>PVJH01000261.1:0-377618 GCA_004026705.1 Nesogale talazaci
AGTTCTTCCCATGCGGTGACGTGCTTCATACGTTCATCACTGCTTTTCAGCGATGCATAGTACTCCATTGTATGTATGTACCACAGCTTTTTAATCCATTCATCAGTTGATGGGAATATGGACTGCTTCCAACTCCTTGCAATTGTGAACTGTGCTGCGATGAACATTGGAGCACAGATCTCTGGTCGTGGATTGTTGCGTGTCTCTTCTGGGTATATGCCCAGCAGGGGAAGTGCTGGGTTCTATGGTAGTTCAATTTCCATCTGTTTTAGGTATCTCCAAATTGATCTCCATAGTGGCTGTACATACCTGCAGGTCCACCAGCAGTGTATAAGCGACCCTATCTCCCCACAGCCTCTCCAGCATTTGTTACTTTCTGACTTTTTGAATTGGGCTAGCCTTGAGAGTGTTAGGTGGTATCTCGTTGTTTTCATTTGCATTTCTCTTATGGCTAATGATTGGGAGCATTTTCTCATATATATATTGGCTTCTCTGATTTCTTCCTCTGTGAAACTTCTGTTTAATTCCTTTGCCCATCTCCTCAGTGGACAATTAGTTTTGCTCTTTTTGGAAGCTATCAGGGTATTGTAGATTTTAGTAATAAGACCTTTATCTGATTTGTCATTGCCAAAGATGTTTTCCCAGTCTGTCTGCTCTCTTATTACTCTCTTGGTGAATTCTTTCGATGTGCACAGGTGTTTAATCTTTAATATATCCCATTTGTCTATTTGAGCCTCCTCTGTGATTGTGTCTTTCCCTATTTCTGTTAGCCTATGTAGTCCTTGTACCAGTGTTCTCGGATTGTTCCCAATTCCCTCATTGATGGTCCTAATAGTTAGGGGTTTTACTTCAAGGTCTGTAATCCACCTTGAATTTATTCTAGTGCATGGAGTGAGGTAAGGGTCTTGCTTCATTTTTCTACAGGTAGATATCCATTTTTTCCAGCACCACTTGTTGAAAAGGGCATCTGTTTCCCATTTGATACTTTTGGAGCCCTTATCAAAGATAAGTTGTCTGTATGCTTGTGTTTTTATTTCTAGATTTTCAGTACTTTTCCATTAGTCTGAGTATCTGTCATTATGCCAATACCATGCTGTTTTGACCACTGTGGCTAGATAGTATGTGCGAAAGTCAGGTAGGGCAAGCCCTCCCACGATGTCCTTCTTCTTGAGGAGTTCTCTACTAATTCTGGGCTTCTTGCCTCTCCATATGAAGTTAGAAATCATTTTTTCCATTTCTTTGAAGAAGGAGGATGGTACTTGTATCACTATTGCATTAAACTTATATAGTGCCTTGGGTAAGACTGTCATCTTGACTACATTGAGTCTTCCGATCCACGAGCATAGGATATTTTTCCATTTCTTGAAGTCATTCTTGGTTTCTTGTAATAATGTTCTATAATTTTCCTCATATAGATCTTTTGTTCTTTTTGTCAGGTATATCCCTAGATATTTCAATTTATGCTTGGCTATTGTGAAGGGTACCTCTTTTTTTATCTCCTCTTCTGTGGTCTTATCTGATGTGTACAGCAGACCAATTGACTTCTGATTGTTGATCTTGTACCATGCCACTCTGCCATACTCCTCTATTGTTTCCAGTAATCCCTTTGTGGAGCTTTTGGGGTTTTCCATATATATAATCATATCATCTGCAAATAATGATAATTTCACCTCTTCCTTCCCCAGTCGTATACCTTCTATGTCTTTTCTTTGCCTTATGCTGTTAGCTGAAACCTCCAGTACGATATTTAACAATAGAGGGGACAATGGACATCCTTGTCTGGTCCCCTTTTTCAGTGGGATTGTGTTTGTCTTTTCTCCATTGACTATCACATTAGCTGTTGGTTTTTCATATACAGCTTGTATTGTCTTGAGAAATTTTCCTTCTATTCCCATCTTCTTGAGTGTCTTAAACATGAATTGGTGTTGAATATTATCAAATGCTTTTTCGGCATCTATGGATATGACCATATTATTCTTATATTTTTTCCTGTCAAAATGGTGAATGATATTAATTGTCTTTCATATTTTGAACCCACCCTGCATTCCTGGTATGAACCCCACTTAGTCAGGATGAATTATTTGTTTTATATACTTTTGTATTCTATTGGCCAGTATTTTATTAAGGATTTTTGCATCAATATTCTTTAGGGATATTGGTCTGTACTTCTCAATTCTTGTGGGATCCTTGCCTGGTTTGGGTATCAGTGTTATACTGGCTTCATAGAAGGAGTTTGGGAGTTTGCCATCTTTTTCTATGCTTTGGAAGAGCTTGTGTAGGCTTGGTGTCAATTCTTCCCTGAATGCTTGGTAGAATTCTCCTGTGGAGCCATCTGGTCCAGGTGATTTCTTTGTTGGTAGTCCCTTGATAACCTTGTGTATTTCTTCTATTGTTACAGGTCTGTTAAGATTCTTGACATCCATTGGAGACAATTTAGGAAGAGATTGCTTTTCCAAGAATTTGTCCATGTCTTCCAAGTTGTTGACTTCATTGGAGTAAAGATCTTTGTAGTACTGAGTGACTATTCTTTTGATTTCATTAGGATCAGTTGTGATATCCCCTCTTTCATCCCTTATTCTTGCTATTGAAATTTTCTCTCTCTTTTCTTTGGTTAAGTCTGCCAATGGTTTATCAATTTTATTCTTTCAAAGAATCAACTTTTAGCAGTGTTAATTTTTTCCATTGTTTTCTTATTTTCCCTCTCGTGAATCTCAGCCCTGATTTTTATTCTTTCTTTTCTTTTGCTATTAGGGGGATTATCCTGCTGACTCTGCTCTAGTTGTTGTAAATTCTGTGTCAATGTATCAGTTATGAGACGCTCTTCCTTTTTAAGGTGTGCCTGTATTGCAATGAAACTTCCTCTTAAGACTGCCTTTGCTGTGTCCCATAAGTTTTGGTATGTCGTGCTTTCATTCTCATTGGTTTCTAGAAATTTTTTAATTTCCTCTCTGATCTAGTCCAGCACACATTCCTTTTGCAATAGAGAATTATTCATTCTCCAACTATTTTCTCTAGTTCTCCTTACCTTCCTTTTGTTGATTTCCAACCTTACGGCAGAGTGGTCTGAGAGTGAGTTCTGTATGATATCAATATGCTTAAATTTATGTAGATTCTCCTTATGTCCCGGTATGTGGTCTATCTTCAAAAAACTTCCATGTGGGGCTGAGAAGAATGTGAAATGCTTTTCCTTTGGATGAAAGACCCTGTAGCTATCTACCAAGTCAAACTGTCTGATTGTAGTATTTAGATCTCTCGCCTCCTTGTTGAGTTTCTTTCCCTGTGATCTGTCCTTCTCAGAGAGTGGTGTGTTGAAGTCACCCACTATAATTGTTGAGGCTGTAATTTCTTTTTTCATCATATGAAGTGTTTGGTTTACATATTTTGCATGTCTCTCATTTGGGGAGTATATATTTAACATGCTTATTGGATGATTGTCTATCCTTCCCTTAAGCATTATATAGTGTCCTTCTTTGTCTCTTTTTATGGTTTGCACTTTGAGGTCAATTTTATCTGATATTAGGATTGCTACTCCTGCTTTTTTGGAATTGCTGTGTGCTTGGTATATTTTTCTCCAGCCTTTGATTCTCAATATATTTTTTTCTGTGATCTTAAGATGTGTCTCCTGTAGGCAGCAAATTGAGGGGGTGTATTTTCTAAGCCAGTCTATTAATTTCTGTCTCTTAAGTCCTGAGTTCAATCCATTAATATTTAGGGTTATTACATCTATCTGTGCACTCTGTGTTGTCATTTTATTGCTCTTGGATTGGATGTTTTTCTATTTCCATAGGTTGTGTCAATATATGTTTGTGGTTCATTCTTGCCTTTCTTCCATCTCTGAGCCAGGGTTATCTTGGGGGCTGTTATCCCTTTGACTGTTTCTGGGTAGATTCGTTCTGCGTGTGTTAGGTTGTTGTTGTTGTTCTCCCAGTGGGTCGGTGAGAATCTTTTGTAGGGCTGGGTTCCTTTTGGCATATTCTCTGAGATTTTCCTTGTCTGGAAAGACTCTTACTTTTCCATCAATTTTGATAGATAATTTGGCTGGATAGAGTATTCTTGGGTTTGCATCATGTTCCTGCAATTTTCGGAATATGCTGCTCCACTCTCTCCTCTTCTTCATAGTTTCCATTGATAGGTCCGAGCATATCCTTATCTGTTTGCCTTTATATGTGATTGCCCTTTTTTCCCTAGCTGCTCTCATAATTTTTTCTTTTTCTTCATAATTGGATAGTTTAACAACCATATGTCTTGGTGTTTCTTCTTGAAGTTTAGTCTAGCTGGTGTTCTTTCCGCCTCCTGTATGGTTATATGGCTTTCATTCATTAAGCTAAGGAAGTTTTCCTCTAAGCATTCCCTCACTATTTTGGATGTTGGTTTTCTTGATGCCTCATCCTCCGGCAGACTGGTAATCCTAATGTTGTTTCTTTTCATAGTATCAGCCAATATTTTCATAGTATCAGCTAATATTTTCTTCTGCTTCTCTCATAGACTTGTTAGATTTTTTTTATCCCACTTATTAATTTCTACTTGTGAGTCCTCTAGGTCACTTGTCCTGTTTTCTGCCTCCTCCATCCTCTGGCCGAAATCTGACAGCTTACTATTAGTTTTTGTTAGCTCACTCCTTAGTTCTTGGATTTCCCTTTGGTGCCCAGCTTTTATCTCCTGTATCAATTCTTCTTTCTTCTTTGATGCGTCGCTCAAGAGCTGCATACGTGTTAGTAACATCTTGAAGATTTCTTTCTGTGGTTGATCGATCTCTGCATTTTCTATGACTGCTGTTAGGTCCAGCTGATCTTCTTGCATCGGATCCAGTTTCTCTTTTCTTGATACTGTGGAAGCTGCTAGCTGTTTTTTGTTTGATTTAGTCGTATTAGGTGGCATTTTCCTTGGTGTTTTGTGGCCCTGGGGTCTCTCTTTAGGAGGCTGGTCTTATATTATAGCTTCCCTCAGGAACTGTTTGCAGCTAGGCCTTGCAGATCTGATGGAGTGTGTTGGCTGAGCAGGGGAGTGGGTTTAGGGGATGGGGTGGGAGTTGGGTGGTCTGTTCCTGGCTAGGGGCTCTTGCCACAGATAGGTGGGAAAAAATCCTCTAGTACTCTGGGGTGGGGAAGACCAGCTGCCTGTTTACCCAGGAGACAATGTAAAGCCCGCCTGTAGCGGGGCTTGGGGCAGGTGCCCTGAACCGGCAGCGTCTGTGAGGAGCGCCAGTGACTGTGGGGAGTGCGGGTGTTCCTTCTGCTCCTGTTAGAAAGTGTGGCCCAGGTGGGCAGGCTTGGGTTTAGGGGATGGCTTGATCTTATCCTGAGCAGTGGTGGCGCCCTTAAGGTGCGCCTGGGCGCGGGCCTCAGGGGTGGGGGTGGGGCTGGCCCACCATTGTGCTGGGGACACAGGAGTCCCTGGGGGTGGGGAACGAGAGGTGTGGGTCTGCATGGAGTGTCCCCTGGGCACCTTGGGGTGGGGTCAGCGATTGTGGGCGCGGGCGCTGGTTAACTGCAGGTCCCAGATCTCAGGATTGCAATGTGGCACCCTGGATCCCACCGGCACAAAGAACCTGCAGCGTCTGTGCAGGCGGAGTCTGTGCCCGCGTCTGTGGGGAGCGCGCGCGTGCGGGTCGCACCTGCTCCTGGTTCAGAGGAGGGCTCTGAGCGTTCCTGGAATCACAAAACCCAATTTGAGAGCCCTACCCTTCCCCGTGTCACCCCCACTCACCCATCTCCAGGAGTTCCGGGCGTGGGCTTCCTATCTGGCGGCCATCTTCCCAGAGTCCTCGGGATTGCAGTTTTTAAGTAGATTTTTGAAATTAGCATCTTGTCTTTCGTGTCACTGATGACGTTTTTCCCAAGTCTATTGGTCCTTTTTTTCCTCTTTTGATAAAGCCTTCTGATGTATACCCGTGTATAAGTCAAGTTTTTCAGGACATTTTTTGTGCAGCTTTTGTGGCAAAACTTTTGTGCCTTGGCTAATATTCAGACCAGCTTATTCTCAAATATGTATGGTATGAGTCTTATTTTTAGTAAGGCTTGGTCATCTACTTTGTTTTCTGTGATTTGTGCTTCCTTGATTATGTTTGATAGTATGTCTATACCCTGCAAAAGGACATGTAAGTGGGTCCTAGTTTGTCATCGATTACCTTTATTGTTTTTTTGTCTATATTTGAGTTTTTGTCCATCTTGAGTATGGATGGAATGAGGAATGAGTTTTGTTTTATTTTTCTGCAGATGGCAATTCAATTTTGCCAGCACCATTTGTTGAAGAGACTATCCCTTTCCCACTTCATGGGGTTTTTTTTAGCCTTTTGTTGAAGATCAGTCATCTTTAGGTGGATGTAATAGGTTTTTAAAAATAATTTAAAAGTAAGTTTAGGATCTTACGATATTGCAGGCACAGTTATAGCAATGATAACATTGTAATTCAGAATAACAAGAATAATCACTAAAGAATGCTTCAGATTGATATACGCTGTTGGATCACAGAACAATTATAATGCTGCTCAGAAAGTGCTTAGAAGTACATATTCTCGAAGTAGAGACTGCAATAAATAGGCCCACTGCTATCAAGTCAATTTCACAGTTACCTTGCACAGATTTTCCAAATCCCTAAATGTTTATGGGAGCAGATAGCCTCATCTTTCTCCCATGGATCAGCTAGTGGGTTTGAACTATCAAACTTCTCCAGCAATAGCATGATGGATTCGTAGAGACACATTATTTCGTCATTATATCTCTAAATTGAAGCAACATAGATCAAGTATTTGCTTAGCTTTCCCTTTAAAAATGAATTGGTCAGTTTGTGCGACTTAAGAAAACTGAGGAGAAAGCAATCAGTTGCTGTCATCGTTAGGTGTTGTTCTGACAGATAGCGACCCTCTGTACAACAGAATAAAAACACTTCCCTGTCCTACATCATCCTCGAAATTGTCCTTATGTTTGAGGCCAAGAATGACCAGTTGTAGTAAACTAATGCAAAAATGTGACAGGCCAGCATTGAGTAGCATGGCCACTTACTTCCTCGGTTCCCTGGAAATCAACAACAATGTGAATCTGCAGCATTCAGGACTATCACACAAAAGGCAAGGTTGCTCTGATGTATTTCCTCTGAAAAACTACAACTCACTGTATGAATACACCTGACGGGCACACTATATCATTTCAGTGTTCACCTTGCCTTGTTGTCAAGGAAACAGACATCAGCATCACTTAGGCAATGGCAAACCGAACATGTAAAAGAACAGAAGCAGACTGTGGTAGAGAAGCGCTAGCTTCTCTGAGGGACAACTTGATGGATTTCTAATGTTACTGAGTCTAACTCAAATTCACTGCAGTGCATGAACCCACAGCATGACAAGATAAGATGTGTTTAACAATGCTCCCTGATGGCAAAATTATAAAAGGAAGTCTGCCCATAATATGCATTATAAGTGTTCTATGTACAAATTTGAAAATTAATGTGATGTTTTAACAATGACAAAAACAACTATATAAACATTGAGTATGTCCAACTAATTTATTTTATGTTCTATATTCATTTGCTTAAGGATTATAATTTTGTGGAAGTTCTTACATTGAAATTTAGAGCTCATATTCAAAGGTCTGACATTCTTGTCATTAAATTTCAGCTGGCCTCCAAAGAGAGGCATAAGGTTTATACATGCAAAGAAGAGGAGTAAAGTTGACACATGTAAAGGGACCTCATTGTCAATAATGTTAGGAAAACGTATTTTGCAGAAGTGTAGGAAATTTAAGAGAAACAAGGGTGATAGAAACTCAGAGGCTAGAATAAATGGACAATCATCAATAAGAGCACCTGCCAGAAGTTATATAGCTGTAGAGAGAATGAATACATTGCCTCTGTAATAAACCAGGAAAGAGCAGTGTGTGACAGTAGAGTAAGAAAAAATAACTCTAACCCTCTTTCTTCCATATGTAGAACTCCATCTGAAAACCAACTGGAAGCCTGAATCAAAGATTTTGAAGAGATCAGAAGAGAAGAGTAGAAAACTAGTCTGCGGACAAAAGTGGAAAATTATATCCAACATACTCACATATTAGTTATGTTACCTGAGATACTAATTGTGCTTCTGTTTCTTTATTATTGAAATACAGTGGTCTCTTGTTTACAGGAATGTTGTAAACTTGATATAAGAATTCCCAGAAATCACAACCACAATAACACTGTTAGGAACCATCGAGTCACAGTGATCCTATTTACAACAGAATGGAACACTGCCCAGTCCTGCTCTATTCTCGCAATTTCTCCTGTGTTTGATCCCATACAATTATTAATATCTTTCTAGGTGTTTTATTTATAAAAATATTGTATCATTTTTTCCATGTGTCCTGGAGCAGGTAATTGGGAAGTTTAGAAATTCAAAAAGTATACAAAGCATCAACTCCTAAATGTACACAATAGCAGTAATGCTAAATGGACCACTGACATTATTTTTTGTGTTCTTAAAAAAACACTTTTCAAATGTTAAGCAACAGTTCCTTATTAATTATTACAAATTATGCAATATATAAATATATTTACATATTGTATAACTATCTGTAATCTCTCTATAGCAATGCCACCAACTTCACTCATATCCATAAATAGTTGGGGTCTATAACAGACAAAAGAAGACCTCCAAATAGGTCCCCATCCGGATTCCTAGGCCCTATTAATATGCCACCTTACATGGCAAAAGGGATTCTGTTGGTGTAATTAAATGAAGGATCTTAAAATAAAGAGATTATTTTGGATTATAGGGATAAGCCCAATATAATCACAAGAGATCAATTAGAGATTGAATTGTGTCTCTCTAAAATATGTATTAAGGCCTCCTGGTGCTGTGGTGGTTAAATGTAAGGCTGCTAACTGAAAAGTCTGTGGTGTGGACTCCCTTGGAGTCCAAGGTAGAAGAAGGTGCCACTCTGCTTCTGGTAAGAATATGCCCTTGGAAAAAAAAATTTTTTTAAAGAATATGACCTTGGAAACCCTGTGGGGTAGGTCAACTCTGTCCTAAAGGGTCACTGTCAGTCAGAATCAATTGGGTGATAATGGGTTAAAACATGTGCTGGAATTCCTGAAAATATACACGTGGAAATAATCCCATTTGGGAATAGAGTTGGTATTTGTCATGTCAATGAAAACCTATCATTATACATGGTGTCCTATACCTCAGAGCTTATGAGTGACGTGAGGACAAGCTAGCAAAAAGGAGAGGAGAGAGATGCTGCTGTGCTTGGTGAAGACCACCAAGGAGGGATGCTGGAAGAGACAAGCATCTTCCCTGAGAGCCCTCAAAGAACATGAGAGAGAACCTCCCCCCTTAAATGAGTACCTGGAGTTGGGATTTATATCTTTCTGATGGTCTGTAAAGCCATCCACGTGTGACATGTCTGTTATAGCACTGATCCATGAGCAAGAGAGTCAGAGTGAGAGAAAATGTAATGATGGAAACAGAGAGGGGACAGAGTTGCAGAAGGGCCCACTGGGGAAAGCATGCAGGTGGCAAGCAGTTCAACTCTGGGCATGGCAAGGCGAAGGATTCTAATCTAGAGTCTTCAGAGGGAATGCAGTCCTACTCACTGACACTTTGATTTAGGGTTGACATCCTCCAGGACAGTAAGATAATTAGTCTGGGTTATTTCAGGCCACTGAATTTGTGCATAGGCAGAGAATGTCAACTGCTTGATGAGTACCCAAGGACTGGCAGTTTGAACCATCATTATTAGCCCCTTGGAAGGCCTGCCTGGTGAACTGCTCCTGAAATTCAGTCTTGAAATCCCCAGGGAGCAGTTCTACTCTCCACCCTCTGGGTCACCATGAGTGAAAACCAACTCCAGGCCAATGCACGAGTTTATAAGAGGAAGCATATGGAGCCTGTGTCGATAGCTCATCTGGGTCCCCAGATCTATTTCACATTCAGTCTTCTGATCTTAACCTCAGGAAGCTGTGGATCCTAGTTCTGCTCAACCTGTGGGAGGTACTGGCAAGAAACTAAGAATGCTGGAGTATGTATCACTATGTGAACTCCAAATCAATGCAAGTGTTGACAGTGATGATTATTCCCAGCAGCCCTCACTCATAATCAAATCAAAAAACTAAGCTCACTGCCATTGAGTCCATAGCCCATCTGCTATGATGATAGGAATTCCGTCTATCAGAAGACCCCAGGAATTGATGGAATGCCGAATGAAATGTTTCAATAAACTGATGAAACACTGGAAGCACTCCTTCAGCTGTGCCAGGAAATTTGGAAGAGAACAACCTGTAAAACTGACATAAACAGGTCCTGATTTGTACTCATTACAAAGAAAGGTTGCACAACAGAAGGTACAAATGATAGAAAGATATCATTGATATCACATGCAAGAAAAATTGTGCTTTAGATTATCCAGCAACACCTGCAGCAGTACTTCAATAGGGAGCTGCCTGGGGTTCAGGCTAGATTCAGAAGAGGATGAGGAAAAAGGGAAATGTCAGATGGCTCATGGCTAAAAGCAGAGAGTACCAAAAAGTTGTTTACTTGTGTTTTATTGACTACGCCAAGGCATTCGGCGATGTAACTCACAACAAACTATGGATAGCTTTAAAAAGCATGGGAATTCTAGAATGCTACCTTGTGTCCATGCAGAACTTGTACACAGATCAATAAGCAGTTGTGGCCAAAACAAGGGGTTATTGCATGGTTTAAAATCAAGAAATGTGTGTGTCAGGGTTGTATCCTCTCACCATACTTTTTCAATCTGTATCATCAGGGAAGCTGGATTATGAAAAATAATGTGGCATCAGAATTGGCAGGAGCACTAACAACCTGAGACATGCAGATGACCCAAACTTGGCTTGCTGAAAGCGAGGGGGACTTGAAGTGTACTTCCTGATGACGTTGAATGGCTTCAACTTTGAGCATAGATTGCAATTCCATTTAAAGTGCTCCCCTCTCCACAGCTGCACCGGTACACGATGTCATAGTAAATGGAGAACAGACTTTAGTGATCAAGAATTTCATCTTGCTTGGATCTA
Source organism: Nesogale talazaci (assembly GCA_004026705.1). Taxonomy (NCBI): domain Eukaryota; kingdom Metazoa; phylum Chordata; class Mammalia; order Afrosoricida; family Tenrecidae; genus Nesogale; species Nesogale talazaci. The sequence continues at coordinate 11,005 of PVJH01000261.1, forward strand.
CAATCCAATCTTGTGAAGAGAGCAGTCAAGAAACGGTGTCTTGCATTAAACAAATTTGCCGCACAACCCTTTTAAAAGTGTTCAAGTGTAAGGATGTCACTTTGAAGATGTGTGGCTGCCCCCACGCCCTGGTATTTTCAAATGTCTCATACTTGTGTGAAAAGTGGGCGTTGAATAAGAAAGACAAAGAATTGATGTGTCTGAATTGTAGTCCTGGAGAAGAATATTGCAAGTACGACGAGCTGCCAAGAGAAGCAACAAATATGTCTTGGAAGAAGTACAGTCAGAATGCATTTCAGAGACAAAAATAGTAAGATTTTTCAAGAACTCTGGGCATTTTGTCAGGAGGGACCTATACCTAAAGAAAGGCAACCTGCTTGGGAGAGAGGCCGTGCAAAAGGGAAAGGTCCGCCACAGAGATGGCAACTCTGGGGTCAAGCATCAGAACAACTGTCAGGGTGGTGCAGGACGGGACAACAACTCATTCTGTGGAACAAGGAGTCATTTTGAGTAGGAACCAAGCAATAACAGTGTGTTAGTCTGGGTAGACTAGAGAAACAAATTCCTGAGCACACATATGTATATAAGGGAGAGGTTTATATACAAGAGGAATGGAACATTGAGAAAGCATCCCAAGCCAGTCCACTCCCAGTCCATAAGTCCAATATTAATCCATATGTCTGATACCAATCCATTAGTTCTCTTCTGACTCACGAAGCACGTACAATGACACCAAGGCAATCATAGGCCAGTGGGTTCAGAGTCTTATGTCTTATGAATCCAGTAGCAGTAGAAGCATCCCAGCGCTGGCAGGAGTCTCCCCATGGCTCCTCATTTCCAGGGCTCAGGGGCCATCAGCAGTATCCATTGGTGGTGGAAGCATCTCAGCGCTGGTAGGGGTCTCCCCATGTCCTCCAAAACATCCCAGCGCTAGCAGGGGTCTCCACATGGCTTCTCCCACCCCAGAGCTCTGGTTTCATCAGGGTAAGCCCATGTGGCTTCTCCTCCGGCTCCTCCAGGACTCAGGGTCTATCAGCATGTTGCCATCTTGTCAGTTGAGCATTCCAAGGGACTGAGGCTTTTTTTTTTGGGGGGGGGGGCATCACTGCTCTCCGGTGGTGGGAGTAGGAAGCCGGTGGTGGGAGTAGGAAGCCCAGCCCCACTGCTGGAATTGAACCTCCGTCCCAGTGGACCGCAGTCCCGCGCACAACCACTACGCCACCGGGGCTCAGCCCAGGGACTGAGTTTTGTATCTTGTCAGTAGAGCATCTCCAAGTAACTCAATCAAGTCTCTCACTTCCACGGGGGAAATATCATGAAATTTTCCAGAATTCTCAGAGAAATCATTCCCACACAGAAGTTTCCAGATCGATAGTCTAGACTCTACACCTACACGACCAATCATGAAATTGACACAAGTACATGACTGCCACAAACAGCCACTAGGTCCAGTTGCTTCATCATTCTTGTTGGTTTACTTACTCTGTCCTCATTTTCCCTCTAATTTGTCTCTTAATTAAAAACTCACTAATTAAATCCTTCGAGAGTACCATATGTTTGCTGCTAGTGCACTGATTGATTCTCGGAGAGAGCATCTTTTCTGTAGCATTCCCTTAAAAAACAGTGGAGTCTTAAACTTGCCAGAGGTACACTAAAGGGATGCCAAAATTTTAAAAAACTGTAAATTGGTGAAATGGTCAATCAGTAATTCAATGCTTACTTTCTTCACCTTTCTAGAGAGATAATGTAGCTATACCTTCTTCAGAAATCTTAAATAGCCCTCAATTTAGAGGAAACAAGATGAGTTTTCGCTGGTCACATTGAATTTTTTTCACCAATGCAATTTTGCTCAAACCTCATTTTTGTGTGTGATAGCTGACAAAAGAGTGTGCACCTGTGACATTTTCATTCCTGCTCAGGAAAAATGCCACAGAAACTGTTGTGATGCTGAAACCAACTTGCAAGAACAGAACTATGGGAAAAACGGAAGTGTATGAGTGGTTTTCTCCTATCAAAAAAAGTGAAATGCCAATTGATGACAAACCTCATTCTGCACGTCTGACAATTTCTCAAACCGAGGAAAATGTTGACCCATACTACAGTCACCATTTGCTCCACCGGGTCAGACTGCTAATCAAACTTCCCTTTCAAAGGTTCTGAGAAGAGTGTGTAACAAAAACAAGGCCTGGTCTGTGGCAGATGAGGCACTGGTTCTGCCACCACAGCAATGAACCTGCTCATGCTGCTATCTCTCAGTGCACGAGTTTGGGGCTAAAGGCAGCATGACTTCTTGCCTGACTCAGTCAGTGAGACTGCTTCCTGTTTCCACACATGAAAAGAGTCATGAAAGGACAGCAATTTGACGAAGTAGAAGAAGTCAAGAAAAAAAAGGGGAAGGTGCTCTCAGCCATCCAAACACATGAGTTTGAAAAAAGTTTCCAAGAATGGAATCGCACATTGACAAATGTATTAATGGAGAGTACTTTGAAGGTGAAGAGTACTTTGTTTTGTTTTGTTTTGTTTAAAAAAAAAAATTAAAAGGCTGGGCCCCAGTGGCATAGTGGTTGAATGCGGGACTGCAGCCCACTGCCTTGGCGGTTCAAATCCAGCAGCAGCTCTCTATGGGCAAGGTTGGGCCTCCCTCCCACTTCCACCAGTGGGCAGTGATACCCACCAAAACACAAACAAACAAAAAAAATTAAATACGGAACTTTTAAAGAAATTCCAGTTTGGGGAGGGATACCCCTTCATATATTGGCTATTCACATGTCAGTTAGCATTTTTATGTGGAATATTGCTTTAAAATTATTTTAAAGAGGCTGAGCCCCAGTAGCGTAGTGGTTGTGCCTGGGACTGCGGCCCACTGGGACGGAGGTTCAATTCCAGCAGTGGGGCTGGGCCTCCTACTCCCACCACTGGAGAGCAGTGATGCCAAAAAAAATTATTTTAAAGAGTAAAAATTGTGTTTGGGGCTGAGCCCTGGTGGTGTAGTGATTGTGCGCGAGACTGCGGCCCACTGGGATGGAGGTTCGATTCCAGCTTCACGGAGCAAAGGCTGGGTCTCCTACTCCCACCATCTGAGGGCAAAATTAAATTGTGTTTAGGGCCATCCAAAAATACTAACTAGCAATGGCAAAAAGAAGAATAGAGATACGTCACTGAAGTAATACAAGTGATCATAATTTGAAGGTCAATTGCATAAAGCAGTTAGATCATTACATGGATAAATGAATGTAGAAGTTAATTTCTTTAATATATGTGCCTTTAAAGAGTACATTTTGTTTATAGTCTATCAAAACTATTACTAAGAATGCTTTGGTAAGCAATATCAATGCAATGCCAAATGTCTGGATTGATTTTGGGGGGAATTGATTTTTAAAAATAGAACAGTTAATCTTCTAGATGTTTGCTTTAATAAAATAATAAGTATGCAAAATCACTAAATACATTTGTCACATTGCATCCTGCTCTTTTGGTACTGCATGTATGGACATACTGATTTCATTCAACCCAAGCAAGAGCTCAGAGTTGCCACTACAGGGAAATTTCTTTTCCATACTGAAATCACAAAGATTGAGTTCATCAAAAAGACTTAAAGTGAGTTAGCCCCTGTCTAGTCTATTAAGCTAACTAAATAGTTCTACTTCTCACAAACCAAGTAAAACTCCTCCCTGGACCTCAACATTTCAAACCCTACAGATTAATGTATGCTCCACAAACATATAATCTAGGAAACAGAACCAAAGTGCCCTTCTCCAACCAACTGGACCAGATTTTTTTTCTATAAATTAAAAGTATTTCCTATTTTAATTAAATTTCATATTAAATTTCCCTGAATTATTTTAATTCAGGTTCTATCTTAAGATTCTTACTCCCTCTTCCCACCTAATTCATCGATGAATGTCACAAAGAAGAACAGAGGATTCTGGTGACTCAAAGCACTTGTCTGCTCCTGGAAATGCCACAGAGAGACTCACATATGAAGACACAATAGTGTCATTTCTATGTCCTGACTGTAACAAAGATACAAGAAAAGGCTGCATGCTGTAGATAATGTCTTTCTTTTTAATGCCACAAATCAAAAGATTGTGAAAATAAAAAAAACAATTAAATGTGCACCTTAAAGTTATAATTTTAGCACTGGCATTTAGCTATGAAATAGATTCTTATCATTACAGACATATTCAGCAGGAACAATTTATATCGTCTGCACAAATCATTTGTTTGAACTGCTCTGAGTTCCCTTCATTAGACTTCCCAGTACTTCTTAGTAAAACATGATGTGCTTGATGTGCACAAGTATGTGTGAATGCTTGCATTTCCAAGATCAATTTAACATTTTTACACAATGTTGAGATCACGGAATTTAAGCTAATAAATAATGTGATCTTTGAAAGAGAACTAAAGATAGTTTCCTAATTACTACATATGCTAATTGGTCTATCTTTACACATTAGCTCGTCTTTAATTTTATGTTAATTATATTATAGTATGTGTGAAATCCACATTATTATGTAAAGTGATATTATATTTCAAGCTACCTAATGAGAATTATTTATAAAACATGTTTAACATTGATTTGTATGTATTCATGTTAGTGTATTTATGTGCATGTTGCACATATACACATATATGTATATCACATATATTTCCCTAGCAGCTTTAAAGAAAACGGATATCTCTACATGGCCAAAATAAATCCAATAATTCACAAGTGTTTAAGATACAATTAAATCCTTAGTGTTTTCTACCCATTTGAATAGAAATTTATTTATAGAAACCTTTCTAGTGCAATTATTATTACTAACATTAATAAAAATGCTGTGTTGAATGCATTTAGCCAAAAACAAGGCTCCAGGAATTGATGGAATATCAATGGAACTATTTTTTTTTTTTTAGATTGTGGTGATAGTCACACAATCTTTTTTTTTTTGGGGGGGGGGGGGAAGAGGACTTTACTGCTCTCCGGTGGTGGGAGGAGGAGGCCCAGCCCCACTGCTGGAATTGAACCTCCATCCCAGTGGGCCGCAGTCCCATGCACAACCACTACACTACCGGGGCTCAGGCCCAATGGAACTATTTCAACAGGCTGATGAAGCACTGCAAGCACTCACTTATCTATGCAGGAAATTTGGAAGACAGCTACTTGGCCAACTGACTGGCAGAAATCCATTATTTGTACCCATTTCAAAGAAAGCTCACAATAGAATATGCAAATTCTAGAACAGTGTCATTGATACCACCACGTATAAGTTAAATTTTGCTGAAGATCAACAACAATGATAGCTATTCGTTGACAGGAAGCTACCAGAAGTTCAGGCAAAATTCTAAAAAAGACTTGAAGCAAAGGAGATCATTGCTGATGGCAGATGGACCTTGGCGGAAAGAAAAGAATACCACAAAGATATTGTGCTAGTCTGGGTTGACTAGAGGAACAAGCTCATAGACACTCTTTTGTGTGTAAGAAAGAAGTTTACCTCAAAGAGCAGTGGTACATTAAGAACATCCCAGCCCAGTCCAGATCAAGTCTATAAGTCTGGTATTAACCCATATGTCTGATACTAGTCTGTAAATTTCTCTTGTAAATAAAACCCTTTCTTATACACATTTGAGTGTTTATGGATTTGTTTCTCTAGTCTACCTGGGCTAACACAATGTCCTTCTTCAGGGTCGAATTTTTTGGGATTTTTTTTTTATAACATGCCCACGATGTTTGAGCTAAAATCTTGCCATCCTTGCCTCTAAGGATATTCTGACTATAATTCAGACTAATGCAACACATGCAACAATGCCGAATGCAGGAAGATTACAGGCCAGTGGGTAGAAAGTCTTGTGGATCCAGTGGCGGTAGAAGCATCTTAGCACTGGCAGGAGTCTCCACGCAGTTCCTCCAACTCCAATGCTCTGTCATCAGCATAGCTCCACATGGTTTGCCAACAGGAATACCTCTCAGGGAGAAAAAACAGAGAGTGTGTGTCTCACTTCCAGCAAGTTATTTATCTTTGTAGCATCTCCAAATGAGGTCATCAAACTGTGACCTACTGCACAGTCTAAACTCCACTCCTTCACTCTTAATAGTCTCAAGCTGGTATCAGATTTGGTAGCTACCACAGATATTTACCTGTGTTTTTTTGACTATGCCAAGGCATTCAACTGTGTGGATCACAGCAAACTATGGGTAGCCTTGTAATGAGTGAGAATTTCAGAACACTACATTGTGCTCATAGAGAGTTTGTACATGAATCAAAAGCCAGTTGTGGGCTGAGCCCCGGTGGCGTAGTGGTTGTGCGCGGGACTGCGACCCACTGGGACGGCGTGGGTCTGGGCCCACAGTGGGGCTGGGCCTCCTCCTCCCACCACCGGAGAGCAGTGATGCCCCCCCCCCCCCCGCCAAGAAAAAAGCCAGTTGTGCGAACAGAACAAAGGAAATTCACATGGTTCATAATCAGGGCTGAAAGGTATGTATCAGGGCTTTATTCTCTCACCATACTATGTCAGTCAGCATGCTAACCCAGTCATCAGAGAAGCTGGATGCTATGAAGAAGAATGTGACATCAGGATTGGAGGAGAGTTTATTCATCTGTGACATAGTGAAAGTGAAAGAGAGACTGTGTCTCCACCTCCAAGAAAAAACTTGAAGCACTTGCTGATGAAAATCAAAGACTGCAACCTTTAGTATGATTGTGATTCAATGTAAAAATCAAAATTCTCACAAATGGACCAGTGGATAGCATCATGATAAACAGAGAAAAGGTTCACGTTGTCAAGGATTCCATGGCATTGGGTTAGTTTTGCTGGACAAGACCTTTTTAAGATGTTGACAAGCAATGGTGCAATTCCAAGGGCCAAAGTATATCTGACCCAAACTCGGGTAGTTTCAATAGTCTCATGTGCATGTGAAATTTGGATAATGTATGAAGAAGACCAAAAAAGAATCAGTGCATCTGAATTGTGTTGCTGGTGAAGAATACTAAAAGTACCATGGTCTACCCAAAGAACAAGCAGATTGATCTTAGAAGTATAGTCAGAATGTCCTTAAAGGCAAGGATGGCAAGATTTTAGCTCACATACATTGGTCATATTATCAAAAAAATCCCAAAAATTTTACCCTGAAGAAGGACATTGTGTTAGTCCAGATACACTAGAGAAACAAATCCATAAGCACTCAAATGTGTATAAGAAAGAGTTTTATTTACAAGCAACTTAACATGAATAAAACATCCCAAACCAGTCCATAAGTCTGAGATTAGCCCATTTGTCTGATACCAATCTGTAAGACCTCTACAGACTCATGAAGCAAATGCAATGACACCAGGACAATCACAGGCCATTGGATGCAGAGTCTTGTGTATCCAGTAGTGGTAGAAGCATCTCAGCACTGGGAAGAGTCTCCCCATGGCTCCTTCAGTTTCCAGGGCTCAGGGTCTGTCAGCATGCTGCCACGTGTCTTGTCAGCTGCCATGTCTCCCAGGGAGGGAGCCTCGTGTCTTGTCAGTAGAATGTCTCTCAGTGAGTGTTGTCAGTGGAAAGTCTCCAAGGAAGTGAACCGAGAGAGACTGTGTCTCCGCCTTCAAGAAGGAATCACCACATTGCCCACTATTCTCAGGAGAAGGCCATGTCCACACAGAGGTCTCATTAGCTACCTCCAGATTGACAGACTAGACTCACCCCTACACGCTTAATCCTCAAATTGACACAGAGAGGTGACTGTCACAGACATCATGCATAGAGGGCCAGTGGAAAAGAGGGAAGCCCTGGAAAAGATGAACTGACACAGTGGCTGAACAATGGGCTCGAACATATCAATGATGGTGAGGCGGACCCAGTGTGTGGTGCTTCCTTCCATGTTGTATGTACACAGAGACTCTATGAGGTGACACCAACGCAAAGGCACCTTACAACAATAATGCCATCACTATAGTTACAACTCTACTATTTACAGTACTTATCTGCATCATCATTTGTAAATGCCTTCATCTAACTCATCATATATTTTCACTTTTATCAGTTATTTATCTTGCATACTAACCTTATAATATTGTTATAGACATACATATTGCTGATGATAAGGAAATATAATTAAGTGGTTGTACAAGTCTCATATGTCTTTTACAACAACTGAGACACTGTAACTTTTTTTGGAATGGACTTTCTGTGTGTCAGTGTGAAAGCTGAGGTGGAGATCTACAAAATGTCGTTTCAGGGTTGGTGCTTATGCTCACGGCAATTTCGAGTTGACTCTGACACAGAGGGACCCTATTGGGCAGGAGGAAACTTCCCCTTTGGATTTCTGAGATAGAAAGCCTTGTCTTTCTTCTGTAGAGGAGCTGGTGGTTTTTGAACTGTTGACCTACGGTCAGCAGCACACCTGAATGACTGGAACATGGGGGTGCGTCTATGCCAACTGCAAGGTAGCTGGCGTGGAAGTGCCTCAGCCCACCAGAGCAGCTAACTGTGAGCAAAATGAGCCCTCCATGAGGAGAGAACAAAATTAGAATGGCCAAAGCAGGGCTCTGTGAACTTCCCTGCTCAAAGTCAATCCAAATGGCAATGTTAAGCACTTGAATCTCCAACTCTAAAAGCAGCGGTTTTCAACCTGTGGGTTGTGACCCCTTGGGGGTTCGAATGACCCTTTCACAGGGATTGCCTGATGTACAGCAGTACCGAAATGACAGTGATGATGTCATGAAAATAATTTTGAAAATAATTTTATGGAGGAAGGGTCACCACAACATGAAGAACTGTATTGAAGGTTTGCAACATTAGGAAGGTTGAGAACCACTGCCCTTCAGGGTCCCTCAGCAGAATTCTTAGCCATCCCAGCATCTGGTAGCAATAGGGGACCCTATAATATGTAGGGCAGGGAATACTTAAAAAAATCATCTTGTTTCCTCATTCTGCCTTCATAACTCCCAGCCCTGTGCAACCCCCTTTCCTGTTGATTCACCAGGTGACCTATTATGAAGCAACATTTCAGTATAGCAACTGCAAGTGACTAGAGCGCCTGGCAAGAACAGGGGATAGGAAACAAAATGAGGATCCATTCCCTTCGGCTGCTAAGCTGATCAATGGTCATTGCTTACTCATCTCAAGCAAGGACTCCGTGGAAAAGGTATGATTTCCATGGCATCCTTCCAGGAGCTGCAGAGAGCAGAGAAGGTGCAATACCATGCTTCCATTACACCTCTTTCAACAACATGAAATAGAAAGATTGGTGGGAGATTTTGCCCTTTGAACACTGAAACTCAATCCAAACACTCAGAGATAACTTACATTTTCTCACTTTCTTTTCTCAGAAATTACAAGTTATCCCAACTAATTTGAACAAGAAACTAACATTCCCTTTCAGATACCTCTGTAATTACTTTGCAGGCATGACTTGTAACACTTACTTGAAAAATGAGAAATGTGATCCATGCACGTGGTTTCAAAGGAGTTGGGGAAGGGCCACTTTCTCCAACAGAAAGATGAGAAACCAGGCTGACTGACTGCTCAGGGAAATGGCACTTCCTCCAGCTTCAGAGAGAAAAATCACTATAGACAGTATGTGCATTTTGAACCAAAGACATTTAGATGACTAGATAAGAAGAAAATCTGCAAATATTAGAGGAAATTTGAACAGCTCTTCATTTTGTTTGAGTTAGAAGTATTTGCCCACCTAAAATATGACTTATTCAGATTATTTTTTAAAGATATGTGGGAGGAAACAACATACTCACCATCTTTTTTAGAAATGCTGATATTAGCAGCTGGTTGGCTGTTCAAAACAAGTTTGGAACAAGGACCAATCAAGATAATCCTACAAATTCTATTTCACAAATTCTAATATGTGACAACTAATGACATTTATATGCATTTGTATAAGTATAGACAAGTTTCAAGATATTTTGAGAGAAATGCTTTCTCTAAAAATGTATATCCATAAACCAAATCCAATGCAATCAGGTTGATTCTGACCCATAAGCACTCTATCGGACAGAGAAGAGCGCCCTTATAAGTTTCCAAGGTTAGAAATCTTGACCGAAGCAGACTGCTATAGCCTCTTCCTGTGAAGTACTTGGTGGATTTAAACTACTGACCCTTCAGTTAGCAGCTGGATGCTGGCTCAATACCAGGACCCCATAATATATGCATAATCCATAAATGTCATATACGATGCCCAAATAAACATATAAGGATAGAAAGGTATAAATATAAATGTGTCCCGAAGAAACATAGCTTATTTTAAGATAACATTGATATGTGTGCAAGAAAGTCTGAAATTAACAACTGCATTATGAAAATTAATCATGGTTTGAAACATTTATCCTTTGGGAGAGTCTCTGTATGAGAAAGAGCACTCCAGCCCACAGCATTCGGGAACTGGTTGTACACAGCTGGTCTCAGCGGACTAAGAGCTGGCGCGTCCCTCACAGCTAGGTCTTGGTGTCCTCCTGCTGGACACACACAATCTTACAGATCAGCACATGATAGGGTAAGTCTGATCTGGAAGAATGAGTCTGCAGAGGAGTCTGTGTGCTCACTTTGTCTAAATAAGGGACAAAAACAAACCACACAAAAACTAGCACACGGCCTCCCCTCCCAGCTGCTTTCAGTGCCTGCTGCTCTTTTATCAGTTACCACTGTCTTTTCCCTCAACCGAGATCAGATTTCTTAGGCGATCCAATCAGACTGATTCCCACTTCCTGGTAGCTCCCGGTGCAGACAGAAAGAGCCTCCACTTCCTTGAAGCCTTTCCAAAATCACACAGAACATAAATCTTCAAAGTCCTCGCTAGCAGCGTCCTACAAAGACACTCTACAGTACTCAGTGTGCAGTTTCACCGGGTGCAATGAGCAGCCCGGCTTACCCAACTGCCGGTGAATTCCTGCTATCTGTGGCAGGGAGCCATTAGCATATGTAAAAACGGAGCCAAAATATCATGTGGTATGAGTTTGGTGATTCAATTTATAGCAAGTATATATATACATATAATTGGGCATAAATATATAATCGCATCATATATCTGGATACATATAAAATATGTGTATCTGGAGACCCTTTTTACAAAGATGGTGCCGAAAGTGAAGAAGGAAGCTCCTGTCCCTCCCAAAACGGAAACTAAAGCAAAGTCTTTAAAAGCCAAGGAGACCGTGCTGAAAGGTGTCCACAGCCAAAAAAAGAAGATCCCCACATCACCCACCTTCCAGCAGCCCAAGACTCTGATACTAAGAAGGCAGCCCATATTCCCCCAAAAGAATGTCCCCAGGAGAAATAATATGGACCATTGTGCCATCATCAAGTTCCCCACGACCGCAGAGTGTGCCATGAAGAAGATCAAAGATAAGAACACACTTGTGTTCATTGTGGACGTCGAGGTCAACAAACACCAGATCAAACAGGCTGTGAAGAACCTCTGTGACATTGACGTAGCCAAGGTCAACACCGTGATCAGCCCTGGTGGTGAGAAGGCGTATGTTCGATTAGTTCCTATGATGTTTTAGATGTTGCCAACAAAATTGGAGTCATCTAAACTGAGCCCAACTGGCTAATGCTAAATATAAATTTTTCAATATAAAAGTGTATGTATATGTGTAAATCCACAGAAAATTAGAAAGCTACTCACTGTATGACCTATTATATCTATCCTTAAGAAATGAAGAGGTACTGGAGTATTTGATGTGGGCCTTTCACTTTCCCCCTGAATTATACAGTCCTACATTCTATTGTTTTAAAAATTCATTTTAAACTCAATTATTCTTTAGATCTTTTTCTTTACAATTCTGAAGATTATTAACAGCTATCAATTGTTTGGCTGTCAGAGATACCTCTCTATACTGATGATAAAAATGAGTTTATCGGCTGAGCCCCGGTGGCGTAAGTGGTAGAGTGCAGGACTGTGGCCTGTGGGCTTGGCAGTTCAAATCTAGTGGCAGCTCTCAGGAGCAGCACTGGGTAGCTCCCACCACCACCAGAAGCAGTGGTGCCCACAAAAAAAAAAAAAAAAAGAAGGAAGGAAAAATGAGTTTATCTTGGGCTGAACCCTGGTGGTGTAGTGGTTGTGTGCAGGACTGTGGCCCACAGGGTTGACAATTCAAATCCAGCAGCAGCTCTCCAGGAGCAAGGCTGGGCTTCCTACTCCCACCAAAGCAGTGATGCCACAATAAATAATAAATAAATAAATAAATAAATAAATAAATAAATAAATAAATGCAATGAGTTTATCTTTTAATCATGTAGGAAGCCAATGGGTAGACTATTGTAGTAAGCAGAATTCTAAGTTGGTCTCCAACTTACCCAGCTCTTGCTATGTGGGCTCTTTGAGTATCAGAAGAATTTGTAAATATGATGGCATGTTCTTCCTAACATTGTATTAGGCTATGATACACGGCTCAGGTAAAGGACAGATGTAATTAATATCCTGAAGCAATTGATTTTGAATTAATCAAAAAGTGGACTATGCTAGACCACCAGATTTATTCAGGTAAACAGTCTTGAAAGAAGTCCTTCCTTAACAGAGGGATTCTTATGCTTGCCCTAAAGAAGTAAATACCACGTTTTAGCATGTCTATAGATTGTCACATGACAGGGATCTGAGCTAACCCCTGACAGCTAGAAAGAAGATGGGGGGGCTTTGTCTGCAAGGGAGTCAATTCTGCCTGCCACATGAGTGAGGTCAGTGGCAGGTTCTTCCCCGGACCAAACCTCTGATGAGAATGCAGCCTGGTTTGTACCTTGTAAGAACAGAAGAAGATTTGGTGAAGCTATTCCTTCTGACCTACAATGAAAGGCGTTTGCTTTCCTGTGCTAAACTCATTTTGTTTCACTGTAATAAATAACAAAGACAATTGTCCAACTACAACATAATGACCCAGATGTAGGCAGCTTCGCCTTCTATCCTCATATTCATTGTCTTCCATCTGCAAGGTCAATCCAGTCACAGAGGACTGCTGGAGCCTGAGTCACAATGCGTAGGTGCCAATCAAGAAGAAAAGGAATGGGCTGAGCCCCGGTGGCGTAGTGGTTGTGCGCGGAACGGCGGCCCACTGGGACGGAGGTTCAATTCCAGCAGTGGGGCTGGGCCTCCTACTCCCACCACCGGAGAGCAGTGATGCCCCCCCAAAAAAAGAAGAAGAAAAGGAACCAGAGGGATGCGTTCCAATTGTCTATCTCCCTTGTAAATAATTTCTTTGTAAGTCCATTTAGCAAGCTTCACCTTTATACCCTTGTTACAAACCAATTCTCCAGTTGATTCTGACTTATAATGACCTCTTATTAAGAGCAAAACTGACTGAAACCTTTACTGAGGTCCAATTGACTTAATGTATGATAAAGGGGGGTGGGGTGTCCTATTTTAGTTGTAATGGCCTTTCGTGGTGTCCTGTAACGCGCACTATTTAGTGGCTGCCTATATGATCCTTCAACAAGATAGGTAGACACAGTCGCCGCATGGATGGACTCAAATACAAGAATAACTGCAAGGATGTCACAGGACCAGGCTGTGCTTCAGTTTGTTGTGTACAGCATTGCTGTGAGTCGGAACTGAAACAATAACACCTAACGGCAACAACATAAGGCTCAGAAACAACTCTGATAATAACACGGATGAAGCATCTGAGCTTTGGGGTAGGGATTGTATTCACTGCAAGGTCCATGGTGCAAACTCACCGGCCATTCCTCAGGAAAGAGATGAGGCTGTCTGCTCCAGTCAAGAGTTTCAGATGGAGTGATGAGTCAACATTAATTCAATGGTGGTAGGATTGTTTTGGGGTGTCTTTTGGGGGGGTATTATATCATGTAATATGTTTTGTGGATGATGAAACCATGCAAGATGCTAGATCTCAAAAAATGACGACAGTTACATAAACACAATGTTTTAAAGGTCTCCAGGTTAATAACAATATTTGTAAATCGGTCTGCCCCCCAAACTAATGGCTTGAGCTCTAAGGAAGAAAGCAATGAAGACAATGTTTTACGGAGAGGGGTGCGGAGAAAGGGAGCACTGCTCTTATGATCAAAAATTATTTTCCCTTAAAAAAAATCTTTTACCATTAAAAAAATATATCCTTAGGTGTTTCGTGTATCTGCCAAGAGATGCACTCAGCAGCTGCTTCTTTTGACCTAGCAAGGATCACCCTGACCTTGGTCAATCAGCTTGTACTTTGAAGAGTGTACTTTGTGAAACATCTAAGTAGAGAAGTATTCATGCTTGGCAGAATTTGCTGTCTTTTTCCACTCCGTATTTTACCATGATTAATCCCCACTCCATCTCTCTCTCTCTCTCTCTCTCTCTCTCTCTCTCTCTCTCTCTCCTGCTTCTGCTGATGCCACTGCTACTGCTGGCAGTCTCGAATTTCTTCTCTCTAGCAAACTTCTTTCAAACGTGCTTGGATTTTGGCTGAGTGTGACCTTTCCTGGGGCACTGTTGCCTCCTATCAGGCTTTTATGGGCCTGTTGGTTGGTGCACATGTACAGACACACTGACCCCATGACCTCCGGAATGGAGTCTCTGAGAACAACCTTATCTGACCTTTCCAATATTCTGGACAAGCAATCCTTTTCCGAGTGTTTGGTTGCAAAGCATGCAACCGCGTGGTTTGGGCTGACATTTGTTCTCACATGCAAAGAACTAGTGCAGGAGAAGACGAAGCCAGAGCTGGACAGCAAACATAACGCACTGCTGCTGGCAGACCGTCAAGTTGCCTTGCATGCATCTGAACGTGAGGCAGTGTTTTCATAACACCCTCCCTTTTTTATTGTGCTCTAAGGGAGCACTTCCAAATGTTTGAATGGCAATTTCTGGCATCATCTAATCTGTAAGAAAGGCATTGCCGAACAAAAACTCTGGGCAACTTTCAAGTCTTTTTCTTTCCTTTTTAAAAATTCTTTCTTGGTTCTGTTTTTTTTTTCTCCTTTCTGAGTTCTGAGTCCCATTATTAAATGAATTCGTTATACAGGGCGTGATAGGCATCCATTTCATGGCATTTTCAATGGTTCATGCCAACCTAGAGAGGACTACACACTTTTTGTGCTCGTGGACTAGACCAAGAATGAGGTGATCACTGGTAAGGAGAGGCATTAGGCTGCTGTTTTAACACAGTGGCCACTCTGCTGGGGAAAGATGAGGCTGTTTGGGCTCCATCTATAACCTCAAGAGCCCTACAGAGCACACAATGAGTCTGAATTGACTTGATAGACATTAGTTGGCTTTTGACTAAAAGAAAACCTTAAAGCATTGGGGCTGAGCCTCTTACTCCCACCACCTGAGGGCAGTGATGCCCCCCCCCCCAAAAAAAAAAAGAGAAAACCTTAAATATATTTTTTTATTTAAAGTTTTAAATTCCAGTCTAAAATCACAAGCACAAGTTCCCTTTTTCATTATGTTCTAGCTAATCTAATAACCACACTGGGTGTGAGTTTTGCGCATAGATGCTGAGTCTAAAAGGTAGAGCTTGAGTTCCAAATTCCCTTGCTTTCTTTTGTTCATCATAACCTTCCCCCCTATTTTCTACTTGCTTGTTTAGGTTTCTTTTCTAACTCAGGCACCTTTCTAGTCTTAACTGGACACCTTCCTTTATCCTCTTTTGATGCCTGACCACAATATTCAAAAAGTGTGGCTTCCCATGGGATGACACCTCCTTCCACTTTGAGAGCTTTACTCCTGTTGCTTCCTCACTGTTGGCATCATCCAAAAGAGGATGCATAATCTAAAACTCACAGCATAATCTAAAACTCACGGCAGATGTGCCATGACCTGGACTATGAAGAGATGCATCATATGACATTCGGGACAGTTAAATCAACCTTGGAATAAAAACTTTCTTATTGAGACCTAGGAAATACAACTTACACTTTGATACATCATGAGAAACCCAAATCAGGGCTACTACACAATGATTCTTAGCACCCTCACCAAAGGTGTAAGTACCAAAGAATGCTAAACTGGGTGAGATCAAATGGAACACTATCACATTTGGAAGGGAGACATGTATCCTGCGTCCTGATATTCAAGTCAAAGTTGGCAGGATGCTAGTTATGAGTAATAATGTAATTTCTGGTTTAGCTTTATAGATGAAGAGCCTGTGATCTTGCAGAACAATCACTTGTATCAGATAGTGGGGAAAGTATCTTAGAATACTGGCAAAGCACCAATTTAGAAACAAATGAGAATACACATTACATAATGACTCACTGTGTTTATAACTGCTCATAACACTGAGCGTGAAAGATACATATCTGTTACATATGTGAATTTTGTTAGATTTTCATAATAGACTTTTAATAACAGACCCTCACTAATACTAAAGCAGTTGATTAAACGCAAATCATTGACTGTATATTCATTTCTTATAAATTGAGGTAGTAAAGGTCTCAGTTACATTGATTTTAGCACATTAACATGTAAATACAATTTTTAAAATGTTAACATGTACATAATCTAAAAGTAAAGATGAACATGATTTCCTCACACCACCACAAAAAAACATACTAGTTATTACTTAAGCATTATCTAGGACTTATTTATTTTTACATGTAGTTGATGTGATTGGAAATTTAGAATAGTCAGAAGTATACCACATATTTAAAATTCACAATCTATATAAAATTAGATTGAAACACCAAAATGTTTATCGTTAATCCTTAGCAATAAAAATCTAAGCCATCTTGTTTGATAGTATTTTGATTCATCAAGTTTAAATTTTTTCTCTTTATAAAAGTGCTAGAGACGATTTTATTTGAGCACGCTAATTTCCTTGGAAAGAGAACGGTTGTACATTTTTTAAACAGCATTTAAAACTTATCTTTGTGATATTATCTTGTGATAAATGGTATAATCATTAATATATACATAATTATATAAGGATTATGGAAACCTTTCATATATATGATGATACGAGCAAAATTAAAATTTAAAAAACTTAAAATAGGCACTTAAAAGTGTTATCACTGTTGCAGACTTTGACTCAAGAAACCATTTCATTTTTTCATTCAGATCGAATTGTACACATAGAATTGTAAACAGAGACATTGCTGAAAATGCAAAAATAGGTAACTGAGAAAACACAAGAAGATAATTGTTGCGTTTTTCAGCGTTAACACTTGAATCAACAAAGGAGCCCAGGCCTCTAGCTAATCTGCTCACAGGACCCTCTCCTGGCAGCTGAGCAGTATATGCTATAGGTTTCTCTCTCTTACATTCAGTTACAGCACAAGGTGACTCTCCAAACTGAAAATAAAATGCCAACTAATATTTGAAGGCTTCTCTCTTGGGGGGGGGGGTAGGATGGTGATGAGACATTAAAGGACACCCCCATGCTTCCACCAAATTTTCTGGAATGTAGACACTGAGCAAGTTGAGCCTCCCATAGATAGAAGGCGAGATTTGACAAGGAATTCAGACCACATCCAAGGGTGCATTTCCACAGCTACATTCATTTTGAGGGAAATCCCAGATTGAGGGGGACAGGAACGGAGGGGGATTGCCTAGAATGAAAAGTTCCTCTTCTGAAAAGACCCAGTCTCTGCGGGGAGACACAATGGCGGCCGCACTTTTTGCGTTCTCCGAGAGGGGTGGGGAGATCTTCTAGCCCCACATTCGAGATAGGCTTCCCTCGCCTGGGCAGCTGCCTTTGCTCTGCAGCCGCATCGGCGCCCACCAACGCCCAACCGAGGCACTGAGGCCTCGCCGGAAAGAGGCAGAAGGAGGTTTACAGTTAGCCTAGGACTGACCCCTGGATATGCGGCGCCACTCCTCCGGGAAAGGAGAGGGGTGTTCCGTCGGTGTTTTTCCCCATAGCAGGAGTTAGGACTCGGGAGGAAGTAGATTCGGTTCGAGGTTTCCACTTATGTCAAGGGAAAGATGGAATCAGAAATATGCCCAAGATATAGAAGAGCGAAAAATGGTTGGGGTAGATTTCTAACAAATTAGAAATCCGAGGAGGGTGGGGGGCGCCGGGAAGCCAAGGCTAAGGCGATTGGGTGCCCTTGTGTTGCCTTTCTTATCTTCCTGGCCTTGAGCTGGGCCAGTTTTCTACCCACGAACTTTCTTCAAGCTGGCCGCGGTTCCCAGAAAGACCAGAAACTTGGCTGTGGGCTTCTGGCCCATCAACAGACCTCAGGAGAAGAATTCCCGGGCTCTGGACAAGAAACCACCTTCAGCAGGGCAGAGAAAGGTATTCGAGACCCTTCTTGTGGATCCAAAGGCATCCTTTCTGAAAGAGGTCAACTAGTATTTGGCAAGGCAAAGTCTCTCGCCCTGGAATTGCGAACAAAGGGAGAGTTTGCACAACAGCCAGGCAGCCAAGGTCTAAGGGCATAGAGAACCCTAAAGGTGCACCCGCCCGCCGGATGTCTATCCCCGCCCCCCCCCCACTCCCTTAGGTGGAAGGTAACCTACAGGATCCCCAATATTTGATCTCCTGGACTCAGTAGGCATCCAGTGGGATTCTGTCCCTAAAGCCTCCTTCCTTCCTATGCTCCGAAGACCGCAGCAAGGCTCACCCTTTCGGCTCTCTGAACACACCCTCTCCCCGCCACCCACCACCCTCTCTGCGTCTCCTGGCAGCTCCGACTTGCTGGAGCTACGGGTTTAATGCATAGAAAGGAGGTGCAACTCTTGACATCACCTCCGCAGCCCACCCGAGAACTCCAGCCCAGCACTCTGCGGACGAGGAGCCTGTTGGTGGCGACTTAAGACGAGGAAGGTTATTTGAAGCGTCCTGGTAGATTTCCGGGCTCCCCACTCCCTCCCCTGCTTGGCTGGTGATTTTCGCCTGCCGCTCCTCTTCCTCCTCCCCCTCTTGACCTCCGCTGGGGTACCTTCGCCTCCCCTCCCCCGCCTGTCCCCAGTAAAGCCCCTGCAGGCCGTGGAAATGCGCCCCTCGGCAAAAATTCAGAGCTGCTGCCCGGACGGG
Organism: Nesogale talazaci; assembly: GCA_004026705.1. Lineage (NCBI taxonomy): Eukaryota > Metazoa > Chordata > Mammalia > Afrosoricida > Tenrecidae > Nesogale > Nesogale talazaci. The sequence goes on from PVJH01000261.1 coordinate 29,898, forward strand.
ATGGCAGTGGGAGAGAGTCGCCTGTTTCACCTAGAATGTCACTTGATCCACCCCACGGAGCGGTTAAGTCGCTCCCAGGGTCCCCCGCGAGCTCTGGTGGTACCCCGAGGGTTTTGACCAGAGTCTTTGCCGAAGTGGTGGCTTTCAGTGGACCGAGCCACCGGCTGGAATTCGGCTCCCTCTTGCGAGAACTCGACAGGTTTAAGGAAGGTTTCGCCCAGTGGATCCTGCAGGGGGTCCTGGGTCAGGTCGTCTCAGCTCCTTTCACTGATTCCAACCCGAGTTCCTCGCAGAACTCGGTGGCTCCAAATTCACCTGTTCCCACTCGGAGTGGGCAAAAAGGAACTGACACGTACAACCACACGTCCCAGAAACAGGAGAAGAAAACCCTCGCTTTTGCCAACTGCTGGCTCGCTGCAACAATTTTAAAGAGAGGGTGCACACGTCGATCCCCGTTTGACCGAATCCCTCAGGGCAGTAAGCGGAGGGAGCTCGGGTTCCCCGGCGCTAGGCAAGGTTGGTGGCTTGGCAGCGGCCGCCGGCGGCCCGAAGTCTAAGGGCGCCGAGAAGCGACCGCACATGAACGCGGCCGCCCGGCTGCCGGCTGCCCCGCGCGCTGGTGACCGAAAGGACTACCTGAACTCAGGCAGGCGGAAAGCTTTAAATGCAGGGGGAGGGGGGAATTCTTGCTAATTTACCCAGATTGCTTAAAGCAATTGACACTCAACAAAACCACCCTCCCAGCAGGAGTTCTAGCGATAAAAAAAGAGGGAGAGAGCTAGAGAACCACCACTAAAGTTAGTTGTTGTTAACAGCTTCCTTTATTCTCAGTGTTTTGCATTAAAAAAGAAAGAAATGGAGATAATAATTTCGTACCCTATCGTGAGTGCTCCGAGGAGACCTCTTAGTCTCTGAAATTAGAGCGGCCAGTTTCTTGATTGGTCTTCAATAAGCCGCCACCATCACAACCGGGAGAGGGGCAGTTAAGTCCCAAGACTCACACCCGTTCCTGGTGAAATAGAAAAGGTTAATCGGAACTTAAATGCATATATTTTTAACTGACCCTTGGACTTGATGGAGGAAAGGATGGTTTGTGTAGCCCTGTTCTACTCCACACAGATAAAGCAACAACAACAAAAACCCAAATCCAGTACTTGATTCTTGTTACCAGAGGTGAAATACGTTCAAATTGTTTGAGGCTGTAAGAAAATTAAAATCCTTCCGTTCTCCTACATCCCAATACCTGGTACATTGGAACACATTGAAGCCCCAGCTCTTTCAAACCTGATTCTGATAAGGGACAAAACACAAAGCATGCCCTCCCGGGAATACCATCCCAGGAAGAAGCATGGTCGTTGTCCTCTTAGAGAAATATGATCCAACTCCTCTTCCCCTTCCTTCCCAATCTTGCTGAGTTTGGGAGGCGGTAGCTCTCTCAAATTGAATTTCCAAATTCAAGCAAACAAAAAACTTTATATGCGCTTATAGCTTCCAGAGAAAATTAGGGAATAAATTTCAAATGTATAATTGTATTTAAAATGGCACTGGTCATAGTTTATGAAAAGCAATTTAGAAGTGTATTTGGTCAAGTTTGATGTGGAATGCTTAAATTTGAATTAAAACCACAGAAGAAAGTAGGGGCACAAGAAGTGTTAGCAAAGGAACCCACCAGGCAGCTGGGGTTGTAGCAGCAGTAGTTTGGAAGGTGTGTACAAGTGCATGTGGGGAGCTACCACACACTCAAATGGAATTTATTAAATCACAATGACTTTTGTATTCAGCAACACTGTGTGGTGTGTTAGGGTGTCTTGGAGGGGGTGATAACCATGTTTGAAATTTCTTCATATTCCCTTTTTTCTTTTCATATTCTCAGAAGGTGTTTTGAAGGGTAGAGTTTCTGACAGAAGATCCAAAGGTCAAAATAGGAGTCCATATTTGGCAGCTCTAATCTTCCCTTTGAACACAAGAGGTCGCTCCTGCGATCAAGTTGGAGGGGGGGCAAGAGAGGAGAAGGGCTGCTAATCACAACTAGATGTATTCTATATAAATATTTAAATTTTTGCGGGTATTTTCAATGCATTAAATCCACATGTAGCAATCAGATAAGAGGAAAATAGTCGATAATCCAATTGAAATTCAAGGTGAAGTGAAACAGCAATGTCTGCTCTCCTGACATAAGGGTTTATGGGTAGATTTACTAGCAATAGTCATATAGAACTCCAGGGCTCATCAACATAGAAGGGTATAAATTATAAGATTCTCTCAAATGTCTCTTTGGGGCGTGTATACTAATTTTAACCTCTGTCCATTTAGGGGCTTCTTTGGAAGATATCAGCTTAATAGTAATAGTATGGGCTGGACAGGTAAAGAAAGATGTTTTCTTCCTTAAGGTGAAATGATCTAATACTAAAGCGTTTGCTTCAAATCACGTGCCAGCTTGCCTAACTAAATGGACTCCATGAAGTGGATTTGGTTTTGCTCTCCCTGGCAATCATTCTTTTTCAAGAGTTCATTGGTTTGGGTGGGACCTGGGGAGTAAAACACTACGTGTGTTTGTGATTTTTTTTTTTAGGAAAGTGGATAAGAAAAGCACTTTATGAATCTTCAGTATACTCCATCAGGCTTGCTTGCAGTTTCTGGTGTTTAACACCACATTATAAAAGTGGAATGCTGATGGCTCTAATCTCGTATTTACTTTCTTGCATTATAGTGCTATCTTTCTTTTTCTTTTTTTTTTTTTTTACCACAACTTGGTTTTCTGTTCGGGGAAACATGCCCTTTCGTGGAAAGACTTTTTCATTTTGCACTTATCAGTATCAGTTCTGTAAAAGCAGCTTGACACAAGGCTTCCCACACCTAACACAGGGAGACTAGAAACTTGAGACAAAATCAAACCTTGCAGCAAAAGGTAGCAACCTAGGTCTTTACAACTTTCCATTTCACACCAGCACATGACAAGAGCATAATCATAAATGACAGGGATGAGATCCAACTAGAAATCTCACTTGGGGGTGTGGGGAGGTGGGCTGCAAAGTAAACAGACATACAAGAGTTCTTGGAAAGGCCTGTGTAGATGCGCAGAAAATTCGTGCGTAGTAGCTTCTGGCTCTCTGGAGAGGCATATCAGCTCAAATGAAGCCGCTGAGCCCTTCGAGGGCTCACAATTGTTATCAAGATCGAGATCTGGTGAAAGATACAAAGAAAGGAGTTTCCTAACACGGGCTTTCTCAGGGCAACAAGACACCAAAGTTAAGCCTCCAGTAGCTTGAGTTTGTGAGCCTTTTTAGATAAAACTGCAGTCACATAAGATAAGGGATGGCTATTTAGAAGCTTTGGGGGAGGTGTGGTGGTACTTCGGGGTGGCCTTCCTGTGAGTTTGTCTTTGGGAGATGGCAACAGAGGATGAGTACATATAAGAAAGTTATTGGGGAGAGAAAAAAAAAGATTACCGGTAAGTTGCAGCGAACAGTCTTCTCTCTCCAGGTAGTTTCCCGGGAGAAAATGATCGGATTTCCACCCTCGGTGAAATAAAAGAGGTACTCGGATTTCACTGTGCTCCTGCTTTACACGCCTTAGCTACGAGCGCTCCTCTAAAAAAAATCACATGTCGATTCGTCCTTATGATTTTCTAACACTCTGAACTGCGTGAGAGGAAAGGTCAGGGCACCGGCAGAGAGAGAATGAGGGCAGCAGAAAGCCGCGTCACAGACTTTCTAAGACTGAGCGATCTTTTAGTTTCGGATTCGGGATGCGTCTGAATTCTGCAGCTCTCCTGGAAAAGCAGACCTCGCGGGTGGGAAGCACGGGCTAGGTCGCCTGCAGGGAATCTGAATTTACCTGTGCGTGTCCAACCTCATTTTCCGCTAAGGCAGGAAGCGTCCCTTTCCTCCCACCCCACGTCTTTGGGGGCACGGGGATAGCAATTCCTGTGAGTTTAATCATCCCCAGTCCCGGTTCTTCTTTCCTAAGCAGCTCCCCGTGCGCCAAGCGCAGCCAGCTCCCGAACTCATCCGCCCAGGCAGTCTAGCCGGGCCAGGCCCGGGACTGTGCGTCAAAGCGCAGGGCCAAATGGAGTCAAAAGGCCTGCACCCTGTCCCTTTTGCTTAGATCCCGGGAGGGATCTTGTCAATGGAAAGAGCTAAACTCGCCACCAGCGGCAGAAGAAATGAACCCCCCGCGCACGGCAGCTAGCCAGCCTGCGGGAACCCGGGGAGCGCAGGGCAGGGGGGCGGCGGCGGGGGAGGACAGTCCTCGGGTGGCGCGGCCAGGAAGGGGAGAGAGGGGGGTAGGGTGGGGAGGGGGGGGGGGGGAGGAAAGGAGAAGATGGGGAGGAAAGCCCAAAGCCCGAGCGGCCTCGCATCCCGAGCGTCGGAGAGCGGCCCGAGGCCAGAGCAAGATGCCTCGGGAGCCCTAATCCTCTCCCTCGGGCTCGCGGAGCGGTCAGTGGCACTCGGCGGCGGCGAGGCTGAAATATGATAATCAGAACAGCTGCGCGGCGTCCCCCGTAGCCAATGGGCGAGGCGCTCGCCTGACGTCCCCGCGCGCTGCGTCAGACCAATGGCGTTGGAGCTGAGTTGGAGCTGAGAAGTTTGAGTAAGAGATAAGGAAGAGAGGTGCCCGAACCGCGCCGAGTCCGCCGCCGCCGCAGCGCCTTCGCTCCGCCAACTCCGCCGGCTTAAATTGGACTCCCCGACCCGCGAGGGCGCGGCGCAGCCAGGCAGCGGCTCGCTCGGGCTTGGCAACCCCAGGGGCCACTATTTCCCACTTAGCCACAGCTCCAGCCTCCTCTCTGTGGGCTGTGCACCAACAGTACAACCACCATTTCACTGTGGACATTACTCCCTCTTACAGATATGGGAGACATGGGAGATCCACCAAAAAGTAAGAGGCTATTTTACCTTGTGGGGCTTGGTGTGCTGTTCTGGTGCGGGGGTCTCTCTCAGGCACGGGTGCCAAGAGCTCTTCGGGGTCGAAGGCTTTGCCTGGAGAGAGAGAAAAGGGTCGCTTTTTTTTTTTCTGGTTGCAGCCACGCCTGCATGCTTGCTGTCGGTTCTGATCTTCGGGAAACTGATCTTACCTTGTGTTTGAATTCGTCTGTGTGCCCTCCAAACCCCTAGCCTTCTGCTGCAGAGCGGTCGTTTCCTTCTAGGGAATCCTAAATTCTCACAGATGGTTATTATGTTGCAAAGGTCTGCCTGCACATACAATACCCGGAGATGCAAGTTAGCTTTGCCAAGGAGAACGACTGACAACTGTATCGATGTCTGCTCTTGCTAACAATCTCCAGCCCTAGGTGCTATTTAAGAACGTGCTTCGTGGAAAATATAGACATCCCTGCGATCACTTAACGTTACTAGTCAAAACCTTTTCTTTGACTTGACTTATCCATAATCTTTCCCAATGATTATGGTAAGGGAGGGGGGAGAGAAATACAAAATGAGCGGGTTTGATTGCGTGCTAGGCTTACAAATGTAGACTATTCAAATCGGCATTTTACATATATTCCACCTCCTTTTTAAAATGAGTCAAGGTTTTGATGGCACACTTCAATTACCATCCAAAGTGCAATACTCTAAAAAAAGAAAAAAGAGAGAACCCTCCCAGAGTACGCCCTACAAGAGAACGACACTAAAAGTGTGTTTATCTCTGTAGGAAGTAAACGCTTAGTCAATCATGTATTTATTTTCATTTCAGAAAAACGTCTGATTTCCCTATGTGTTGGTTGCGGCAATCAAATTCACGATCAGTATATTCTAAGGGTTTCTCCGGATTTGGAATGGCATGCGGCATGTTTGAAATGTGCGGAGTGTAATCAGTATTTGGACGAGAGCTGTACTTGCTTTGTTAGGGATGGGAAAACCTACTGTAAAAGAGATTATATCAGGTACGCCATTTATATTGCTTCCTTAATTTGGTGAGATTTCTCTGCCTCCCCACCTCTTACTTATTAGTTAGTGTGATTTTGTCATTTTGTAAAGTTTGTCTTTAGTGGGGTTCAGGGGGCAAAGTTACCGTGTCTGCCTTATAAATTGAACTGTGCTCTTCATTTTGGTTTTAAAATAAAACCCCACTGTAATGTTTTATTATAAATTGTGTGCTGTGGAGACGTGCTTAATTATTCTTAGAATGTGTGATGTTCAACAGTATTTTCTCTCTCCCTCATCTTCTTTGCCTCCCCCCCTCCCCACCAAGTTAAGATGGATTAAATGCATGTTTCTCAAGTTTTAAGACAGGTCAGACTTTATTGTGTAGTTCAGCGTTTGTAGTTTTGCACTTTATTAGTAAGTTACAGCTTCAGAAAAATAAAGGCAATGGATAAAATAAAAGTTTGACCTAAGCATTTTGAAATAACAAGTAGAAGTGCTATCTCATTTGCTTTTTTGGTAAAAACTCATGCCTGGGAAATTAAAAACAACAACAGCAAATATATCCTGCGAAAAAGACCGGAAATTTAATCTTTTTAAATATTAACCCTTTGGGGGCATTTGACTGTCTTTTCTTTCTTATCTTATCTGAGCTGATGAATTAGAAGGAGCAGATCAAATTGCCCATCATCTGTCTAGGAACGATTGGTATATTTAGATAATTGAACAGCTTCCTTTCTCACATTAAAATCTGGTAACTGATAAAACTAGTGAAGTGCCCATAGTGACAAGATTAAAAATCACATGAGAACTTTTTGAGTTAAAATTTGTTTTTAATCTCAATGTTTGCCTTTTTGTTTGTTAGTTCCTTGACTGACCTGTATATGTATGGCAGAAAGTTCTTTGTCTTAGAAAGCTAGTGTTACTCCTTTTAAAAATGCTAATATTTAGAAAACACAAGAGATTTCACCTCTACTATTATTGATGATAAACTAGAGCACAAATTATTATTGCTACATTATTATTTTAGCTCTTCGATGACTAGGAACAAGGACTGGGCTTCCGTAAATCAGGATTTATGAATCTGGGAACCTCTATTAGTTTAGTCAATATTTAAATCCTCAATCACCATTTCTCATGCTCACTTAATATACAGCCTTTTTACTGCTTATTTTAAATCCTGAAGTAAATATGATTACCTTTATAGACAAAATTGAAAGGTGGGGAGCGGGAGTTGTGTGTGGGCTTTTTTTTAATTCTGGGAGGGGTAGGAAGGGAGTTGGGGTACTTGAAGAAGGAGGTGGGGGGAGGAGGGATTTTCCAAATTGTTTGGTCACAGGCAAAGTCAAGTCCTCATCCTATGAAATGGAAGATCTCACCACGAGTAGGCGGAGGGAGGAAAACTTTTGAATCTACCGTCTAACCTCTGACAAATGAGTCGATTTCATTGTTTACTTGATTGGTGTGTGAACTCCAGGTCCAGGAGAGGGAGAGCTCCGTTCCCGCTACCCAGAGGGGCCTTACTCCTGGTGTCTTTTCTCCTGCCCAGGGAGAGGCAGGGTTTTGCTCAATTGCACACAGAACTGCCTAGGTGCAATTCTAGATGCACCCTTTTAGAAGGACACAGTTCCGTTTACCTCCCTCCAAGCTTTTTTGCACACTGTGTTGTTGTTATTTGCTTTGGAGAGTGGCAGGCAGTATATTCCCCCTTGGAAATCCAGTTATTGTAAGAGCAATAACAGGGAGTTTTGTTCCCTGGTACCATTTACTTCTCAGGTGTGAGTGCCCTCTCCACTGTCTCCCCTTCTTTCCACCTTCAAAGAGGGGCTAGGGTCCTGCAGACTGAACAGATTCAACAACCTTTAAACTGAGCTCTTAGCATTTTGTCAGGCTGTTCATGGCTCCCAAACTGAAACAGAGGTAGCTAGACACCCTCAGTATATAACAAAAAAAATGCATTTCCCCCTAAAAAGTGAAACAGGTCCCATAACACTGTCGCCGGAGGACCCCCAACCAAAATGTGCTTATTTTGCAGAAAGGGATGTGGGACTCTCTTTGGAGCTTTCATTTTCAATGGTTCTCTGCCTATCGGAGTGCTCACAAACCAAGCCAGGACAGGCTGTTCCCTGACTGCTCTCTTCCCTGCGAAGGACTTTTTTGAGGCAGTTTAAGAGACCTGCCTGGCAGCAGGCATTTGGGAGATGCAACAGGGAGGGAGAATGTGGGGTGAGGACCCCTGCCCTCTCTAGTCTCCTGCCCAGAGCGCTAGGGCTTGCTGGCGGCTGGCTTTGCAATCAGTGGATAACATTTCCTTGTTGAGGGCAAGGTGTTCTGAACTGGGGTACGCTTGATGCGATGAGCTTGGCCTCAAGGAAGTAAAAGAAAGGCGGAGAAGGTATAAAGAAAGAAGGAACACACACACACACACACACACACACACACCCCAGGCCCATTCCTACCACCACCACCCCCATTTCCAGCTTCTCTGTCTGTTCCTGGGGTTCTCAGTTGGCTTTCTTGAGACTGGAGCAGCAGCCTGACATCCCTGAGGAAGTGACCCCCTTTCCCTGTGCTTCTCTCCTCACTCCTGGTCGGCCCCCTGCTCAGGTTGTACGGGATCAAATGCGCCAAGTGCAGCATCGGTTTCAGCAAGAACGACTTCGTGATGCGCGCCCGCTCCAAGGTGTATCACATCGAGTGTTTCCGCTGCGTGGCCTGCAGCCGCCAGCTCATTCCCGGGGACGAGTTCGCACTGCGGGAGGACGGGCTCTTCTGCCGGGCGGACCACGACGTGGTGGAGAGGGCCAGCCTGGGCGCCGGTGACCCTCTCAGCCCCCTGCACCCAGCGCGGCCCCTGCAAATGGCAGGTACTCTTCGGCCCCAAGGGCAGCCTCTCTGCTAGGCCATGGCAGCCCCAGGAGCTAAGAGGGCAGGCGGCAGTGGAATGAAGTGTCCTGTGTGTTTGCACGTTTGTCGCTCTTTTGCTCAACGCACTTACTGTCTTCCCGACTTCCCCGGCACATCCACTAGTCGGTGGGTCTCCATATGGATACACGGGAGTGTCCATCACGTGTGCACACAAGCATGTACACTCCCAAACAGTAGTGCCAGTTCATCCTGGCCTCCCAGAAATGGCTCCCAGAGAATGAGCCTCACCTTTCCAACAGGTAGTCTCCCTGCTACCTCATTACAGGGGTGGAGCCCGGCCCTGGAGCTTCCGCCCATCGCCCAGTGCAGGAAACTCTGGTTGTCTTTTTAGCCCTCCAAATCCTTTTTCCTGGAGAATTGCTCAGCACTCCAAAACTTTTTTTTTTCACAATTTATTTTTATCCTTTTTGTGAGAGAAGCAGGTCTAAAAAGATAGTCTTCATAACTGTCGGCCACCACACAGGGCTGTAATTTAAGACTGTCAACAAGCTAATCTGCTGTAATTGCCTTTTAAAGGGAGCCTGCCTTTTAACGCCATTTATTCTATGTGATTTGGTAAGAATTTCATCTTCAGGTCTGTGGCTGTAACTCTAAATTGACCTCCTCTTGCGGGTCTGTCCGTAGGAGGTCCGGAAAATGGTCAGATGTGTACCTTTCAGATCTGAGAACCCTGTTCCCCAAGAGGTTGTAGTAACAGAACAAGCTTGGGGCCTGGGGCCCTGGGTGAAGGTGAGATGGCTCTCAAACCAGCCTTCCAAGCACTAGTAGAACTGCCCTGGGCAAGCACAGCTTTGAGTATCCATTCACATCACCCTGGGAGGTAGGAAACCACCTCACCCCTCTGCTTACTGGAAGATAGAAGAACTTAGTCCTGGGGGGGGGGGGGGGGTTGACCAGCTGTCCAGGAGTGCAGAGCTCAAGGTGTCAACTTCTGCCCTATTCAGCAGGAGTCTTGCCTGGGACCCCACTTGAGAAAACCCAGAGGTGGAAGAAATAGGGGGTTGGCATGAGGGGCACCCCCCCAACACCCCCTCCCTACACACACACACACACACAGAAGATATCCCAGTGGTTGCTGATTGGGTATCTGAAGCAACTCAACAGACTTTCAGTTTCCCTTTCCAAGCATTAGCCCCTCTAAGGAACAGACACCCAAATTTATTATTCAACACCCCCACCCCCAAACCCACCCCTCCCTTTGGCAGGGGAGATGGCTGCAACTTCGAATTTCATTAGACCCTGACGGGCTCATTCTCTCAGCCTGAAGTTCAAGGCTCCTTCTTGCCCCAGGGCCCTCTGCCAGAGGGGAAGAGACACTGGTGGATGCGCCTGTCTTCTGCTGTCTCCTTCAGTGGTGCCCCTTAGGGTGGTCCCTTCCAGAGAGAAAATGCCCTTTCTGGAACTCTAAGCTGGGCCAGGTCTAATAGGAGGCAGCTCAGGGGGAAAGAGAGACCCTCGGGACATGGTCCTGCGGGAGACAGGCCATCCCGCTACTGCTCCATGTTGACCGAGTCGGGGCAGGGGCTGCGTCCCAGGCCCACATTACTCAGCATTGACCTTTGCTGATTAGAGTGAGAAAGTTATTGGCCCTTTCTCAGTCTTTTCCACCCCCCTTCTCTCATCTGCTTTGTGAGGGGAGGCTTCCTGGAGGCGGTGAAGCTCGGCCATTGTCCTGAGGGTGGGCTACAGGAGGGCAGGCGGACGGGTGGCCCGCCAGCACTCACTGCATCCCCTTGCCCCGCAGCTGAGCCCATCTCCGCGAGGCAGCCGGCCCTGAGGCCCCATGTCCATAAGCAGCCAGAGAAGACCACCCGCGTGCGGACTGTGCTGAACGAGAAGCAGTTGCACACCTTGCGGACCTGCTACGCCGCCAACCCCCGGCCCGACGCGCTCATGAAGGAACAGCTGGTAGAGATGACCGGCCTCAGCCCCCGCGTGATCCGGGTGTGGTTTCAAAACAAGCGGTGCAAGGACAAGAAACGGAGCATCATGATGAAGCAGCTCCAGCAGCAGCAGCCAAATGACAAAACGGTGAGGCCCTCTGGGGACGGGAGCCTGGGGTTCTGGAGAAAAGGGGGCTTCTCTGGGGTGGAGTGGGTGCTGGCACACAGCCTGCCCAGAAGTTGTTCCCAAGCCTGCTCTGGTACCCAGACTTTTGGCCTCGGCCCTGCTCCACTCCATCCCACCAGATCCGTTCCCTGGTGGGCAATGCTACAGGAGTGGGACTCATTCCTCCCAGGGGCCTGGTAGATTTCTGAGTGGCAGAACCCTCCCTTTCTATACCTTGGCCCTCCGGGAAGGCTTGGTGGGCCCTTAAGTCCATTGGGTGCGCACTTCAGAACCCCCAAGGCCCTGCCATCCCCTCCACACCTAGGACTGATCAGACTACCCCCCTAGTGCAGAAGCCTGACAGTCTCTGGGGGAACAAAAGCACACACTCCGATTCCAGTTGAAGACTGTGGTTCTCTGGGTGGGTGGGTCCTTCTAGGAGCATGCAGCCAGGCCTCCCACTTCGCATGTCTGCTGCTGCACTTCCAAGCTGTCCCCCAAGATGGCCCTTGGGGACAGAGCACCCTCTCTGAGAAGCAGTCAGGGCTCAAGCCCCTGGGGTGACCAGGAGCTTTACCTACCCCACTAGGCTGCCTGCTTAAGTGAAGCTAGAAAGTTTATTTCTTTCTTTTGGGGGGGGGGAATGGAGAGGAGGTGGGGGGAGTTTGCTCTTGCTTTTTACTGCTTTGACCCTATTTTTATGTCATTAAACTAGCTGTCATGAAACTTGGCAGACCCACCTGGACTAGGGAAGGGCCTTTACTTACTTGGTTAATGCATAATAAGCAAGATCACAGCCAGATCCTATGTTGGGGAGGAAGGGGCTCAGCTGACAGGGCGGGTGCTACAAGGAGAAAAGACTCACCTCCTTGAGACTTTCCCAGGAAGCCACCAAATCTGGAGGCTGAAGGGGAGCCTAGCTTGCCTCTGCTTTCTGCTACTAAGTAGGTGGAAAGGAGGACTTGAAATGAGCTGTCCCTGTAAGGGTCTTAAAGAAGAAAATCCTGTCGATTTGGCTAGGTTAGGTCCAAGCAGAGCTTGTTGTCCACTCCTCAGAAGCAGAAAATCAAAACACAACAAAGCTGACCGCCAGCACATCTCCATAGGTACAGCAGATTACCTGAGTCCATACAGGCTACAATATAGATAAGATAAATCCCCAAGTCTATTTGCTGAGCCTGTGAGGACAATGGAAGAAGGGTGCTTGCCCATTAACAGGCTGGGCTTTGGTGGGGGGGGTGGCCTGTTCACAGAATATCCAGGGGATGACAGGAACTCCCATGGTGGCTGCCAGTCCGGAGAGACACGACGGTGGCTTACAGGCTAACCCAGTGGAAGTGCAAAGTTACCAACCACCTTGGAAAGTACTGAGTGACTTCGCCTTGCAGAGTGACATAGATCAGCCTGCTTTTCAGCAACTGGTAAGTGTCCGAGCTGAGTGTGAGTAGGCTGGAATTCCCAAAGAAAGGGGATTCTGGTTTCAAGGCCATAAAATGAAAGATGTGTGTGTTTGGGGGTGGGGGTGGGGGTGGGGGTGCTACCATCGCCTCAGGGTTAAGGAGAGGCAAAGGCGGGGTAAGGTGAAGAGGAGAGAGGCGAGTGCCTGGAAATAACACCCTTGTGAGTGAGTCTTTTCTATGAGACTGCACAATTGGACTATCCACAGTGAGTTGAATTTACTATCAGGCAGGCCTGCGTGGATGAATTCCACTTCAAGGGTGCCTAACTAGGTAAACAAACCCAGAGAGAGGGCCCAGGCAATAGAATCATGGCCCTTCTCCTTTAAGGAATGGAAAGGACTTTAGAGAGCACCTGAAAGGTGGGGGGTTGTTTTGTTTGGGTTTTGACCTGGACTCAGTGACTTCACTTTTTCTAAAGAGTGGTTCCTCCAGAAGGGCCAATTTAAAGACTCAAAGCAAGGTGATTGCAATACAGAATACATAAAAATCGAAGGGGAGCAAGCTCCAGTGCGATTTCTTTCCATCTCTGTTTGGAAAGAGTTCCTTTGTTCAAAGAGATGTTTGATTTTATGGCGACTTTTGTCCCCTTTTAGGAGCCCTGGAGGTTGCCAGTTGGGGCAGCAATCTGCATGGTTGATGGCTCTAAAGGGCGAGCAGCTCTCTGGGCTTTCCCACAAGGGGTCCCTCGGAGTCAGCATGGACTCAGAGGGATCTAGTTTTGTTTTCTGGTCCCATTGGGGGATATTGTCATCTAAGATATGGAACTGCTGTGGAGCATTTTTAAAGGGCTGGATTCAGATGTCACTCACAGCCACAGACTATGCAGCATGTATAGTACAAGACGCATGAGCTCTACCACTGGGAGACAGTATTTATTTAATCTGTGGAGATCCACTTAAAGTGAATGACTTAGCAATGTGGCGAAAACTAACCCACCTTTTTGCCTCACAAAGGCTGAGGGAGTAAAGACAAACAGAAATATTAGATATAAATTCTTTATGATATGGTAGGCATATGCTGTACCATGTATGAACTTCTTGAAAGGTGAACATCCCTGTAGAATCTTGTTCTAGAAAACATAGAGTTCTCTGCTCAAAAAAGTTTGTGTTTTCCTGTGGAAATCAATTGTTAGAGACGAGATTGAGGTAAGCTATTTCCATTTCCTATTTTCTAGGTCATTGGCTAGCGGAGTGATTAAAGGGGCTTGACATAAGGTTTAGGTTTAGCAGTGGACAAATCCAGAGGCTGGGCCAGTTTGAGACAGTCCTTGAATCCACTTAAGGTGAAAGTGAAGGTGGATCCTGGAACTAAGAAACAAAACAATGGGTTTTATTTTAAAATAGGGTCCCAGCTGATGTAATTTGATTAAAACCTAGGGTCTAGAAGGAGGGGAGGGCCACACAGGACAGCTACAGTTCTGCATCTTCAGAAACTTTATGAAGCCAGATGTTTCTAATGATATTATCATACATGGGTCAGGGAAGAACCGGATTTAAAAAGAGAGAATGAGAGGCAGCAAGCCCCCCAATAAGCCTTCTGAGTTAATCATTGTTCCCTGTAGCTTCCTCTGGCTTGCCTTTCACATGATCTCAGCTCGTGTTGTTATGGATTTTCCAACTCAGGAAGAGAGGTTTGATGCCTGGAGACTAAGATCTCACCTGCTCCCAGGGCAACATGTATCTGGCTGGATTATTTTATTGCAAGCATGCATGGTAGAATAATGATGCCATTTTGCCATGGGATCTTAAATAATTTAATACAACATCATGTTGGGAATTGAGTTTGAATAAAACAGAGTCTCTTAGAAGTTGGGAAAGAGAGCTGATTTCTCCCCAAGTTATTTTCACTCATAAGCTTTGTTTAATTAAATCACTGAAAATTCAGTCAGATAGGCGGAATCCCTGTCTTCTCTGTGTGTCTATGCAACCAGCCGCTCGTACAGATATCCCTCCGACAAGTGTATCGTCCTACCATGAACTCAATTACAGCCTCCTGTACTCATTTCTCAACCTTCCATGCAGGTCAATTTTTCAGAAGGAGGACCAGGCTCTAATTCCACTGGCAGTGAAGTGGCATCGATGTCCTCTCAGCTCCCAGATACACCTAACAGCATGGTAGCCAGTCCCATTGAGGCGTGAGGACCAGGCATGTAGATGTATTTGTTTCCCTGTTGGAGACAGTGGGAAATTATCATGTTGAACTCCGAAACAGAAGTATTTAACGACCCAGTCAATGAAAACTGAATTGAGAAATGGATGCTCCATGGAATGCACGAAGTCTGTTTTAATGACAAGGTGATATGGTAGCAACACTGTGAAGACAATCATGGGATTTTACTAGAATTAAAGCAAACAGCAGATAAAACCCAACACACGCTATCCAATGACCTTAGGAGTACTGAAAACAAACAAACCAAGGTGTGTTTTTTTTTTAAGTAGAGGACGTATGATTCAAGGATCTCAAAAAAAAGGCATAAAGGCATTTTCATTTCACTGCACATCTAGAGAAAAGCAGAACTAGAGGGTTGATTTTTTTTGTTTTAGTCCATCCTAATCTGAATGGTGCTGTTTCAATATTGGTTATTGCCTTGCCAAACAGGAGCGCTGGCAAAAGAGCAGGAAGAGAGACTTGGCCTCCTTTCGGGGAAAGCATTTTCAGGAAGGCAAAGCTACATTGGTGTGCAGTGGTTTTTGTTGACTCTAACAAAGGGTTAATTGAAATCCTGGGTCTCTTAGCATGTCCGATAACTGATTTCTTTCTTTTTCCTTCTGTCCCCCATCTTTTCTCCTCTGGCCCTTTCTTTAGTCTTTTTCTTTTCTCTTCTCTTCTTTTCTTTCTTTTTTTTGAGATCCATCCTCTATCAAGCAGTCTGAAGCGACTTTAAAGGTTTTTGAATTCAGTTTTAAAAACCAACATATAAAGCATTGCAACAAGGTTACCTCTATTTTGCCACAAGCGTCTCGGGATTGTGTTTGACTTGTGTCTGTCCAAGAACTCTTCCCCCAAAGATGTGTATAGTTATTGGTTCAAATGACTGTTTTCTCTCTCTGGAAATAAAGAGGAAAAAAAGGAAAAAAAATTTTTGTTTGCTCTTGCATTGCAAAAATTATAAAGTAATTTATTATTTATTGTCGGAAGACTCGCCACTTTTCATGTCATTTGACTTTTTTTTGTTTGCTGAAGTAAAAAAGAAACAAAACAAAACAAAAAAGATAAAGGTTGTACCGTGGTCTTTGAATTATATGTCTGATTCTATGTGTTTTGTCTCCCCTTCCCTCCCCAACCCTTAAATATTATGTGAAATAAAAGCGCCATATGTAGAATTCTATCTTCAGGACTATTTCACTAATAAAGGTTTGGCATAGATAAATAAACCAATGCAGCAACCCAGGGTCCCTCTTTTTATATGTTTACAACTGTCTGAATAAAATGTAGGCTTGCATGGGGCTGGGGAGAAGTGGCCACACACAGTAGGCCTGGAACTTTGATGGAAAGTCTCCAAGGTCCCACCTTGCCATTTGGAGTGTCCATGTTGGGCCACAGCTTGTTGGAAACCCCCAGCATTAAACTGAGCAAGTACTGGTTTTCTGAAAAGGAGATACCGCTTCCCCTGCACTCTTCTCCCTCCCTCACCTCCCCCCACTCTCTTTTCTTACCCAGCCTATCCCCTCCCCCAAACCAAATAGGAAGAGGGACTGCCACCGTCGCTGTAGTCACTATTTTATTTTCTCCCAGTAAGTGCTTTATACCAAAGCCCCCTGCTTGGGGTTGTCGTTCTACCCATATTTCAAGCATAAGGTCTTGCTTAAAGAGGGGCTTTCTGCCTGACCAGTGAGGTATGACCATTATTTACCAGCGGCGGCTGTCAGCCAATTGAGAAATGTTGCTTTCTTTGCGTTCAAAGAACCCGCGGACAGAGAGCTGGGGGCCGGGCGATTCCCGGCCGGTGTGTGGTTTCCTGCCTCTTCCTTCCGCACGGGCTTCTCCCTTTCACGTTCCTTTCTCCCATAGGGCCGGTGTCAAAATCCTTGGGAAAGGTGGTGCTGTGTCTTGTGGGGAACCACCTAGGGGTGCGGAGGGGATGGAGGGCCGGCCTGGGGGGCGGGGAGGGGAGGCATCCGCGGTGCGCTCAGGTGGATGTGTATTTTAAGACCGACACCCCCTCCCCCACCACCACCACCACGTCCCCTGCGAGCACCAGTTCTTAAAGGACTACAGCCAGGCCCTAGGCTTCTCAAAGGAGATCAAGGTCCTTCCCTATTTCCCTTAGACCGAGGACTTGTCCTGGCTTCTTGGTCTTTGGGCAGAAAGGTTCGACTTTTTGAGCGGTGGCACCTTGCCCTTTGTCCCCAGGATGATAGTCGGCTTCTTGGGAGACTGGGTTCATTTGTGCGTGCGAATGTCGTGCCAGTTTAAATATCGGACACGTCCTAAGAAATATGAAAACCCAACCTCCCCTGATATAGTGTCTCATGTGGCGTCCTGGTTGGACCCTGACTAGAAGTAGGGCAGCGGTGGGTGTGTAGGGGGGAGGGGAGTGAGGAGACCCCAGCCCTCAAGTCGGTTTCCCCACTGCAAACCTGCCACAGATCTCGAAGCCAGCCTCAATTAGGCTTTTGTTTGGCATCGTTCTACATAACGGGTTAATTACAGGCTCTAACGTGGGGGCAGAGAGAAAACAAACTTTGCATTGAAAATGTTACAGTGCATTAGACATGCCCGTTGATTACTTTGATTATTGTGTCTAATTCTTGACACAGGGGTAATAATTTGGCCAGCGGTAATAATGGCTTGCCGTCGTCTGCGGAGAAAAACAAGAGTTATGTCTTATCTCACACGGATCTTCTCTGGGAAAAGGCCTTTTTTATTTTCCTTTTCCCTCCCTAATCCCTTTTCTCTAATCTCTTGCCACCGGACTTGCCTCTTTCAAGCTTCCTGCTCACTGTTTTCTACTGGTCTGCCTTTTCCGTCTGTCCTCCTCTCTCCTAACCGTTTCCCTCACCACACTGCCTAATTAAGGTTCACTCATGCCGGTGGCACATCCAGTTTGAATACTGGCGAATATTGCTTGCAAACTCTGTTAACTCATCACCCAACTCTGATAGGGAGCACTGGAATGTTCCTCAGTCGCGCCTCTGGGAGACTCTCTGGAAAAGTTAAGACTCTCCATACTGAGAGAAAACAAACAGACCACCACCAACAAAAACTCCAGCGTTTGAGTGCCATGGGGAGGGATTTGCTTCTTCATCCTGGCCTTCTTCAGTTTTTGAGATTAGGTGTGTGTGTGCACTGGCGCGCACTTGTGTTGATGTTTTACATATAGAGATGTCAGTCTCTTCTGAAATTCACAGCTTGAATTTAAGTACCTTCATTTGGGGAGGGGGTGATGAATGATTCGGTTTCACTGGCTGGAGTCAAGATAGTTGTTGCCTGATGGCTGAAAATGGATTGATGGGTCGATAGCATTCTAGGTCTTGTATTATTCATATGAAAGGTGTGTCTTCCCCTTCTGGACTCCGCAGCATGTGTGTTCCAATGTGTAGCTGAAATGTCTTCTTGTTTGCAAACCCTCGCTTGCCCACACCCTCCTTCTCCCTGCCCATCTCTGGAGACCAAGTTCTGAGCTCTGCCCCTCTAATGAAATTCCTCCTGTTTGCTGTTATCTTTGATCCTCCCTCCCATTATTGCTCTGAATTCTTCCTTCTGGACATTATGACTCATTTCCTCCCGCTTCTGCCAGCTAAAATATAATGCGACTAAAAGCCTCTAGGATGCTCCCCTTAAATCAGAGAACCCACATCAATATCTACACTCTCAGACAGGGGATTTTTCCTCCCACCCTATTGTTTGAGCGGCATAGCATTTTCCATTTTAACCTATGTCTCTGTCTTTCCGATTCAGCAAGTGAACCTGGGATTTTATTTATTTACTTACAATTAAAGTGAGTCCTGAGTTAAAATTCTATTTGAAGACCCCTCTCTCTCTCTTTCCCTCCTGCACTGAAAGAGACTTTCTGGTTGTTGGGTATCTTGTGCCCCACTTGTCCATCCACAAGACTTTTGGAGTTCAGGATTAAATAGATGACTCAAGTGTCCTGCTGCCTGTCACCCTGATGATGTTACTCCACTCATGAAGTTGACCTCGTTTCTGGTCTATTTTCGCCTTTTGACGACCAGCCAAAAGATAATGCGCTTTCAAGGTACCTAGACCTATTTTGTATTTCCCTAGCACCTTAGACTTTTAAGCTGTAGGATCGAGCTTACTGAAGTATAACTCTTGTAAGTCCCATGTGGATTTACTTAGCCATTTCTTTTTTCTTATAAAAAAAAGACAAAAAAGTATAAAATCTGCGTTTCAAAACGAAAGAAGAACCAATTTGGGGTGGAACCCAGCCAGCTTGGGCATTTAATCTCACCCCTAATAGGAATGACTACAAGGCAAGCGTTTAAGTGGAAAGAACTTGCTTTTCTTACTTGTAAAAGTCCAGCTTTTTGTAAAAGATTTGTAATCTAAATGATGCTTGAAGTCTATTCATTGAGAACTATTTACATTCTCTCTGCTAATCAACAATTAAAAATTTGGAGGGACTTTTGTTTTTTTCTGTGACTGTCTTAAAATATCTTACTTTGCTAAAAGTGGGCCAGCGTCTGAAATTATTCAAATATTTCAAATCGGAATGGAAAAACTCTTTGACTGGGAGTTGGCAATTTTAAAGACAATGCCACAAATTAATCCAGCACGATGGCTGTGGCCAACCCTGTTTACTGATCTTTCCTGATTGTTGTTTTCTTGATAACAGAGGAAGCCACTGAATGGCTGTTTGAGCCCAGGCGCCACAAACATAAACTTCACAGCTGACAATGTCCCAAGTCGTGATGGAGGATCTCTCCACACCTCCCAGAGACTTCTGAAGTGTAGACAGAGAAGTTGGTTCACAGGAAGCCTGGGAGGGGGAGGGGGAGGGGCGGCACGGATGGCTCCTCGGTGTTTTCTGGGGCCATTACCACTATCACATGCTTTCATTTTTATGACGCTTAAGCAGTTGGTTCCAGAAGCCGGCCAGCCTCTCCCTGGAACAGCACCTGAGCCGGCCCAGAGTCCGTCGTCTTGTTTTCTAATGCATTTTAAGTATCCTTCTGCTTGATCATCTCTCTGCAGAAGCACTCCATCTTTCCAAAAACAGTTCTAAAACAAACAAACAAACAAAAACAGTGTTCGTAATAGTCATTTCCTTGCGCACCCCCTCCCGCGCCCCAGCCAAAGGAGACGCCCCGATTTGGGGAAAAGGTATGAGATAAAGTTGTTTTTCCACAGGTGGGGAGAAGGGGCCCCTGGGTCCTGCCCTTTATGATGACCCTCAGCCCAGAACGACTCATCTTCCTGGGATCCCTTCATCATTCTTTTGAAAACTTCGTCGACCTTGGGCTCGTGGGAGTGGGGTGTTCTCTGCGGCTCTGATTGAGTTGGCCACTACTAGTTTGCGCCGGTCCTTCCCAGGCTTCTCTTTCCCACACCCCACCGCAGTCATCTCCCCTCCTTCCAGCGCCCTCTGCTCGCGGGCGGGGGGGGGGGAGGGGGGCTGGAGAATGGGGACTCGGGCACGGGTCCAAGCAGCCCCTCTACTCGCGCTGGCAGGTCCGCCCGGGCTCCCGCGCCAGAGGGGCGGTCTCGGAGGACCGCGGAGGGGGAAGAGGGTGTCGCGGGGCCCTTCTCTTTCAGGACTCGATCAGGTTGGCAGATTTGAAGGGCTAATCCAAACAAGGCGCTTGACTTGTGAGGTCGCGAGTCTAGACAGAGCTGGTGACTAGGCGGCTCCTTATCTTTGCCTGGGATCAGCCGGAGAGACGCTCCCGGCCCTCTGCGCTTCGCGCCCCCGCGCCGGAGCCACCGCACCGAGCCGAGGGCACCACAAACACGGCACCTGAGGCTTTACAGCTCGCTTTATTGTTTAATGGGGACTGCCGCGCCGCGCCGCGCCTCGGCCCGAGACTCCGCCGTGCCGCGTCCGGGCCACCGCGCCGGGTGGGGGTGCCCCGGTCCCGCCGCCCCGGGGCCCTCCCTTCTCCCCAGCCCCGGAGGCGGCGGAGGTGGTGGAGCTGCGGAGGAGAGGACGCTTGGGGCCAGGTGTCTGGGACCGACCCGCGGCCTTCTCCTGCAGCCTGGACATGACAGTTCGGCGCTCGAGCCACTTACGGTTGGCAGGGTCAGTGGGCGCTGACTGCAGGGCGATCAATAAAAAACATTTAGTGCAGTCATCAGCTGCGTTTCCTCGAATGTACCGAGCAAGATGCGTCACCATCTGGGACAGGACGTCCCTACCCAAGGGCCCTGGCTTTTTCCCTCCTCGCGTGTGGTTTTGCATTGGGTTCATGGCCACCTCTCTGGGACACCAGGGGAGTCTTGACCCTGCCGGCTTGATTTCCATCGGAGACGCTGGCACTGCCAATCGCTGGAGAGTCCGGAGGCCACCTCCTGGCCGCCCACCCTCGCTCACCCTTGTGGACCAGCAGCGCAAAGCCAAACGGAACGCTTTCTCCTTCAGTTAGTTTATGGCTCGAGTTTCAAATTAATTGAGTGAGATTATAATTGTGATCCCTCCGGAATTTGTTTTTTCTTTGTCCCCTTTCCTATTTGAAAATAAGAGGCGGGGTTCCCCGTAACGTCTTTTTATAAAGAGGTTCATCGATATGGAACTCACCGACCATACACGCCCATCGTGACATTGCCTTGTGAAAGATTCCTGCTCAAGGAAGAAAATGTTGTCAAACTGAATGGGGTCGCGAGTCCACCACACTGCCCGAGGCGATTCAACTATGTAATCGTATGGTGTCCGGATGAGGTCCTAAGGAAATCATTTGAAAGAGAGAAAGAAAAGAATGACAAAAAAATAAAAGTCCTCTTTCCTAGTTTTTACTCACTGTTCTCGTTTTCAAATATGGCATGAGCGCGTGTACGTGTGTGATAATACTACCTCGAACTGAAAATGGAGGTAAAGGTACTTGAGTTAGACGCGGGGTGAAAACCAACCCCCAGCCCCACCCCCAGATTCAGGAAATCAAAGAATCTGCTGGGAGATTCCCCTTGCCGCCCAGAAAAGAACTCCTCACAGTCATTAAGTCACCAACTTCTCTTTTCTCATGGATAAGAGTTGCTGTTTATTTTGACCTGTCACAAATACAATGTGTTGTTTGAAACTTGTTAAACGTAGCAGGTATATAGAGATAATACGAGACAGGCCACTGAATGGGCTAAAGTAAAGTATGGTGGGAATGAACTTTTAAAGACTATGAAAGATTTCACGACCCACCTTCCCACCCGCACCCCCGTGGGGTTTTAGTTAGTATTTCTTCAAAATGTTATGTCTGCCTTTTCACTGATTTGTAATTTAAAACTGTAAAGTAGTTGTGTATATACCATTAGGATAAAATGTTATTTGATGCAGGTCCTATTCTGTAATCATTTTGATAATTTAAATCATTTATGGTCTCAATTAATTTTAGGTAAATTTTCTTTTCATTCAGTAAAAAAAAATTGCTTACTTCAAGTAAAAGTGCATGTTGTCCTAAAAATTTCAATAACCACTTGTTAGAACAACTTTTCTTTTTTCATTGCAAAGAGACTTTAAAAATAGGTTCAGCAAAAGCAAAGCTATTTCTGTCTTTCTTGGCAAAGAGGAAACATTTTAAATATGAGTTAGATTTATTAAATGGATACACGTACTTTAAACGTGTGTTTTAGGTAATAAAAAGAAGACATACTTATAGGCTCAATTAGTGAAAATCTCATTTTAAACTCAGAATATAATGGATAGTTATTTTAAAGTTTATGTCTTAGTAATTCAAGACTTTCTGTTATGAGAGATAGGTTTTTTTAAAAGAAAAAATAGTTGAAATAAAAATAGCCAGTGATTTCATTTGTAAGACATAAAAACTTTACTTCCTCGAATGATTGAGATCTGAAAAAGATTAGCCATGGAAAATGGTTCATAAGATCTAAAATAATTCACTTACTCTCCCTAATAGTTTGAGGTTTTCTACCTGGGATTCTATTTTAGTATCACCATACATTTCAAATTTTAGGACTAAGATATACCCTTGAAGTCTACACAACTACAGAGATTGTAGTTAGGGTGGTGTTTCATGTGCGATCAGATTTCCACCAAATTATACTTGCCAAGAGTTGAGCACTTGACTGAAGGGGCGTTGTTGATAGGCTCTCTGGTGCCCTCATTGAGTTCCAGTTCATAGAGACGCCTATGGACGGCAGTCTTAGCACTGCCAGGTCCTGGACCAGCCTCACATTTGTACTTGAGTCCAAGGTGGCAGGCACTGTGTCAGTCTAGCTCGTGGAGGGTCTTCCTTTTCTCTCCTGACCCAGAAATGATGGTTTGTTTTGTTTTCTCCAATGACATATTCAAAGTATGTAAGATAGCTGAGTCATTTTCACTTCTAAGAAGTGCTCTGTTTTTTTCTTGTTCTTTCCCCCATGACTGGTTTTCCTGGGCTCCTGACAGGTCGTGGTTTACCTCAATCTAATTTGTCAGCACCAGCTTTCAAATGGGTCATGTCTTCAGTCTTCCGTGTTTTCCTGGTCTGGCTTTCCCACGTATTCATGGCAGTGGAGAATACCCCAGCTTGGCTCAGCGGTGCATAGCTTTCAAAGCGATAACTTTGTTTTATTTAACAGATGAAAGGGCTCTCTTATAGCAGATTTGCCCATGGCCGTATGTCATTTGAGGTCCTGACTGTTGCTTTCTTGGGCACTGCATAGGCACCCAAGGAGCACAAAATTCTTGAGACCTTCAATCTTTCCTCTTTGTTGTGATGTGCCCCTTGGCCCACTGGTGAGTTTTGCTTTCTTCACGTTGTGGTGTAACCCACACCGAAAGCTATACCCTGTGAGCCCCCAAGGTAACGGCTTCCTGAGTCCTCTTCGTTTACAGCAAGCTAGTTTGTGTCATTTGCATATTGCAGACTGCTAGTGAGTCTTCCTACAATTCCACCACGTCTTTGTACAGCCCAGCTTCTTGCACCCTTTGTTCAGCGTACATATTGGCTAAGTATATGATGCACATCTTTCCTGTTTGCAAACCCAAAGCGTGGTAGATGCTA
The DNA here is from genome assembly GCA_004026705.1 of Nesogale talazaci. Taxonomy (NCBI): domain Eukaryota; kingdom Metazoa; phylum Chordata; class Mammalia; order Afrosoricida; family Tenrecidae; genus Nesogale; species Nesogale talazaci. The sequence goes on from PVJH01000261.1 coordinate 53,310, forward strand.
ACAAAACATCACCACAGTCAGCTATGATTCCATCTGTGTGGTGCTACAAGTTTCATTAAAGTAACTAGGAGCTGTCCTTACATGCCATGTGCAAAAATGGGATTGGCTATATTTTGCCCAGCAGTAGCTTTAGAAATGAGCTTGCTAGGGCTCCTTAGGACTACCTACGAACGAGCTTGTTCTTAACAAGGCTCAGACGACAGCTGTAGAACTGAACAACAGCACGTGAAGTGGCAGGGAACTGATCTAAAGGTAAATGTATTATAGGGAGGGAGCTGGAAATACTTCTTCCTGTTGTTGAGATTTCTGGAAGAAACAATTTGATTTACAGGCATAAGCTTGCCTGATAAATGATCTAACTTTACAATATCGGAGTGAGATAAAGGGCCATAGCTGGTCTCTGTTGCTTAAAGTAAACTAAAGCAAGTGCACTGCCACTGAGTCAGTGCAGACTCTTAGCGACCAACCCTGTAGCTGACATCATCTTTCTCCCAAGGAGTGGCAGGTGGGTTCAAACTGCTGACCTTGTGGTTAGTAGCCTAACACATAAGCCACTATGCCACCAAAACTCCTCCTGTAGATCGCTTATTATATAGTCTGTGTATTTGCCTTCCACATAGGAAGTGTTTTCTCTTGACCTATTTAATTTCATCCTTCGTTTTTTTAGTGGTGATGAATTCTATGGACTCTTACTGGTGGATAGATGTGAATATATATATATATGCCTTTGTGTTAACTTGCAAGGATGATGTATCCTTTGTCCATGGCATCGGGTTTTCTCCAGAGCAAAGATAAAAGGTTGGTGGTGGAATGGAGCATCACTTGCAAGGGTTAGGTAAGGGTATAACTGATGAATATTTTAGCCTGAATTTTTGTTTTGATTATGCAAGTTAAAGTCTTTGGAATAACTATGTGTCAAACCACCTTACAGGATGAAGTAAGTAGAAGGGTCCCTAACTTTTTCCAAAGCTGTCAATCTTGATAGAAGCAGGGTGTAGAATCTTTGTCCTGCTGAGTGCCTGTTGAGTTCAAACTACCCATCTTTTTGGTCAGGGTGCTTTTACTGCTGCATTAGCAGGGCTCAGACTAAGAGTACTTTAGGTCTTCTTTATAAGGAACGTCAAGATAGTGGCCAGTTTCTCCAGAGCGAAGGGAGCAGCATTACTATGTCCGCCGTGATATAGCGCTCTTCCATTTGCAAAGCACTTTACATTCATTAGTTATGCATGAGAGCTGGCAGAGCCCATTTCCTTAATAACCTAGTACCTGTTTCTCAGCACAACTCTCAGTCTCCTTCCCTGCCCTTCATGTGTGCACCAGCAGAACATCAAAGGAGCAGTCATTTCTCCTTGGTTACTTCTGTGAAGACTACGTTAGCTCCAAGGATGGAGCCTATTCTATGGATATCTTTTTACTTTGAAGAAATGAGAGAAGACGCTGAAAGGTAGAGGGGGTGGGAGTGGGGGATGTATTGCAATACACACTGGCAACACTACCATTGATCTGTTTACAGCAGTGACTCTCCCACCTCTTAAAAGATAGACCTTTTTTGTTTGTATACAGGTTCAAAAAGTTTGGGTTTTGAAAGTTTGGTTTTGAACTACTTCTGATGATTTAAAAACATTTCTTAATACAAAACTATTCTTAAATCGTGATTCACTTAAAACAAATCACAGAACTTTTAGGGTCACTTAAAACTACACATCAACATGCATGTGATTTCTTAAAATAAATTTCTCTAGTTTTAAAAACAAAACATTAATGGGCAGTGTAATTTTTAAAAAAACTTCTGATTATGAATTAGGTGATGGTTTACAGAGAAGAACATCCGTTTTTCATTTCACAGGTCATATATATTTTGTTTCAACAACTCCATTGCCATTCTCTCAATGTAACATCACTTACTCTACTTCTCCCTGTTCCCTGTTTAATCCTCTTTCTTTCCTAACCTTATGGACTTTGTAGGGTAAATGCTGCCCTTTGGTTCTGAAACAGTTGATTATTTCTAAAAAGGAGTTTGGTTCAATTCCAAGCAGACAGCACATAATCGCAGGGAACCTATATTCTGTTTCCAATCAATAAACCTAGTTGTTCATGATTTGGACTCTTTTTCCATGTTTTTCTACCAGAATCTTCTCATGGGATCATTTTCTGAACAGTTGTTTGTGGTAGGTGAGCACCATCTAGTGTTTCTGCTCTCTGGTTTATGGAGACCGATGTTGTGATCTGGTACTCCATTAGACAAATTATTTTTCCGATATCTTTAGATTTTCATCTTTCCTCTGAATGGGAGAGACCAATGGTTACACTTTAGATAACTGCCCAAGAGCTTTTAAGAGTCCAGACACAATGTAAGTCATTGTCTTTATGAACTTTGTTTATGTCAATAGACTGGTGTCCTCTGATAATATGCTCATGGTTCTTCAGACCTAGAGACTTAGTCCTTCAAGGAGTTTGCTTTTGTCTAAGAAATATTCATGCATTTGTCCCCTGTGTACTCCACTGCATTCTTGAATATATACTCATTCACTCACTCACTCATTCACTCATTGCCTTAGTCGTGGCCAACTCAAGGTGACCCTATCAGACAGGGTAGAACTGTCCCTCTGTATTTGTAAGACTGAAACTCTTTACGGGAGTAGAAAGCCTCATCTTTCTCCCTCATAGGAGTTGGGGGTTTCAAAGACATCCAACATGTAGCCCACTACAACAAAGGTAAGTGTACATGACAAATATTCTTCATCAAATCTATACATATTCATGGTGTACTCCCACTCTCTGTCCCATCCTGATTCAGTGCAGGTTGTATACTTATTGACTGAGTACTCAACAGTGTTGCTTCTAGTATCTTTAACTCTTGCACGCCTCCCAGTGCCTTGCCCCGCCCCAATCATTTTTTTACTCACTTTCTTCTTGTGAATTTACTGTACCTTCACCTAAGTTAACATCTGTCTACTCTCCAGCTTGTGACATCCCTTCACTCCCTCTCCATCCCATTCCAGGTAACTATCAAGGTATGTGTCTTTTAATGCAAAGCCTTTTTCTTTTTTTGCAAAGCCTTTTTCTTGACATTTTACGATTGTGATGCTACACAATATTTGTCCTTTTGTGACTAATTTCATAGAGTGAGATGTCCTCCAGGTCCATATATGATGTGAAGAGTCAAGAAGATTCATCATCATTTTTTAACATGGTCATATTCCGGTGTGTGTATATACCAATGTTTACCTATCAGTGGGCAATAGGAATTTATAGTTTTCATATTTTGTTATTCTGATAAAGATGGTTGTATTCATGTGGTGGCTCATAAAGTTTTAGGATATATGACAAGTAGAGGAATTGCTGGGTCATATAGTTTTAGTATTTCCAATTTTATGAGGAAGTTCCACACTGATTTTCACCAAAGCTGTCCTGTTTTATAGCCTCTCCAGCAGTGTATGAGAGTTTTAGTTTTTCCACACACTTGACAGCATTTTAAAGTAGTTTTACTGGCATATAATTCATTTATCACCTTTTGTACAGTTCATCATTTCAATCATATTAAGATGTGTGTAGTCACCACCAAAATCAAACTCAGAACATTTTCCCATAGTCATTGTTGTTAGCTCCCCATTTCCCACCCCTCAGCCTCTCTTGCCATATCCCTATATAATTGCTATCTCTATAGATCTACCTATCATGGATTTCTTTACAGAAAATCATACACACAATCATACAAAATCAGGCAAAGCAAATAACAACAAAAAAACTCTAACAATAATAACTAAACAAAACATAGAAAAACGTTGATCAAAGAAAAAGCAGAAAATAAACACTGGAACAACTTTAAAATGGGTCAACAAGGAGATCAAGTGATAGGGTATTATTTGAAGAAGGTCAAGGACTGCAGCCTTCTATATGGATCAGAAGTCAATGTAAAGTAGACAAAGATTCTTATAAACTGGACTATGAGGTAAAAGCATGATAAATGGACAAAAGTTTGAAGTTTTCCAGGATTTTGTCTTTGTTGGCTCCACAATTAATGGTCATGGAAGCAGCAGTAAAAAGATCAAAAGACATATTGTAGTAGGTCAATCTGCTGCACAAGACCTCTTCAGAGCTTTGAAGAACAAGGATGTTACTCTGAAGACTAAGAAGGTGTGCCTCTTCCAGGCCATGGTATTTCCCATTGCCTTGTATGAACGTTGAACATTGAATAAGGAAATCCTAAGAAGAATGGATTCCTTTGGATTGTGATGCTGAAGAAGAATATCAAAAGTACCATGAACTGCTAAAAGAATAAACTGATCTATATTGGAAGAAGTAGGGCCAGAGTGCTTCTTAGAGGCAGAGGGTGGCAGGACTTTGTCTGACGTGCTTTGGATAGGTTGTGAGGTGAGGCCAGTCTCTGGTAAAGAACATCATGGCTGGTAAGCCGAGGGGCAGTGTGTCAGTCCGGGTAGACTAGAGGAACAAATTTCATAGACACACATATAGATATAAGGAAAGGGTTTATATACAAGAGGAACAGGACATTGAGCCCAGTCCAGTTGAAAGTCATAAATCCGATATTAACCCAAGTGCCCGAAATCAGTCTATAAAGTCTTCTTCCAACCCACGAAGTCACAGGTCAGTGGGTACAGAATCCCGGCACTGGCAGGGATCTCCCCATGACTCCTCACTTCAAGGGCTCAGGGTCCATCAACAGCAGAAGCAACTCATCGCTGGCAGAGGTCTCCATGTGGCCGCCCCAGCTTCAGAGGTCTGGCTCCATCAGGGCAAAGCTGTGTGGTCTCTCCGCCGGCTCCTCCAGTTTCTCGGAGGCTGCCAGCTTGTCTTGTCCGTGATTCATCATCTCTGAGACTAACTCCCAATTACTGGGGAAGATAGCTTCTCATCTTCACGAGGGAAATATCGCGAGATTTCCCAGACATCTCAGGAGAAAGCCATGCCCTCATAGAGGCCTCATTGGCTACTCAATGGCTATCTCCAGATTAACAGGCTAGACTCCACCCCTACATCTCAATCATAAAATTAACATAAGCACATGACTGCCACAGGCAATGAACAAGAGGAAGACAATCAAGGAGATGGGTTGATACAGTGCCTACAGCAATGGGTTCACGCATAGGGACAATCGTAAGGATGGCACAGGATGCGGCAGCGTTTCATTCTGCTGTGCCTACGGGTCACCATGGATCAGAATGGACTCAATGGGACCTAAAAACAACAGCAGCAGCAGCAGCAATGGTGTCACTCTGAGTCGGATCTAAACAGTGTGGTAAGAAATCAACACGTGTGGAGGTGGCGAATCGCTGTCTATCAGAATATGTCTTCCTCAGTATATGGATAGGTTCATACCATTCTTCAAAGGGGGGTGGATAGGTTGAAAAAATCCCAAGCCCCTTGCACGTGACTACATGGCTATGCCTATATAACAGAAATCAGAGCGTAAGTAATGTAAATTATTCTAGACTTAGGTCTTTAAAGTGATTGGGCTTCCTTTGTGCTTTGTTTTTCCATAACACAGCACCTCCAGGTGTTGAGAGGAAGGGCCTCCAAGTAGTGCAGTGTTCCTTCTGTTGTACATCGGGTCACCTGGGTCAGAATCAACCGCATGGTACCTAAAACAACAACAAAAGGACCACTAGGAGTTGGAGTCAACTTGATAGTAATGCGTTGGTTGTAGAACTTTCTAGAATCCATAAAGGCCTAGCTTAACTGGTAAATGATGGCAATGGGCTGGTTATATCATTATAATGGACCAATGCACTAAATGACTTTGCATAATGAAGTTGCTAAATGACCTGAAGCATTCAACTCACTTTGGGAGAAATAAATTTTTATATTCTTTAAGCCACTGAGATGTTGTGGAGTCTTTTTATTAGAGCCACTCTTACCTCATCTAACTGGATATAAACTAAAGCACTCAGGTAGATAAAAAGTCATGGATAATTCTAAGGTTCTGAGTCTGGAAGACAGATTCTGAATAAAGCATGCAATAGTTCACTCATTCATTTAATTAGGTATCATAAAGGGACTTCAAAAAGTTTTCAGAAATGGTCCACCATCTTTTATTTCTATTTACTCACGAACCTTGAAAAGGTTTTTCATATCTAGTAGTTACCATGTACCATGCATACACCCCCACCCCAGAATGAGTGATATTTAATCTTGACCCCATCTTTAAGTCTAAGATTATGTTAAAATACATAAAGCAGCCAAGTTAAGGTACCTCCACAATGGCAAAGGTACTGTTTATTCCAGTTTATGCTATTCCATAGTCTTCATTATGAATGCTATGATGTGGCTGTTCTGACAGTGAAAATAAAATAAATTTTATTGCTTTCAGGAAACTTACATTTTGGGGTGATGGATTCAGATTCTATACAAGTAACGATGGATGATAATGAAAGGATAATAGCTGCCGTGAAGTAAAAAAAATTAAACCAAAAAAAGAGAGATTTTGAGTTAAAATGATTAAAGAAAGTGTCTTTGAGAAGGTGACCTTTGAACAGATAGTGAACATTCTTAAGAGGGCAAATGAAATATGGATGCATCACATCAATTCCATAGTATAATTGTACACTTGACTTTTGATGTGCTTGTGATGTGCCTACAGCTGTAAAGAGACAAATGGGTGTATTAGCAAATTAGAGAGAGTATTTATGTACATAATTCAGTGAAAGCAAGCAAAAAATCCTAGGAAGAATCGGTGCAGCATTGCAAAAGCAGGACATGAGAATATCAAAGATGTGTTAGAAGAAAATGGACTGGAAAGGTGTAAAGACAGAAAGAGACCTCTAGATGTGGGAAATAGATGGAGAGATCAGGCAGGTGATGGGGAAAATAAGAGACAATAGAAATGTCTCAGGAACTGAAGCCAGAAGCCTTCAAAGGGGTAGGTATGAAAAGCTGTGTCCCATACATCAGAAAGATCAAGGAAGATAAGGACAGAGAAAATGCCTTTGAACTTGGCTGAATAGAGGCCATTGGATACCATAAAGATGTGAAGATGGAAGCCAGATTTAGGAGGGGTATTAGGGTAGAAATATTTTAAATATAGTTTATCGAACTCTTCACCATTGTTATTGGACATTTATTGAGTGCAGCGATTCTACAGGGCTCTGCTCTGATAACCAGCGTGTGTGCGGAGTACGGTTACCAGTTTGTGAAGAATGACTGGCTGTGCCCCAGGCTATTCTATGAACCTACTCAGATGGGCTGTAGAGGACAGAACTTCTGAAAATGATTTAACCCTTTTGACTCTCTGGCTTTGTGGAATTCAAGAACACTTCCACGGTTCCACAACCTAAGCAGACACCCCAATTATTTTTAGGTGTTAAACACTCACAGGCTAGCACTGAGCTGTCGAAAAAAAGTGTGGATGGAGAGGTAATTATCCGATGACTAACCGCAGATGAGGAAAAGGCCTGGTGGAGTGTTATGAACTGGTTAAGAGGCTAGCAATTTGCTTAGTTTTGTAGACACTAGGTTAGACGCTAGGTTAGAATATGAAATGTGTTATCAAAAAATAATATACCCTTGGCTGTCTATTACCATGACTCTTAAAATTTTAGCTGCAATAAACTTGAAGGAAAAAAGCACATGGAGTTAAACAAAAAAATTAGTTGGACCTTGGCAATTCTGGCAGCATGAAACAATCCAAGTTCCTCTGTAATTTGTACTCTCATACATTCCACCCACTGGTAGTTTGCCATCCTGATTATTTTGAGGGATATATATTGTTTTTCATCACTAAGGTGTTTTGGCAAGAAACATATCACTGCTGGCACAGCAATACCAATATATGATCTGTCTCTCCTGGAATGAATGCCTAACCGAGAATTTACACTTCTTTTTAGTTGTGCTTTGCTTTGTTAACTCACTGTTGTTGTAGTGATTCTGACTCACAGAGACCCGAAAAGACAGGATCATCTGCCCCTGTGGGTATCCAACACTGTAACTCTCCATGGATGTCCAAAGCCTCTTCTTTCTAGCACTTTGCTCTATATGAGATGATAAAGTAAACAGAACGACTGATGTGATTCTAACGTAAGACTAAATATAAGCCCTTTTGCCCCTACACAAAGTTAGTTATCATTTAGAACTCAAAATAACTTTCAAAGGAGACTAAAGCAGAAAGTCTTTTGTAGCTAGGAATAGTGAGAAGAACATTTACTTGAGTTTTTTGAAGAAGCAATTGAAATAAAAGCCGAAAGCTCATTTAATAGGTAGGCAAAAGTCTTCGGAGTAGTGCAGCACAGTGGGCCAAGACAAAGATAAGGCATGAGTGAATGCGGTTAAAAACAATTAAATATCTTTAGCATTTTTATGATTCCTTTAATGCCATTACCTTTGAGAATGAGAGAAATGTAAGATTTCCTCCCTCATCTCTACTTTTGAGATAATAGTATAGTATATAAGGTAATAAAAGGAAGGCCCCTCCACAATGAGAGAAGCATTAGTTATTCTAATGCTGTGAGCTACAGAATTAGCAGATCAAACATTTTCTAATCTAATCCTAGGTTGTGCTTTCTTTTTCTGGATGAACTGTCATTTGTTTACTACATATACTTCTTAAAATGTACCTTACAGGTGAAGTACAAAAAATAATGAAAAAGGCAATATATCTCATATGTGGAAAAAGGAAAAGCCACAACACTCCAAAATGCATAGCAATCCAAATTGCATTTGTCTTCAGAAAACTGGTTTACTATCAGGGAGAGAAAAGGTGTTTTCCTTTAAAATCAATCTTGTAAAATCTATTTTTTTTTCATTTTTGGGCATCACTGCCCTCGTGGGAGTAGGAAGCCCAGCCTTGCTCCTGGAGCCTGGAGCAGCCTTGCTGCTGATGGATTTGAACCACGAACCCTGTGGATCACAGTCCCGCAGACAACTACTATGCCACCAGGGCTCAGCTCCGGAAAACCTATTTTTATATTTGAGAGTTAATGGGAATTTTTTCCTTGCTTACCACCCACTATGTCAGGGTGGCAGCCTGAATCACTCACTTTTGCTTAGCAAGAAGAGTACATAAATGACCTTTTCTGGAAAGTTGTAGGTCTTGATCCCATAAGGTTCAATGCAATGAACTATCTCCGAAAGAAACAAGATATATTCCTGATCCAGCTCCTCTGAAAGGGTCCCACAACCTCCTACCATAGAACCAATTAGCTGAACACTGAGCTGCATTTAATTTTGATCCAATGAAGGAGATTTTCTGGGGCAATTTCCCTTAAGCTTTGCCATGCCTTCATTGTCCCTAGAGTCCTTATTGCGAATGGGTTAAAGCTTCCATTCTAATTAGGGGTAGCAGGCACTCTCATATTGTTTCCCATGCTCAGGTATTACCTATGAAAATGAATATGTCCAATTTTGTAGAAGAGGAGAGTAATCTGCACTGACGAAAGGCCAGTGACTAGCCCAAGGTCCCACAGGATGCATAGGTACAAGACAGTAAATGGTAATTGACAAGACAATCGTTAATTTAGATGTACTCACCCATAAAGTTTTTATCTATTGGCATTCAGTCAGGTAAATAGTAAAACTTAAGTGTTTTTTTCAGTCCACAAATACCTTCCCTACCCCCACCCCCTCCTGGAAAAGAAAATTTTCCAGGTCTTCCAAAATTTTGACTGTCTAGTAAGCTATTTATGAGCATTGCTGTGCTCTGATTCCAACTACACGGATCACGTCCAGCTTCTGGAATGCACCCTATCTTTTTATTTCCAGTTTCTTTCCTTGTTTTCCTCTACAGGGAGTAGTTCCAAAGCATAAACCAATCTCCTGTCAAACCCCATTCCGTTGCCCAGCTTCTCAGTTCAGACGCTAGTTTCTCTGGCAGCGGGGCTCGTTCTGTGTGTGCCTGTTGGCCTCTCCCACTGGCCCGCTTTGCTTGACTTTGAATCCCCAGCAGCAAGGTAACACAGAGCTGTCCAGCAGCTCCAACCTTACAGAGAACAGTATACAACACAGTCTGGTCCTAGGGCCCTGGTCACTGGCATTCATGCACAAGAAACACTCATCTATGTATTTACAGTACAAGAATGATGAGGATCCAACCTACCAAAGGCTTATGAAAACTGTACTGCTTTACTAAAATCTGACAGACAGGAAAGGGGAAAGAAGGTGAATGATGGTGGACAATGAAAATTATGAAAGGCAGAAGAGTGTGAAAGAGAGGAGAGGGAGGAAGAGCATAGAAAGCTATAGCTCAGTAGTTTGGAGCTTGGGGTCAGCCAGCCTGTCCTGGAGAGGGATACACTACTAACTCTTTGGCTTGGAACCTGCTACTTAACTTCTCTACACTGGAGTTTTCACATGAGTAAGACGGAGTCATTGTAAGATAAATTAATGATGTGTACCTACTCTGGTAGAAAAGCGCAATAGGATGGGAAGTCAAAAAATAATGGCAGGGTTCCAGTTCATACAGGTATGAATTTATTTCGACAAAATGTGCTTACATATGTCTCTGTGGTCCACAGATGGCTACAGTTCAGTTATCTCAATAATAAATTTGTTTTAGTCATCTTAAAAAACAAACAAACCCCAAACTCCTGGCCTCCAGTGACTCTGTAGGACAGAGGAGAACCCCTGAGGGTTTCTGAGGCTGTGAATTTTAACGAGAGCAGAAAGCCTCGGTTTTATCCCTGAGAGGGGATGGTGCATTCAAATGACTGACTTTGTGTTAATAACTCTCTACACCACCCAGGCTTCTCAGGGCATCTTTGAAAAATAGGGTAGATCAAAACTGTGGCTCTAATGGCTAAATTCACCACAGATGGGTCAGCCCAGAAGGTTAGAGCAACTGTTTTTCATGGGGACTCAAAAAAGGGGTGCCCTTGATAGATTTTCTCAAAGAACTTGGAACAATCACAGAGACATACGAGGAATAAGCTTTAAGAGCACTGAAAATTCTATTGGTGAGGAAAAGTCCCAGAAATATTGCCCTGAGGATTTTCCCCCTCTATGATGATAATACACCTGCTCATTTTTCAAATATGGCAAAGGGCTGCCTTGGGGTAATTTGGGGAGGAGAGCTTAGGTCATTTCCACTATAGTTCTGTTCTTGCTTCATCAGACTTCTTCCCCAGCCCAAACTCACAGCCCATTTAAGATAACTTGATTCAGTCCTCCTAGGAGGATACCAAAGCTGCCATGTTGACATGGTGTCAATCAAAGAATAGCAAGGGTCAAAGAAACAGAAAGCCTGCTTCCAGAAATACACAGAGCAATCTGTGAAGAGTGTTTTTTAAAAATAGTACTTTCACATTTTGGTACTCTGAATGATACTTTTGGATTCACCCATCTGTGTACATGAGACTGTTACTGTTTTAAGAAGAGTGGGCGCAATTACTTTTTCTCTTTCATGAAATGCTTTCGGAGTTTCCGTCTTTTCCCTGGTTGAGCAGCGTACTCTGTGTTGTCCTTTATCTTCTCCTGCTAGTGCTGACTTGGGACGGGGATGCTCTCTGCATTCCCAGCTGTTGTGCTTTTGCCGACTACTGTTTCCGCGATGGGCTGGTTTGCCAGTAAACGTTTATGGCTTTCTTTCACTGAAGAACATGGGCAGCAGCATTAAGGACATCTCAGCAAATTAGTAAAAGACAATTTTAAGAAAATCACTTTAGCACAGCCATTTCTTCATTCTGCAGGCTCCTTGCCATCTGTAAGAATTCTTACAGTGTTGATCGCATGTCATAGCCTTTGTAGAATATAGACTTATAGATCCTAGAATATACAATATTCTTGTATATTGCTTACTGCCCGTCCCATAGCAAACATTGGAGGCAGGGCCTTCCGGAATCAAAACGGTCTTGTGGAGAAGGCTTTGTGACATCCGTTGGGATCTGAAGCCCATCGCATTGGTTCCTTCTGCTCAGCCCAACTGCCCTGTATTGCTCTCGTTTTATTATTTCACCATAATTCTTCGTGCTGTAGATTCCTAGCCTTTTAACTGTGGTGACGTATTCCAAAGGTGAATGAAAGTACCAGCATCTCCTCCAACCCCAAAGGAGCGCCTGGCGCAGAACAGGGGCCGAGTCTTTGTCCCTGGCTTGAAACTGATGATGTGGGTGAAAGGGTGCACACCTCTGGACAGACTGGCAATGCTGCCAGCAGATACATGATGGCAGCCTTCAGCCGGCTGGCTCCCTCTCTGTTAGCTACTGGTCGTGGAGCTGGGAAACAGAAGGCTGCATGGAGAATGAGGGTCCCTTTTTTTTTTTTTTAGCTGAAATGTCAAGCTATGTGACTATGCTCCACAGAAGGCGACCCCCTGTGAGATGTGATAAGCCGGGCCTGCTCCACACAGCACGCTGGAAATGCCGTGGGAGGGCTTCCCCAGCTGATGGAACTAATGACAGTAAGAGCTCCGGGTAATTTGTCTTTTCCCTTTCCGCGCACATTCTGTACATGCGGTGCACTTTACACCGACCACCAGGCTCACATCTGGAAGGCTGCGACCCTTTCGGGCCTGATTCACAGAGGTTGAATTCTCCTGCAAAGTAAATCTGACCTCTAATTTTCTTAATAATTCAGGATTATGCTAATGTTTCCCAGCAACCATTGTCAAATGGTACAGGAGCCTGAAAGAAAGCTTAAGTCCTGCCACCGCAAGCCTAGCCCGGCTCTCCTTGTAGATTTCATGCCACACTGCTTCGCCTGTCTCATTCTCATAGAAAAAAAATTTTTTAATCTGAAAAAAGTGTAATGTACATGAAAGATTCATGGTGTCTGGGCATGAAGCATCCTCAGTGGAAGAAGACATCTTCGGTTGGATTTTGTCTGTGAAAATATTTTCTACTTGGGATTTATAAGAATACTAATCATAGGTTTGGGTTTTTAATTCAAACTGTAAAAAATACTTAGATAGTTAAAGAGACTGACAAAATAATTTCAGGGATAGATAAAATAGACCGCAGCCATTTAATCTCATAAATGCAGAGTGCTCTCAGGAAGATTTTAACAATAAAAATCCTCTTTTAGTGAGGGTTCCATAGCAAGATTATGCTTCCGATGTTGAATGTTTTCTGTATTTACGAAAGTCACGAGTAATATTAAAATGGTAAACATCTGAACATATCCTTTAGAAAAACAGACATGGTCTTAACTTTTAAGAAATGTATACTCTATGTTAAAAGAGTAGACTCTTCAATCCTAGCTTTCTGTGACTAAAGCATATATAAAAGTATCTCCATAAGTGAGTGCGTGAAAGATTTCCCCTGAGAGCATGGGTATTTCAGCCATCGTGAAGGTATGAGAGCCAGAAAAACATATTCATTTATGCTCATTAGTTTGAGTGTCTGAATCACTCACTCAAAATACTTGCAAAGTTTTTTCAGCCCTTGATTTTATTACCTTTTTCTTCAATTCAGGTCCAGGAAAATCCAAAGGAGGCATATTGTTTCCAAGAACCAAAGATTGTGCTCACCCCTGACCAACTGTAAATTGTTCTTATTGATTACTTATTTGTGTTTCTCCCAATGTAGGGATTGTCATTAATTTTTGACAAATCATATCTGTCACTGTACTCAAGCAACAAAGGGACAATAGTTCATCAGCATTCTTATCTTTTTTTGCTACCTCTGTCTATTAATTTGATTTCCCCAAACTCCCCATTGGTTTGAAGGCAGCAAAGGTTGTTTACCTATGCTTTTGACCATTGTAAAATTTAGACACAGACTCAGGTCACTCCATAAAACTCCATCAGTACCTGACTTCAGAAAGGTGGATTCCCAAAAATATTTTCTTCCTCTCACTGGGACATCATAAGAGACAGACACTTACACAAAGACACTTAGGGGGAAAAATGAGGAGAAGGAAGAACAGAATGACTAGGGAGCTGACTGACAAGATGAGAGTCCCAGTGCCCTCTGAAAACCATTCCCTCCTGCCAGGTCTGAGCCTTTAGGATGGATTGCTCTAGGAAATCATAATGATCACCATTATCCCCGGATGAAGCAAAGCAGGCTTCAGAAGGACTGCTAGAGGGCCTAATGGTGACAGGTGTGTTGTATTGATTCTCCTGGACTGCACTGCTTTGGGCAAGATGTGTGCAGAGAGAGAGAGAGGCATTCTGCACGTTCTGGTACGACAGATTGAGAGAAGCCAGGATGCTGACAGCTGCCTAACTCATGAGCTTGGAATTGGACAGAGGTTTGCAGCATCTTAATTTACACCCTTTTCTTACAAATAAGACCATAAGTTACTTGGTAAGAAAACTTCCAAAACATCAGCAACACAATATTAGATAGTGTCTTTAGCAGGATCCATGACACACAGGAATCGGTCTGTGCACTTCATGGAATTAAATGAAGAGCCAATAATGAGAACCTTACATGAATACACTGTCTATGACGATACAGAACTTGATAAGACTGGCTGTCATTGCTCATACTTTACATTGTTTCAGCTTGGTACATGACAGGCATCATCTTGAGCAGTCCTCACAAAAGCCCCAAGGTGGTCAATGTCAATATGGAAATGGACGCTTGAGATGAGAAAAATTAAGTAGAAAGAAGGTGTGGCAGTCCCCTACTCTGGTGTCAATTTGAGGATTAAGAGTGTAGGGGTGGAGTCTAACCTGTCAATCTGGAGATAGCCAATGAGACCTGTGTGGGCATGGCCTTCTGAGAATTCTGGGAAACATGGTCATTCATTCTTGGAGGCGGAAACACTATCTCAGCTCACTTCCTTGGAGACTCTCCACTGACAACACTCGCTGGCTGTGACACTCCACTGACAAGGCTGACTGCCTGCGAGACATCCCTGAGGAGAAGCCACATGGACCTACTCTGATGCAGCCAGAAACCTGGACCTACAGAAGCCACATAGAGACCCCGGCTAGTGATGAGATGCTTCTACCACCACTGACGTTGTATCCACTGACCTGTGATCATCCTGCATTCCGTGTATTTGCATGTGCTTTGTGAGTCTGAGGAAGACTTTATAGATTGTATCAGACATACGGGCTAATATATCAGACTTGTGGGCTTGTTCTGACCTGGGTTGGAATACTTTCTTAATGTGCCATTACGTTTTCTATAAAACTCTCCTATATACATATGCGTGTTTATGAATTTGTTTCTCTCGTCTATCCGGACTAACACAGAAGGCATTAAAGCATAAACGTAGATTTGTCTGACGGTCCGGCTCTGAGCTACATTTTGTCTCTCTTACTCGAATTCAACTTCTCTGGGTCTGTCTTCTCAATGACATCTGATCTTACACTCAATATATAGCACAGAACTAAGAAAGCAAAGGTTTGAGCCAGGAACATGGGGACATGATTCCCAGTTCTTGCAGGTGAGTGACCAGTTCCATTGGTCGTATGATGTGGACAGTTACCCAATTTCTCCAGGCCTCAAGGTTTTCTCCCTAAACTATAGATAGTCCTATCTCATAAGGGTGTTGCTGGAACAGTGTAAAATAATGTATACAAACTGCTGAGCACAACACCTGGCCAACAATAAGAACTCAATGAATGTCATCCAATAATTTATCAAGATGAACCTCTGAAAGTTTTGAAACTTCTTTCTTTTAGGAATATAAAGTACAGGTCTGTGAAAATAAATCAGTTTTCTTTAATAGTCTTATAAAATTGAAGTACATTTATAAATAAGTGCATATTCATTTGCATTTTTACAAACCACCTCTTAGGACATTCACTACGTTTGGAGCACAGTAACATAAAATAATAATTGCAGTGTTTTACCTCAAACATATGTGTTTAGTTGTATAAATGATAGGCATGGCATTTTCGTTTACACCATAGCTAACAGTTTATCACTGACTTAGCTTTAGAAATATCGATAACCATCTATTTTGGATTGTCTTCCCCCCAGCATTCCCCCCTTTTCTTTGAGGGGTACTTCTTTGCATATTGAGGATGGGACGGGATGTTCGTTTTTTTTTGGGGGGGGGTCAATCACTGCTCTCCGGTGGTGGGACTAGGAGGCTCAGCCCCACTGCTGGAATTGAACCTCCGTCCCAGTGGGCCACAGTACTGCGCACAACCACTACGCTACCGGGGTTCAGCCCGGGATGTTCGTTTTTAAGGGACCTTCCTGGATACTGTGAGTAATTTGTTTTCATTCATGTAGCACATATTTATTGACCTCTTAAATATCTGAATTCTGTAAGACTACAAAGATATGCAAAAATGAGACTCTTACAAAAATCAGTTTTTATTGATCATGGGATTTGAAACAGAAGAGATGAAAATAAACAGATATAAATGTGTGCAAGAGGAAAATCTGTTTATAGGAGGAAGGGAACACTTTGACTGAAGGGACTAGGCTTCTTGGATTGGGTGATTTAAGGCCTTGAATGCAGAATAGGTGGTTTAGTCTGGGTCCTCTAAAGGAGGAAACCCAATGAAGCTTATATAAACACACACACACAGTGAGAGTTATTGCAAGGAAATGGTTTATGTGGCTTTGGAGACTGACAATTTGCAAATTCCTGAGTCAGGGAGTGAGGTTGGGGTCTTCTAATTCACACACACACACACACACACACACACACACACACACACACTGAGAGCTATTGCAAGGAAATGGTTCAACAGGTTCTGGAGACTGACAATTTGCAAATTCCTGAGTCAGGGAGTGAGGTTGGGGTCTTATAAGTCAAGTGGCTGCAGGGACTGGTAACCCTTCAATTAATATGTCAGAAAACAGGCTGCTGACTTACAGGACTATGGAAGTTGGGAAATCCCAAAATTTGCATGACAAATGATAGGTTGTGAGTTTATATGCCAAGAAGGAGAGATCAAGAGAATGATGCTTTGGATGCAGGATGGACAGGGAGTTTTACAATACGACAAACATTTATGTCATACACCACAAGGAAGCCATCTAGTCGACCGATTGGCTCTCCATATCTGCTCACACATCTGTCTTGGAAGATGTATAGCTAGAATGTTCCCTAGAGGCAAGGGTGGTGAGACTTTGCCTCACATTCTTCAGACAATTTGCCAGGAGAGACCAGTCCCTTAAGAAGGACATCACGCTTGGTTGAAATAGCAGGGCAGCAAAAATGAAGCCCCTCAGCAAGATGGATTGACCTAGTGATGACAATAATGGGCTGAAACATACCAACAGCCCTGAGGATGGCTCATCATCAGGCAGTGTCTTCTTCTGTTGTCCATGGGATCCATGGCACGTAGCAACAACAACATCAGCTCACACGATGATGTATGATTATGTAGCATCTGCCAATCCATTGAGAAACATAGCCACACCAAGTTGACACATAACCGTAACTATCATAATTGGTCGCATTTGGATAGAAGTAAAGGGGAATTTTCTAGTGCAAGAAGGAGAAAATTAATTGAAAAAGGGAATGAGCTGACAAAGCGAAGACTGTGCACAGGAAGCAATATAACCTGTAGACTTCAGAGAGGCTTTTCACCATGACTTTGTAGCAAAATCACCTGTGCAGCGTGTGAAACATAAAATATTCCTGCTTTCCACTAACAACTCTAAGAGTCAGATTTAGTTCTTCTAGAGCAGCGGTTCTCAACCTCTGGGGGGTCGAAGGGCCTTTCATAGGGGTTGCCGGATTCCTAACAGTAGAAAAATTACAGTTGTGAAGAAGAATGAAAATGATTTTTTTTTAAGCAGAGGGCTCACCACAGCATAAGGAACTGTATTAATGGGTCATAGTATTAGGATGGTTGAGACCCACTTCTCTAGAGTGAAGCCTAGGGAATCGTAAGTAGTGTGGGGGTGAGGCCTAGGCCTGCTAACCACAAGGTCAGTAGTTTGAACCACCACAGTCTGGGGTAGAAGTATGAGGCTTGTGGATACCCAGAAAGAGGTAGTCAGTGAAACACACAGGAGCAGTTCAACCCCAACCTGGAGGGTCCGTAGGAGTTGGCATTGCCACGATGGCAGGGAATTTGCCTTTTGTGCAGAGTGAGGCCAAGGAATTGGTCTGTTGTGTCAGGCAGGGTTCTCTTAGAGAAATAAAAATCGGGACACTAGTAATTCTTTTTATATATTTGTATATAGAGAAAGGTATATAAGATAAGAAAGAAACAGTTAACTATCTATAAAGCAGTACAAATTGCTCAGTACAACTCACTTGCGTGAGGCAGCTAGAAGACCGGCAGTCCTTCAAGTCTTGAGGGCCGCTGAGTAGTCCTCTGTAGAGCAATTCAGGCTATCTGTTCAAAGGCAGCAAACAGCAGAGCAAGGCAGCAAACAGCAGAGCAGGTCACCAACAGGCAGCCAGATGTCAGAATCCAACAGTCCCTAGCTCGAGATATATATCCCAGGAGCGTGGCGAAGTAGGATTTGGAGACACCTCAACTCACAGCAACACAGTCCAAGATTAGGTGTCCCACGGGTAGTGTTGCTCGGAAGTCAAGGCACAGGACGAACAAGGCAGCTCTCTGGTCGGAAGATCTGGAAGCAAGAGAGAGGGCAGGACTTGCCAGGCCCTTCCTATTTCTGCCCTCCAATTCATCCCATGTGTTCATTGGCCATGCCGTCACAACAGACCCACCAATCTTCTGTGGCCATGTTGGCATAACAAACCTACCCATCACATCTGTTTAAGACCAGAAAGTATCACTATTCTTCAGGGTTTCCCAGGCCATAGTTCTTGAAAGCAGGAGATAGCCTCACTTTTTCCCTGTGGAGTAGCTGGTGAGTTTTAAATGCTGATCTTGGGGATAGCAGCCTGTTGGACGAGGTCAGGACTTTTCCACAATTATATGTGCTCCAAATAGTAAGCAAATATCATCAACCATTTGCCAACATCTGCTGTGGAAGCCAGAAGTTAGATTCTCCCTAAAGACTCCAGCTATCAGAGGCCTTTGTGTGTCCCTCAGAAGATAGGGCCAACTCCCTACTGTTAGGACAATGGGTCACCCCCCGAAAGCTTTTGCTAAAGTCTCCTGCCCAAGGGCAATCAAGACAAGGCCACCATCAGGAAACTCGGACCATCTTGTCACATGGGGACCCCACATTTTCCTCTCTTATTATGTATATCTATAGCACAACCCTTTTCTGTGACATGTGTCCTTACCTGTAATTAGAGGCCTTGCATGGCTCCAAAGGGTATATAAGGCTTGGACACAATAAAGCCCTCTCTTGCGCACCGCTCAGCGGCAGACACTCTCGCTCCCGTCTTCTTCCCTCCCCCTGTCCTCTCTCCACATGGACCACCTGACAGGCTGAGGTGAGCATGCTACCATGAAATGTCTCTGACTCGTATCATTCCTTTCTTTCGCATGCTCTCTATAAATTTACTATAATAATTGATAATTATCGCTGTACAACTACACTTATCAAAACTGTGATGTATGTATCAGAGGCTGGCTTCCTCTAATAGCAGCCTAACATGTAAT
This sequence comes from Nesogale talazaci, assembly GCA_004026705.1. NCBI lineage: Eukaryota > Metazoa > Chordata > Mammalia > Afrosoricida > Tenrecidae > Nesogale > Nesogale talazaci. The sequence continues at coordinate 72,652 of PVJH01000261.1, forward strand.
CCACTGTTTGTTGTCTATAAAACCACTAAGAAATGCTAACATGACATGCAAAGGAATAGTGACAGGGCAGACAGCTTTTGACACAGCATTTTAGCTCAGGGTATATATTACAGTCACATGAAAGCTTTTATCTTTTATTTTCCACTGTTTTCTAAGTCCGTGTGTGTGTGTGTGTGTGTGTGTGTGTGTTTCCTGAAAAGGGACTGTAAACCAAAAAGTTTGTGAAACCATGGTCTAATGTGGTTCCTTACAGAGCATTTGGGAGTGGTAGCTGGATACTGTCTAGTTCTTCTAGTCTTAGGTTGTAGTGACTCATGTTTGCATGGTCTATTAGTCCCTGGGACTAATTGGAAAACAATGATTTTATTACAGTCAACTAGAAAACCAGTATCCTATTTTCTCTCTCTCTCTCTTTTTTTTTTTTTTTTGCTTTTTCATACATGTGGGTGTGTATTTGTGTTTCATTTTTTTATTTATTTGAGTTGGAATTTTGGGAAGTTCCACACATGATGGATGGCTAATATATCTCTCTTACGTTTTAGGCTTCCTCTCCATTTCTCTCTATGTTCCCCTCTCTCTTACTGCTTTTTAATGTTTCAGGTTGCTTCCTTACAGAGTATCCCTGGACTGCACCTTGTGGTGTCATCTAGTCATCTCACATCAGTTGGTAGTTGAATGTAGAGGTTTGAAAAGTTTGGGCTTCATTTTATACTGCAAGATACTTTTCTAAGTGGTTAGCATTCGTTCATCTTTCAGAATTGTCTTATCTACCTGAACCTTCTCAATTTGGCTCCTGAGTCCTTTTGAGTGGTTCTAGATGTGCTTGAAACAGTCGTTACTTTCTGGTATAACAGGATGTCCCTGGATCATCGTGTCCTTTTCCTGCCCCAACTCTGTAATAAGCCATTTCTCTAAGGAAGCCTACTTTACTGGAAAATGGCATTCAAAACTATATTTGATCCTAGGCATTCTCACTGCTGCTGAGAGATAATTCTGGGGCTTCCATTAACACAACTAGGAGATATTTAATTCTCTTTTTTTGAAATATTTAATTTTCAAGATAACAACATATCTTGAGTTCATACATATTATTGAAATGCAATTTAGTACAACACAGTTTTATACTTGTATCTCATTTTCCTTAGGTTCAAACCCCGACAGCCACCACTACATCCTTAACAATGCTTTCAATGATTTCAGGAATGTTACATAATTATCATTTGCTTTGTCGCATAATGCACACACAAAATTTCAGATTCAGTCTCAGATTAAGTAGTCAAATCCTTCCTGAAAACATTTCAATTTTCTTTCCCCTCAATTATTTTTACTCTTGGTGTATATGCCATTAGGAAAGTATTGCACATTAATTGGGTTTTACCTCTACTTTGAGAAGTTCTTTTCTGTTATCTCATCAACTGGTTCCTCATTAATTCTTCTTTACTTTATGCAATTTCTTCTTTAGAGATTAATTTATACATTTAGTTATATATTTTTAGTTATAGGCACATAATATATTATGAAAATTTTAAATTATTTACTTTATAATTATGTAGGCTGTTTCCCAAGTTAAATCTACAAAATTCAGAGTTCAGATTACTAGGGCAATCTACAGTTTACCACTCAATTGCTTATTTATTCCATTGTTTCCAGGATATAATTTTAAATTCCCCATTGATCTTATATGGAATCAGAACAGAGAACCATAGTGTAGAAAATAAAGAGCTAGAATCTTTGTCTTGTTGAGCAAGAACTTAGCATATCTTTTTTTGAGTTTTTTGTTTTCTAATGAATTTTTATTATTTTTATTGGCATAGAACTCACATGTACAATTCAGTAGTTCAATTATATTAAGAATAGTTGTACACAATCTTTTAAAAGACCATCTTTCTTGCAGTGTATGGCTAACACCTAACATTTGGTAACTATCTGTATCATAAGTTGTATCATGAACACTTACCCGACATTTGGAATTAGAAAGTGAGAGGATTCAAGTTTTGTGCTCTTGTGTAAAGTTATCCTGACATCAGTGGTCACGGCAGCTCTGACGGAAGACTGAAGACTGCTGGGTAGTCTACTTGGATACCGATTAAGCCCATTGGGTGATAAGTATCTTTGAATTAAAAAATACGATGAATTGTGAGTGCATGTGTGTATGGTTGAAAGAAATAGAGGGGGAGAATTTGCTGCACAACAAAGCAGTCCAAAACTTAGTACTAAAAACAAGGTCTAAGTACTTAGTTTATAATTCTAAGAATGGGTGAGGTGCTGATTCAAGCCTGCTCACTCATCTTTGCAGGACTTCTAAACTCACCTGAATGATTGGTTGGCTTCACTTACCAGCCTGGCAATTGACAGGAGGAGGGAAGTAGGTGGAGCTCACTTACGTTTGATTGTTCTATATATGGACTTAGTTCTTCACTTGTGGCTTAAGAAAAAAAAAACAACTTTTGTTAAATGTCAAATTAGGTGGGATCTTACATTTCATATGATAGTATTCAGCAGCATAAACTACTAGTAACTCTCCTGTAGATTAATCTCCACTTTCCTTTTGATTTCTCTTCTCCCTCATATGGACTACTCAAGTTAACACCTGTGGCTTTTCATTGTTCATCCTCTAGCAGCTAGCTTGGGTTCTTTTTTTTTTTTTTTTTTAATTCATTTTATTGGGGACTCATACAGCACTCATCATAATGTATACATACATACATACATACGTTGTGTCAGTAGTTACATCTTTTCTGGAATGGGGTGGGGTTCTTTTTTTTTTTTTTATTTGTGAGAAGTAAGCCAGTTTTATAGGGCAAGCAAGCTTAGGCAATTAGCATATCGTGATCTTCAAAATTAACAAGTGAATGGCAGCACAGCTGCAAGTCTGGCTTCAGAGGCCAGGGCTGTTTACAGTTATAAAGGCGACAAACTACAAACCCCAGGCAACAAACTGCAACAGAGTTCAGGCATATTCGGCCTGTAGCCAGGTCAAGCATGTCTTGGCCTGAGGGCTCCTGACAGGTCCCCCTTTTTTATTTTTTCAAGTAATATCCTCCCGGGAACTCCGCCTGTCTTAGGTTGTCAGGACGCACACTCAGTCCTTACCAGTCATCGGTCAATGGCCTTCTAATGTCACCATGGCCTGTCTTAGGTTGGTAAAGAGTGCTCCTGATCTTACCCGTCATTGGCTGTCAAGTTCAGCTCACGGAGGCAGAGGGTCTTATCAGATACTAGTCGTGTGTGCCACTCTGTTCGAGATCGCTCATCTCCAAGCGACAATAATGAACTTGCAGGGACCTTGCTTGAATGGTCTCAATCTGTTACTTAATAAATGCCATGAGGTTGTTGAATAATACTGGCCGAGCTTGGGTTCTTATAAAAGATATCTGTCCCTAAATGTATCTTTAAGTCAGATTTGTAGGTAATTTAGAAAAAATTTAAATGCTTCTGGAATTTATATAGATTAACGGAGAACTGCTAGCTGCAAATTCTATATCCTCCCCAGGGGAAAGATGAGGCTTTAATCACATAAAGAGTTATAGACTCAGAAACTCATGTGGGACAGTTTTTCCCTGTCTTCCAAGGTCGCTATGAGACAGAATCCACTTGCTGGTAGTAAATTTGGTTTTTGGACTTTGTTAGACACCATTGGCAAAAGGAAGTCACATGGACATCCCTGAGTCAAGAGATAGAGAGAATTCTAATCCTCAATGGGAGGGAAATATTATTGTCGATAATCTTTTTCCACAGTAGGAAATATATGTGAAAGAGATCTGAATATAGCCATTCCCTTCTTGGGGTTTTTGCTTTAAGTCCCTTATAAAGTGGTTAATATCTACTTCTGTGCTGTTTCTTATAGTGTTTACCAAAGAGCTTTCATACACAGTCATTTTCGAGTTCAATGTCTGTCCTCCATAAACCTTTCCTTGCCAGCTTTCACTTATGATTGCTTTAGGACTTACTGAAGTCTTAAGATTTCTTGTCATTGTCTTTTAGTTATATACTGTTGTATATACTTACACCATTTTGCAAATTCTTTGTGTGTGGTTCCCCTGGGTTCTCAACTAACTTGTCTTTTTGTGTGTTAGATTTTTCAATAAATTTTGAGTAGTATTATAAGCTGTATACTCCATAAAGAACTATTGTTTTACTTTAGCATTGACCCAGAAAATGCTTCTGATATTGAATATGATGAAAATCTTACTTTCATTGCTTTCCAAATGTACAATCCCAATTTACCATGGTGAAATATTATGCTTAAAGAAATTTGGTTGGATTCTGTAGGCTCCAAATAAAAAGTTATTTCATCAACTTAATTCAATAAGCTAAAAATTCTTTGTGTTTACAAAATCATTTCACATGTACAAGACAGTAATTTAGAAAAAAGATGTATGTAATTCACTTGCTAGGCTATATTTTGCCTGAAGAAGGATTCTGCCTTGTCCTGCAGTACTCACCTACCCCACAGTGGTGGTTCTGGCAATCCAGAATGTGCTCTTGGCTTCACCTTTTACATTTTTCCTTAGAATCATGTCCTATTCAACCTTAGATCCAGGTCCTCAAGGAAGACTTGTTGTTTGTATGTGGCAGAGAAATAAAGACAAGGTCTAGCAAGAAAGATGGAACAAGGTAGGTTGTACAAGGCCCCATTGACTAGGAAAACAAATCAAGTGATACTCAGATATGTGTAAGAAAGCTTTACATCAAGAAGTAATTATATATTGAGAAAACATTCCAGTCCAGTTCAGTTCAAGTCTGTAAGTCCATAAATACTGGATACTAGTCCATGGATACTAGTCCATAAATCCCTCTTCAGACTCATGCAGTCACATGCAATGACACAGAATGCAGGAAGGGCACAGACAGGTGGATGCAAAGTCATGTGGATCCAAGGTTGATGGAAAACATGGCAGGGCTCCAGCAGCTCTCAGGGTGGTCGACAAGCAGGAAGGTCAAGGTGGAAAGAGGGGAGATTCCCTAGGTCCATCTTACGAGAAGGCCACACCTACAACGAGGTACCATTAGCTTGATTGACAGAGTGAATACCACCACTGCGCTTTTATACATCTTCAATCTTACATGAAATTTGATATCACAGAAAGAAAGCCTCAATGTCAAATTACTTTTTCTGTATCTACTGTTGCTTCCTGTGGCTTGTTGGTTCTGAGGAATTCTCAGAGTAGGAAGAACCAAAGAAGCCTTTCATTCTTATCCTCACTGAAAATGACAGAGAAGTGTGAAAGCAATAGGAATTGCTCTTAATAAAGAGAAAGAGATCGTGATGGACATCCCATGACCGATGAAGTTTCCAAAAGATAAAGTAGAAAAGGTAAATTGTAGTTTGTATTGCAAATTTTCTTGTTTTCCATGATTGAAGATATCTGTACATAACTCGTGATGAACTAAAGTCAAATGAAAATCAATACCCTATGAAGTCTAGTGAGCTATTTGTGAGAAACTCAACGATTATGCCGTAAGGTGGTGGAAGTATCATAAAACTAAGATTTTTATGAGTAATGAGAAATGTATGGTGTGTTAGTCCAGGTAAACTAGAGAAACAAATTCATAAACATGCATATGTATATAAGGGAGAGGTTTATATACAAGAGGAATTGAACATTGAGAAAGCATCCCAACTCAATCCAGTCCAAGCCCACAAGTTTGATGTTAGCCTATCTGTCCCATAGTAGTCTATAAAGTCTTCTTCAGATCCATGAAGCCCATGCAATGACGTCAGGACAATTATCAGCCAGTGGGTGCAGAGTCTTGTGTATCCATGGTGGTAGAAGCATCTCAGCACTGGCAGGGGCCTCTCTATAGCTTCTCAAGCATCTTAGCACTGGCAGGCATTTCCATGTGGCTTCTTTTCTGGCTCCTTCAGTTTCCAGGACTCAGGATCTATCAGCATGCTGCCATCTTGTCTTGTCGGTAGAACGTCTCCCATGGACTGAGTTTATAGTCTCTCAACTCCACGGTGGGGGGAAATATCGCAATATTCCCCAAAATTCTCAGGGAAAGTCAGGCCCAGACAGAGGACTCATTGGCTAGCTCCAGATTGACAGACTAGGCTCCACCCTACACTCCCAATTATGAAATGTACACCAAAGTATATGACTGCCACATATGGTAATCTTGGTTTGTTTGTATAAGGGCTGTCATGCCATAGTGAAGCGAACTTCAAAAATCTCTACTGATCTCCTATTTATAGAAAAAGAATCAGAATGGAACACAAATCTCATTGCCATCAAGTGGATTCCAACTCATAGTGACCCTTTAGGGCCGAGGAGAACTAACTTCCACCCTGGGCTTGTCAATCCACAGAAGTAGAAAGCCTTTTTCTTCTCAGCAGGAGAAGCTGGTGACCTTGCAGTTAGCTGCCTGATGTGAAACCCTTCCCCCACCAAGGCTCTGGAGTGCAAAGGAATTAGCATGTATCTATAGAAAGAACCAAGGGTTATGATAATTACATAAGCATACCAAACTAATCCCATTGTCATGGAGTAGATTTAAACTCATAGTGACCCTACATCGGGCTTCTGAGCCGAATTCTATCCTATGTGTAGTGTTTGGTAGGTTTGAGCTGCCAACCATACCGTTAGCAGTCCAACGCTTACTGTATGGCATCCACCAGGGTGTATCAGCATACAGAAGTTGAATAGATGCTATTATATTTCAATAAGAGTCGGAACTGTTCAATACATTGAACTGAAAAAGTAAGGCATAAAGATCTTCAGTTTGTTGCACAGGTTTAAAATGCATCTGTAAATATACATGCACATATGTATGTTATGAAGACAAGTTATCATGTATTACAGAGTTTCAGGATTTGCCTCATAAGGCCTGAAATCTTTGTAGAATGATGGAACTCATCGTGACATTTATATACTCTAACATCCAATCACCTTGCCTTTAATGAAAATATTTTTCTTAAATATTTTGAAAGTAAAACATCTTCACTGAATCAAAAAGTGACATTTTAATTTGAACTCTCCATGCTAAGAAGAGTTTGCAGTCAAAATTTGTCATTAAAAAAACTCAATGAGATAAAAAATAATGATATACTTACTTGCTTTTACAAGCATCTAGAATTGAAATGTTAAAGATACTACATTTTAATGATCAGTGAACTTCTCTTACTGCCATTCAGGGATTAAGTGGGCGTTAGTTTTGGATGAAAGAGCCCAGGGGAACAGGAAATGGTTTGAATCCTTCAGTCTGTTCTAAGGAAGAAAAGACCTGGCAATCTATTCTTAAAATTACAGCCTAGGAAAGTCATGAGATGGTTTTTTTTTTCTCAATCGAGGGTCTCCATGGAGTGAAAATGACTTACCAGCACATAGCAACAGGAGCTAGAAATATGATGGAAAACTCATAAAAAAAATAAATTTTAGACAGAGTTGTGTCACTTAGCTGTAGAATGATGTTTCCCAATTCACTGTCTTAGTTTTTTCACCACTAAAACTGAGATAGTAATAGATATACAGCAGGGTCTTTGGACAATATTATTTGGAAACATCTCAGGGAAATATAATTTGTCATTTTGGGGTAAATAAAAATCAGTACGCATTTTATAGCCATCTTTCTTATTTGAAAAGAAATACACAATCACGGTTAAAAATTAAAATAAGCAAAAGGATGAAATTGAGAATTATTATACTCCTCAAAATTATTATTAGTTATCTGATATTGATGTAAACATTGCCTGTAAGAAACCTTTAAATGTATTTTTCCTTCTATATATGTTGCTATTACGTTTTATTGCTTTCCTTTATAGCATAAAGTATCATGTCTTTGAGATGATATGACATATTCCTTTATGTGTTGACCCATACTTTACCACTTACTTAATCATTTCTTATGTTCTGAGGAAAATTTTGGGATATTTAAAATAAAAAAATATCTATTCTTTTATTATTCTTTGTCTATATTATCCTTTGATAAAAGAGTAAATATTTCTAGGTTTGGGGGATACTTTGGCAATATATCTTCAATTTTTCACTCTGTCCAGTAATGTGAAGGCCTGTTTACCATAGTGTACCCATTACTGTGCATTATGATAGTAATTAAGAAAAATTATCAATGACATACCCCCCAAATAAAGCAAACTCACTGTCATTATGGCATCTCTTCTAACTCACAATGAACCTATATGTAAGCCAGTACCCCACAAAGTTTTAATGTCATAGATGGGAAATATGACCTTACTGTTTTTAGTTTGCATTTTGAAATATCTCCACCTGTTTTTGACTGTAAAAAACTTTTGTCCAATATTTTCTTCTCTTTCCGTAGGCACTATAAATATCTTTTCAAATATCCTCATTTACCATTGCATTTTGTTTATGATGTTTTTTTTGAAAAAATCATTTTATTGAAGGCTCTTATAGCTCTTCTTTCTAACAATCCATAAATCCATTGTGTCAAGTACATTCATACATGTTGCTATCATCCTTTTTAAAACATTTGCTTTCCACTTGAGCCCTTGGTATCAGCACCTTAACCCCACCACTCCACCTTGCGCACACAGCACGCATGCACGCGCGCACACACACACACACACACACACATATACACACACTCTCACCCTCATGAATGCTTGGTGGATTATAAATTATTATTATTTTCATACCTCACACCATCTGCTGTCTATCCCACATTTCTGTTGTTCATCACCCTCAGTGGGGGGAGATTATACATCAATTAATGTAATCAGTTCCCTCTTTCTCCCTCCACCTTCTCCTTACCCTCATGATAGAAGTTTATCTGCCCTGGATTCCATGTGTTGGAAACTCTTATATGATGATTTTTTCAATGGTACATGTTTTTGCTCATAGATTAAAAATATATCCAGACCTGTGCCATCTTAATGGAGTTTTCATGTGTGTTGGGAATTCTAGTCAATGGAAATCCCATGGTGCTAGAGAATTGTACTTTGTAGAGCTTTCAGTGGCTGACATTTGGGGAAGTAGATTGCCAGGTCTGCTGACTTTTCACATGTTACCAACTACATGAGCCATTTCCCACCTTCTATGGGCAATAATGATTTACATAGCTGGTACTATCAAAGAATGAGGAATTCTGACTCAGTAGCATTTCCAGATAATGGACGCATATTTTAAAATATGTAACTTGAATATATATTTTAAATAAAAGATCTAAATCAAAATAGAAGATCAATGCTTTTGTCCTTGAGTACAGTGCTATGTGAGCAATCTCTTTTTTTCATCAAAATATTTTTGCAAAATTGTCATTGGTCTTTGTCTCACTTTTCTGCTGGGGGGGGGGGTTGTCCTAACAGAGCTAATAGATCATTTCCCCAGATGGATACTACTGGCCAGGATTATTGCTGTTAGGTGCTGGCTGTGGAATCCATTTCAACTCATAAATACTCAATGTCATAGATTAGACCGGCCTCTACTGGGTTTTGTTGGCTGGTGACTGGGTTATGTATGGTGGTAGTAACTGCAAGGTCAACTGTTCAAAACCATCTACCACTCTGTGGGAGAAAGATGAGGCTTTCTAAGGAAATGGGAATGCACAGATGCCATTCTAACCTGTCCTAGAGGGACAGTATGAGTTGGTATGAACTCCACAGCAGTGACTTTGGATTTTAAGTCTTCGAATCTTTGCAGGAGCAGATCTCCAGTTTTTTTCTATGATAGACCAAGTGGTAGAGTTAGAATCATAAGCTTAAATACATAATCTTTGTATCACCAGTGTTCCTTTCATGAGAATTAGATCTGTGCTTAGAATCAACTACCTTGAACTTTAGTTTTTGGTGCTTTATTCCTCAGCCTTCTATGTGTTAATATTCTGAGGTCTTCAAGGTCTATGTAAATATGCAGAGCTATATTTGCATGGTAACTGCTTTGGGTTTTTAAAATACTTTCTATTTTTAAACAGTTTCCATTCCTCCCATTTCAGCAAGACAACTTAAAATATAACCTGCTCATGGTTAGTTTTCTGCTGACAAAAGTAACAGTAACAAAGAAATACTTACTGGGTTACTGATGACAGGGAAGTGAGTGGAGGGACACACTGGTCAGTGTAAGATATGAAAAAGTAATAACAATTTGTAAATTATTAAGGGTTCATGGGGTAGGGGGAGAGGGGAGGAAGGGAAATATGAGGAGCTGGAACTGGGGGCCTTAGTGGAGGGAGGATGTTCTGAGAGTGATGATGGCAAGTGTGCACATGTGGTGTCCATACAATTGATGGATTATGATGGGAGTTGTATGTGTCCCCAATAAAATGATTTAAAAAATATTTCAAAAAACAAAACAAAGAAATACTTACAAAAGAGCCACTGTGAGCCAGTCACTGCCATGATGGCTTTAGTTTCCCCCCATCATTTACCTCATTTAGGGATCCTACTATGTGGAGCCCTGAGGGCACAGTGGGACGTGTGTTGGCTTGCTTGCAGCTGTTCAGGCTCACCAGTCACTCTGCCGGAGAAAGATGAGGCTTTCTGCTGCTGCTGCAAAGGTTCTCAGCCTCGGCAGGCCCACCTTGTCATACAGGGTTGCTATGGGTTGGAATCACGCCAGTGGCAGCAAGTCTGGTTTTCAGTTTGCTGCATTGTGGAGTGCAATATGGGTAGACAGATAGAAACACTGAAACCCCTATTCATCGAACCTCCTGAATCCGGGAGACAGACTTTTGAGAACACCAGCGTGGAGGGAAAGTGGTGGAGGGCAGCACTAGAGAGAAGGGTGGGAGTCTGGGCTGCCCACTGATTGTGAAGGCTCAGTACTTTCAGGTGGATGGCTGGCAAGTGGAATGAGCTGCCTTTGCCCACCAAGGAGCTGGAGCCACATGCCTTTGGGTTAAGGTTTCTAGTGCCCTCTCCCCTTTCGGCCATTTATCAGCAGCACTGAAGACCATGGCAACATTGTCTGAGGGGGGTAGAGGCTGTGAGCCTCAGAAGTTGAAGACTAGAGAGCCTTAGCTGTGGTCATGACTGGGAAGAGGTTGTCCTCACACACAAAAGACTGTGGCCGGGCATTTCCACTTAGTTAGTGTCTTGTCTGAGTTCTGACCACTGCAGGACCTTATCCGACCCAGTAGAGGAGGAGAGAGTGCCCTGGGAAAGAAGAAGCGCGGCAGGCGAAGGCTTGTCTGACCTCTGCTTCATAGCGATCCCTGGTAGACTGACGTTGAATTTGATTCTCCTTCCTCCTCATGGAGTCCAAGGAAGTCCAATGTGCCCGGACACCATTCATACACTAGACTCCTCCCTCTCTGACATTCATAAGTAGACCCCTCCCTCTCTGACATTCATACAGTAGAACCCTCCCTTTCTGACATTCATACAGTACATCCCTCCCTCTCTGACATTCACACAGTAGAACCCTCCCTCTCTGCCATTTACACAGTAGATCTTTTCCTGTCGGCCATTTACACAGTAGATCCCTCCCTGTTTGCTATTTATACAGTAGATCTCTTCCTCTCTGCTTGCTTTATCTCACCTAAGATACAAACCCAAGGAACCTTTCCTTACACTGGATCAGGACTCTGACAGAATTAAGGGTGTTGCTTTTACAATTGTTTGACTTATCACATCAACTCCCATCTTGGCCCGATTGCCAGAACACCAAGAATCATGGCTCCACCCCTTGAGACATCATTTTCAGGGACATAGTGCAATCCATGACAACCTGGTTTCAACAAACCAAACCAGCCATTCCTGTCAGAGCCAGATGAAACCCCAGTACCTTGTTCAAAATGTTGCTGTACCTAATTGCCTTTCCTGTTGAACCAGCTCTGACTCATGAAAACCCCATGCATGACAAAATAAAATATTGCCCATTCTTGTGCCATCTTTATAATCACTGGTAGGCTCCCATCTTTACTTGTAGCTCCTCCAGTCACCATATATGTGCAAGTTGATTAATGAAAAATGAAAATTTATATATTCAATCTGTGGTGGTGGTGGTGGAGAAAATGAAATATGTGTTTATAGTGGACTTCCATAAGAATGAACACTTCATCTTAGAATAAATATGATCAGTAGGAATATATCTTGCATTACTCACCTCCCTCTCCCCTTTTGCCACAAAAGGAGAGAACTCTTGCATGAGTGCATCGACACAGTTGTCACCACAATGCACAACACAGAACACGATACATATGTATGAAAGTTGTTGGGGGCCTGCTTCATCTCGTATAGCTTTTCATCTTAATTGTTTTCAACAGTTTTATTGGCATATTGTTCCCATATCATACAATTCAATGGTTTTATAGCATCAAGGAGAGTTGGATAATCGTCACGGCAATCAGTCATGGAACATTTCCTTTCATTCTTGGACTCATCCTTGTTACTTTTCACCATAATCTGACATGTGCTATGGCTTCACTCTCACTGACACAGAGTTGATTCTGACTCATCGTGACCTACAGGACAGGGTAGAACTGCTCTTGTGGGTTTCCAAGTTTGCGAGGAAGGAGAAAGCCTCAAGAGTCTCCCATGGAGCAGTGAGTGATTTTGACCTTGGGGTCAGCAGCCCAACTCATAACTCATTACACTACCAGGGTTCCTTGAGGTATCACACTTGCACAAAAAAAACCCTTAGCCATTCAAGAGTGCTCCATTGATTATTACATAAAGATTTAACTGCTTAGCTCATATAGTCTGCCCATTATGCTCTTGAGATAAGGAAGTATTTGTTATTTTAAAGGTCAAATATAATAACAATAATAAAAAGAAAAGGTCATACTTCTTTCATGTCTTGGTCCTTCAATGTAGAATACCTTTATCCTCCTTGTTTGCCTGGAAAAAATTCTCTTGAAGTTCCAAATTCAAATGTCACCATGTTAAGAATCATTCCCTGAAAATGAAATAGAAGTGTCATGTTCCTGTTCCTAAGACATCTATTTCATTGCCATAGATATTTATTTACAAGTCTGCCTTCCTCATGAAATTTTGGCTTTCATGACATAAGATATTGTATGTTGTTGTGAGGTCCCATCAAGTCATTTCCATTCCATAGTGACCCAATACACAACAGAAAAAAGCACAGCACAGTCCTACGCCATCCTCACAATTGTTCCTATGCCTCAGGACATGGATGCAGCCAATCCATCTCTTTGAAAGCCTTCCTCTTTTCTGATGTCCCTCTACTTTACCTAGCATCATATCCTTCTCCTGACTGGTCTCTCCTGACAATACGCCCAAAGTACATAAGACAGAATCTTGCCATCCTTGCTTCAAAGGAGCACTCTGCGCTTACTTCTTCCAATACAAATCAATTTTTCTTTTAGCAGTACTTTCAATATTCTACCCCCAGTACCACAATTCAGATGCATCATTCTTCCACAGTCTTTCTTATTCCATGTTCACCTTCCACATGGATATGAGGCAATAGAGGATAAAATGACTTGCACATAGTGTACCTTAGTCCTCAAAAGAACATTATTGCTCCCCAATACCTTAAAAAGTTCTTGTGCAGCAGAATTACCTAATGCAAGGTGTTTTTTGATCTCTTAACTGATGCTTCTCAACTGAGCATTGATTGTGGATACAAGTTAGACAAAATCCTTGACAACTTCCACCCTCTCTCCATTTATCATGATTCTTACTTATTGGTCCACTTGTGAAGACGGTGGTCTTCTTGACATTGAGTCATAATCTACACTGAAAGCTGCACTGCTTGATCTTCATCAGCAAGAGTTTCAAGTGTTTCCTCACTTTCAGCAAGCAAAGGTTAGGTTGTTAATGAGTCTTCCTCCAATCTGGATGCCACATTCATCTTCATTTAATTCAGCTTTGTTTGGATGGTTTGCTCAGAATACTGATTCAACAATTATGGTGAGAAGATATAACCTGGACACATATCTTTTCTAATATTAAACCATGCAGCATTCATACATCTGCCTCTTGATCCACATACAGTTTCTACATGAACACAATGAAATACTCTGGAATTGCCATTCTGATTCATAATGACCTATCCATAGTTTACTATGGTCCATACTGTTGAATGCCTTTGCATAGTTAGTGAAAAACAAGCAAGCATTTTTTTTGGAACTGTCTGTTTGGAGCCCAGATCATCTGACATCAGCTATGATCACCCTTGTCGCATGTCCTCTTTTAAATCCGGCCAGAACTTCTGAGAGTTCTCTGTCAGTGTATGGCTGTGACTGTTGTTGGATGATCTTAAGCAAAAGTTCACTTGTGTGTGATGTCTGTGCTATTATTCTATATTTTGAGCATTCTTTTTTGTCACCTTTCTTTGGAATGGGTTTGAATATTCGTCTTTACCAGTCGTTGGCCAAGTATCTGTCTTGCAAATTTCCCGGCATAGACACTGAGTGCTTTTTCAATTTGCTGAGACATTTTAATTGGTATTCTAATAATATCTGAACTCTTGTGTTGGCTTATGTATTCAGTGTGGTTTGAACTTCCTTCAGCACCATTGTTTTTTGCTAATATGCTATTATCTTGAAACGGTGGGATGTGGACTAATTATTTTTAGTACAGTGACTATGCTTTTTTTCCTTTTTTTGATGTTTCTTGAATCATTTGATATTTTTTCCATGAGCTCTTTCAAGGCATCATTTTTTTTCCTGAAATGTGCTTGAAATTCAGATAGAATAGACTCAAGGTCATAGTTGGGCTTTTGTGAATTTTTAATAACTTCTTTAGCTTTGTCTTGAACCCACTTAAGAGCAATTGATGGCCTATTCCACAGTCAGCCTCTAGCCTGGTTTTACTTCCTGATTCTGAGCTTCTCCATAGTTTCCTCTCACAGATGTAGTCAATTTTATTTCTGTGTATTCCATTTGGGGAAGTCCATTTTTATAGTTGCTTTTTGTATTTTTGAAAAAAGGTTTTTTGCTGTGAACAAGTCGTTGGCTTTGCAAAATTATATCATGCGATTTCCAGCTTAATTTCTCTCATGGAGACCATGTTTTCTAACTACTGTGCATTCCTCATTGTTCTCAGCTTCTCAATTCTAATCACCCATAATTATCAATGCATTTTGATTGCATGTTTGATAAATTTCAGACTAAAGTCACTGGTAGAATTCTTCAATTTCTTCATGACTCACATTTATGGTGGATGCATACATTTGCATTGTGGTTGTCTTGGTTGGACTTCCTTGAAGGCAGATAGATGGAATGGTATTATAGACAGCGTCGTACTTCATGATGGATTTAGCAAGATCTTTTCTGACAATGAATTCCAAAGCATTCCTTTTGATTACTTTTTTCCCAGCAGAATAAACCATACAACTTTTTAATTTTAAATGGCCAATACAGTCCACTTCAACTAACTAATGCTAAGGATATCGATCTTTGCTTTCAACAGCAGTTTTGGCTACTTCCAATTTTCCTAGATTCATACATTGCACATTCCATGTCTATCTCCTTAGCAGGCTTTTGCAGCTGCTTCTCCTTGCTTTGAGCCATGCTCCAGCAGCAAATTCAAAGACTCCATTCCCATAGGTTTATTTTTTTAGAGTTTAATTGTTTCATTGAACACATTATAAAGGAGGGTTTAGTTAAAAAAAAAAAAAGACCAAAGTCTTTGTCATCATCAAATTCTTCAACTCTACTCCCATAGGTTTTACCGTACTCCCATCACCAGGATCAAATCCATTCTAAGAAATCATTTCCTTCTCAGGTATAATCTGAGTGTTTTTGGACTTGAGGAGTCCAACATTTGACACTATCTCTGAAAGGTTTTTGGCTCCTTTGCATAGGCTTTGTCTCTGACAATGCCTCAAAGGTAACCTAAGGTTTCCACTGGCTTCTTCCAAGAGGCAGGGAGCTGAGTCCTTCTTGTCTGTTTTAGTCTGGAAGCTCCACTGAAACCTGTTCACTTTGCATGACCCTGCTGCCATTTGAAATACCACTAATGTAGCTTCCAGCATCCCAGCATCATCCAAGCCACCACAAGGAATTTTATAGTATTTATCATTCTGGCATTATTAACATCACGGGCATGAAGAACAAGAGCAACAACAATAATAGAAGTTGTTGCTTTTGTAATTGTATTATATACCAAAGGAGCCTGACAGTGCTATGGTTAAGTGCTTAGTTGCTTATTAAGTGGTCAGGAGTTAAAGCCTAGCAGTATTTCTGCCAGACAAATCTGAGGCCGTCCTCATTCACAAGTTTCTTCAAGTCAATTCTGATGACCGTTCACTTCCATCAAGTTGATTCTGACGCCATGTGACCCTACAGCACAGGTGGAATTGCCCGGTGGGTTTCTGAAGCTGCTTTTCTTGAAAGGAGTAGAAAGCCTCATCTTTCTCCCATGAGTGTCTGGTAGTTTCCAACTGCTATCCGTGCAGTGTAATTGCTACACTGCCAAGGCCTCTTATTCAGATTCATTATGACCCTATATACAAAAGCCAGAAATGTTGCTGGTCCGGTACTCTCTTTATAATCATGGCGATGTTTAAGTTCATTTCTCCAGGTCTATTCTATGTCACTCCACCTCCCTCACAGTCTTCACAGTTTTGCCATGACCTTCTGCTTCACCTCCATGTCCATCTCCAGGCACTGCTTGCCTCTGATAATATGTCCAAGCATAAGAGAAAGTTGTGACATCTTCGCTTTGCAGGAGCATCTTGGCTGTACTTCTTCCAAGACATATTTGTTTGTTACACACACACACATACACACACACACACACACACACGTATCTGAGTGGATTGCCAACTCCTTAATTCAAAAGCACCAGCTCTTCTTCCACCTTCCTTATTCACTGCTCAGCTTTCACATGTATGAGGCAGTCGGACATGCGGCAACGGAGACTCCCATGATTTGTTACAGCGTGCCTCAGTCCTCGAAAGGACATCTTGTTTAGCACTTTGAAAGTCTTTGTTTGAGCGGGCATGACTTGATGGCAGTGAGGGATTTTACGGCACAAGAAATCCCTGACTCGTGTTGTTGCTCCCTTCTGATGATTTTGTCCTAAGTTAGTGATCTCAGGCTTTTCAGTTATAATTGTCTTGTTATCGTTCTCTTTATCAATCTGATCTTTATTTGCCTTTGGACATTTGAAATGTTACATAAAAGCTTGTAGATTAAAAAAAGCTTGTAGGGAAATTTTAATACAGATACTATACTATGCTAAAAAAAGTATATACTAAAAAAAGACACATCCTCATGAAAGTGGGTGGGTGGTACCTTATCAGTTATGATATTAATGTCACTTGTTGAGAGTTATGGACCATGCAGAAAATGGGATTTTCTGTTAGAAAATTAGTAAAAATTATACTTACCATGATCATGAAGGGCAGCTAAGCCGCTCTTGGACATAAATCATTGTCTTCCATCAAGGAACTCTCTAACTGGCTGTGATCATTAGTTGTGACCCCCCTGCACTCAGACCAGCCCAAGGAACTCTCTATACGCCTTTGAATTCCTGACTGCTCCTTCCCTAGCTGTCAGTTGTCCCTCACTTCAGGTTAAATGAAATACTTGAAAACTTCAATCTTGTCTCCCTTTATCATGATGCTGTCTATTGATCCAGTTGTGAGAATTGTTATTTTCTTTATGTTGAGGTGTAATTCATACTGAAGATCTTAAAGTTTTATCATTACATGTTTCAAGTCCTCTTGGTTTTCAGCAAATAAGGATATTTTATCTGAATATTGCAGGTTGACAAGCCTTCCTCCAATCCAGATCCCATATACTTTGTCACACAGCCCAGTTTCTCAGATTATTTGCTTAACATACATTCGACAAATATAATGGAGGGATACAACCCTCACACACACTTTTTCTGCACAGTGTCCTTTTGTTCTACCTTGTGCACTGCCTTGGTCTATGCGCAAGTTCTGCGTGAGCACATTTAAGTAATGGTGACTGTTAGGTTTCTCGGGTGGGAAATACCTCCATTCTTGGCTTCCCACAAGAAACAATTCATGCCTAAACCTGCTTTGTAATCCAAATGGGTTTTATAAAGGACAGAAGAAGTTTCAGGTTATAGTCACTGAACACAGTCCACTCACGGGAGTCGAGAGAGAGATGGCAGCACAGCAGAGCAGACGGTGGAGAAGCAGCCCAAGGGCCCAACAGTCTCGAGCTTCCAGTCTCTGGGGTTTGGGGCTGGGAGGCATTGGCTGACTGCATTGGCTGAACCAAGCCCACCTGTCCTCCTCTGGGTCCACCCAGGTGCACCATCCACCCTGCTGGGGCCTGACTTGGCGCCCTCCCCTTAGTCTTTATGGCTTCCAATTTCCTGTAGTGGGAGGCCTACAGACATGGAGAGGGATACCCCTATCCCTTTTCTTGCTACCTACAATTACCAGTTAGGCTGCAAACTACTGAAGAATCAGCAGTTCAAAACTACCAGTCACTCTGAGGAAGAAAAATGAGGCCTTCCATTCCCATAAGGGGTTAGTGTCCCAGAAACCCACGGGGGGAATTCTACCCTTCCTCCCTTGTCTCAATGGGCTGGCATTGGCCCTCTGGCTGTGAGTGAGTCTGGGAATTCCAGGCAGCAGTTATACGTTGTCACTATGAACCAGAATCAAATGACAGCACCCTGTGGTTTTACCTAATTTATCCCCTTGATTTAGATTATCTTCATTTTGAAAATGAGGACGCTAAGATGAAGAGTTAAGCTACTTGCAAATGTTGTCCAGTTAAGGAATCAACTGGCTTGCTGTTACCAGTTCAGAGAAGCTAAGCTATTGTGCAGTAACAATAGCTTAGAGGTCTTGCACCACAACATTTTATTTCCTGTGCAGATTAGATGACAATGGTAAAAATGGCTAAAGTTCTGAACTATGTCATATGCCCTAGGAAACCAGGGTGATAGCATGGACTTGAGACTATGACTAGACTAAAAAAGCCATAGGGACAAATCAAAATGCCCTGGTTCTTAGAGTTCTTTTTCACATGTGAATCATGTCTCTTTACTAATATTTCATTAGCTACCGAAGGTCAAACATGCTGTCAGTAGGGTGGGGAAGTATTGTCCTTCCCCCGGGAGTGGCAGAGGATAGTTCCAAACAATACCATACTCTACTGCAGGTACCAATTTGAACGTGGTTGACTTTTGAACCTCTAATTAACTACGAGTCTATATGTCCTCCCACTATCTATTGGTTTCCGAATAAATACTATAAATCTGGGTTTCCAACTTCCTATCTTCTCCAAGAAAAAGAGAGAATAGTAGAAATAAAGCCAATAATAAAAGCAAAGCCCCAATTTAAAAACTGGTTGTACTTCACAGCAACCCGTTGGGCCAAGAAGGGCTACTTTGAGAGTTTCCTGGGCTACAGACCTCCAGGAAATCCGAGGTGTCTATCAGACCTCCCACCTTTCAGTTAGCAGCCAGCCGGGAGCCACCAGAGCAACAGAGTTTCTTTTGGTGAAAATATTGAAAGACGACTGGAATAAAAACCATACCCGTGAGGGGAATAGTTTACATCGCGATTTGGGTGATGATACTTACGTATCATTGTTTTGGATGCTTTCACTTGATACATTCAGTGATCCAGTGAAAACAAGAACCTAAGCCCAAGGTGTTTTTTTTTTTTTTTAAACTAACCCATTCTAATGTAGTGTTCTACCAAGTAAGGTCTCAGTGATTCTAGGGTGTGTGCTCAGTATGGCTAGCTGACCTAAGAATATGGTCAGATTCTGAATTCTCATGGATTCATATTGCTATTAAAGTTCCAATCTATACCAATAGCTACAAATGATAATAGAATTTCATAGTCTGTGTATTAAAAAAAAACTGTTGTTTCAAAAATATCTTCCCAGATGATCTTTGAAGCTCTTAGGAGGACAAATAGGTTTTTCGAAGATTCAGTCTGGTACTGAACACCCAATAATTAAAGGATTTTCTTCCTATTACAAAAGTCTTCTTTATTTTTCCAAAGTATAGCTAATTATGATGCCTCCTTGTTTTTTTTTAATTTACAGAATCGGCTGCTGAGAAATGTCAAATTCTAGGAAGAAACTCTGAGGAATGAGGAAGGTTAATCTGAAATTGAGTGAGGAAAATATGTTGCCACTGACAAATATGCCACTAACGTGCATATCTCAAAACAACCATTAACAAAATGAAGTTGATTGTATCTGAGTTGGTTACTGAAGAAGGAGAAGTCAGAGGGAGAAAAATTAAAGAGGCGGTTCTGGGTAAATGTGTTATGCTCTTTCAAAATGAGTTTTTTTCTAAAAAAAATTAAATACACGCATATATCTTCCATGAACAAAGCTTCTGGCAGTTTCCAATTTCTTTCGAGACAAGACTTTCCTTCAACTGATCATCAAGTCATGGCTAAAATAAATCCAGAAGACCATCTACTGAAATCTCTTTAAGCCACACAAACTGCTGCCTGACAAGCTGTATCTAAGACCCTGCAAATTCACTGGGCAGTTGTGATGCTCATGGATGATGCCAACTAGACAGTCCTGGTTAAGGGTGGGGATGGAGCCTAACCTATCAACCTTGTCAATCTGATGACATCTCCATGGAGGTGTGGCCTGACTATGGGAGAGAGACTGAACCTAGCAGATTCCTCTGGCTTGTGGCCTTCTTCTGTAAGCTCTGGATACTGCATCCATAGCTGTCAGCGGATTACTGTTGGGAGCTCAGACACTCAACCTCAGACTGACCTCTGCCTCCACCAGCCTGTTCTCTGCCCCCAACCTCACTGCTTCATCATCCTGCTTCCATAGCTACACAGATCAGGCGATGCCTGTCGTGAACAGGGCTGGACTTATCTACTTCTACAATTGTGTAAGCCATTTCTCCAAATAAATCTCTTTCTCTATACAAACACAAAGAAGCATTGTGGGTTCTGCTTCAGTAGAGAAACAATTAGTTGAAAGGTTGGTGGTGAACCCACCTGGAAACAACTTGGAAGAAAGGCCTGATGATCTGCTTCTAAAATGTCACTGTGTTAGGCTGGGTGGACTAGAGAAACAAATTCATAGACACTCATATATGTACAAGAAAGATCTTGATATGCAAGAGAGATTGAATGTTGAAAATATCCCAACCCAGTCTAGGTCAAGTCTGTAGTCCAATATTAGCCCATCTGTCTAATATCAATCTATAAATTCCTCTTCAGACTCATGAAACACATACAATGATGCCAAATACAGGAAGATCACAGGCCAGTGGGTGGGAAGTCTTGTGAATCCAGTGGCTTTGTAAGCATCTCAGTGCTAGAAGGGGTCTCTACCTGCCTTCTCCAGAGTAGGACACCAGCATGAGTTCCATCTATATTGCCAGCTGCTATGTCTCCCAGGGTGTGAGCAGAGAGAGAGAGAGAGAGAGAGAGAGAGAGAGAGAGAGAGAGACTTCCACCTCCAAGGAAGGAGAAGGCCATGCCCACACAGAGAACCCATTGTCTATGAGCCAATCGACATAGTAGACTCCACCCCTTCACTCTTAATCCTCTCAAATCCCAAATTGACACTCGATTATGTTACTATCACAGTCAGTACCTGGAAACCCTAGGAAGCAGTCCTATGTATGCAAGGATCATCATGAATGCTGGGATTGACACGCTGACAAACAGCAGCAGCATATGTAAGGGCATTGGTATCCCTTCACAAAATGAAGAATTGGACACTCCCTCCCTCACTTTAGAGCTTTATCATCAAAGGGAGAGCAAAACTACTTCAAATGACCATTCTTCAGTGTTAGCACTGGTTTTCTTTCATCCGGTTTTATAATCTTAAACTAGATTTGAATAATCTGAATTAGCTACTCCCAATGTTAATGCTCCTTAGAATGACATTTTTAATACCATCATATGGTTGCTACGGCATTCATGGGGACTTCAAAAAATAGGATTAAAGGAGTGGAACTTCCCCACAAATGTTTTGAAGTACCACCCATATTTGTCTCTGGAGTGGAGACTTCGTGGTTCTTTTTGTTTATTTGTTTTGGGGGGGGGTATCACTGCCCTTTGGTGGTCGTGGGAGCTACCCTGCCTTGCTCCTGGAGAACTGCCGTAGGATTTGAACCGCCAAGCCCGTGGGCCTCAGTCCCGCACTCAACCACTACGCCACTGGGGCTCAGCCCCGACTTGGTGGTTCTTGTTGGAATCAGATGCCCAGCTCTGTGCAGCAGATATTACAGAGTAAAGAGCAGCGTATCTATTCTTCTGAGGATATAACTGCTCCTGAGAAATTTCCTAGGCACATATGCCAACACACCTTATAATGAGATTCCTGAACAAGTGCCCTTTTGCTTGCAGTGACTGCCCATGAGCCAGGTCTGTGACACGCTCAGAAGTCTAGCACTATCTATTTAAGATTTGGGTCACAAGTTTTGGGGGGTGTCCTCCTGACCTCTACGCACAGATAATTATTACTTAAAAAAAAAAGATCACCATTATTTTAAAATCAATTTTAATATTTGCATAGTATTCCATACACCGATTCGTCATCCCTTTTAATTTAATTCATTTCTTATTGTTGAGATATCTTTATGTGTATATGCTTATTGTGTGTATACACATATTGTGTGTATATGCAAATTGACTTTATTTTTTCCTTAGAATCTTTTCCCATTCTTTGGTTGCTGGATCAAAGTGTATCTGTAGATGCAAATCCCTTGATATCTAGGTATTATCAGAATTCCTTCTAGAAATATACCAGTCTACCATCGTATTAACCATGTTACGTGGTCAATGTTTTGCATATGTTCCCCAAATGAACATTTTCCCCAACAGAATCTCCCTTCATGGGTCCATCAGATCCCCAAAAGTCACTGCTAATGGCTCATTTCATAGCATATCATCCCTGTCCAGTGGAGAACCACTGTTCCAGAGGGTTTCCAAGACTGTACATCTTTATGGAAGCAAACTGGTGCATCTCTCTCCTCTGAAGCTACCGGGTGGATTTGAACCCCTGAACTTTTAATTTGCAGCACAACACTAAATTGCTGAATGACCTGGCTTCCTTTATTGCTTCATAAAGGGCACTACGAAGGCATTTGTTAATATGATAAATTGTCTCATTGTTGGATGGTATAGTGGTTTTGACAATTAGTTTTGACATATCTTATTTTCTAAGAGCCTTGGTAGTATAGTGGGTTACTCGTTGAACTGCTAACTGCAAGGTCAGCAGTTCAAGCCTACCAGCTACTTTGTGGGAAAAAGGATGAGGCTTTCTACTCCCTTCAATAATTTCAGACTTAGAAACCCACATGGGATTCTACCTTGTCCTACAGGGTTGCTGTGATTTTGAACAGACTGAATGGCCGTGACTTTGATATTGGGGGCTGTCTGTTAAATGTTGAGAAAGATCTCTTCTGCAGAATGGCTCATCGAGTTATGTTAGAAAATCTCCTCTCCTATTGGTAGCTTTAATGTACCTACTTTTACTTCACTTTTCTTCTTGCATTGGGGAGAAAAGCGCTCCTTTATGTAGTTTTTTGCCTTGGTTCTTTGAGAAAACAGCTTGAGCTATTTTTTCTTTCTTCAGTCCTAGGGAGTAACTTTTACTCCATCTTTAGTCAGTCCGTTTGTTACTTTTGTCCCGCTTGATTGACATTTCCTGAGTAAGCTGTAAACAACTTGATGGTTGGATACTTTTTAATGTAGCCCAGTGCTGTAGTCTGCTTTGAGATCTGTCTATTTTGTCTCCTCTCGAAGGGAAGGGATTGGTCAATTTACTATAAAAATTGACCAGCTGCAGTCCACCACAGGGATCTGTCAGTGGATGGTCCTGTTGGGAGGGCCTTGCATTGAAATTGACAGGGAGTTTGTTTATATACACAGCTAATCCCAGAGAGGTTTTATAGAGACAAGAAGAGAGAAGCAGAGACACGGGAGGTGAGAATCCTCTTAAAAGGGCTACAATGGGAGTCCGAGGCTGTAACACTGAAGACAGCGTGGAGCCTGGAAGGGATGCCTGGCAGAGTGGGTGGTGATAGTAGAAAGCTGCTGCCAGGAAGCATTGACAATGAACTGGTTCACTGAACAGAGAAGATGGCAAAAATAGAGGGCAGCCCAGAAGAGGTTTGGGTGGTGACAGGAGGGCAGTCCTGTGGAGGGAAAAGTCTGCACAGCCCATAGAGAGCATGCACTGCGGAGAGAAGGTCTGGCAGCTCGCACAAATAAAAGGAGGTGAGAGCTGCTCTGGACTGAAGAAGGGAGGGGTGGGCTTTCTAATTCTTTTCCCGGGGATCTTCCAGACCTTGCCAAAGTGCTTCCTCATCCCAACTCCAGCTTGCTAACTCCAAGCTGTCTGTGCCTTAGTTTTGCAGCATGCTATTTCCTTCATAAACCATTTAACTGTCAAAGGGTCTTTAAACCCTGCTCCCTCAAAGGTGGAATTATAAAGCAGTAAGCCACTGTGGCCGTACTTTCAAAAATTAAACTTAGAGTAGCCACCATCCCTGAATTGCCCAGCAATTCCTCTCCTCACAATATTCCTTCTCCCCTCCCCCACTTGAAAGCAGACGCACCAAAACAAGATACACCTACAACAATGGTCATTGCAGCCCAGTTCACCAGAAGTGAAAGGTGGAAACAGCCTGAACTCTCATCAACAGATGAATGAACAAGCAGAACGAGATGAATACATACATAGTGTAGTACTCGTCAGCCCCAGAGAGGAAGGAAGTCCTGATACATGCCACAAGATCGATGAACCTTAAAAACATGCCACGAAAAGCTCACTGCCCTGGAGGGGATTCTGATTAACAGTGTGCAGGGCAGGGTAGAAAGGCCCCTGTGGGTTTTAGGAATTCCTTAGGTGCAGAAAACCTGTCTTTCTCCTGTGGAGTGGCTGGTGGTTTCAAACTGCCGAACTTAGCAGCCCAAGCCATTGATAAAATGATAACTATCGTATAATCGATTTTTATAAATGATCTCAAAAAACAAACACAGGGACCAAAGTTTGTCCCTGGGTATTAGGAACAGGAGGGAGGGGGAGGGGAATCCAGTGCTCAGGGACACTGAACTTCTATTAATAAGTGAAAGGGAAAACTTTGAAAATGGCTCTTGGTGATGGTTGCCTAGCATAATGCATATAATTCATGTCCTGATTTTTATGTAGAAAATGCTGAAATGGCACGTTTTTTTTGGGGGGGTGGGCATTACTGCCCTCTGGTGGTGGGAGTAGGAGGCCCAGCCTTTGCTCCGTGGAGCTGGAATTGAATCTTCATCCCAGTGGGCTGCAGTCCTGGGCACAACCACTGTGCCACCGGGGCTCAGCCGGCACATGTTTTATTACACTTTTCCCATAATAAATACTAGAATATTTAATGTAAGTTAGAACTATATGCTATATATCAGAATTTCAAGTTGGCATAGTATTATGTGCAGAAATTTTTTTTCCCCAAATAAGTGTTTCCTTTGAAGAGAGCCTCCTGAAAGTGACACGTATCTTTCACATGTTCATTTCTGTTGAATTTAGTGTTCTATTATTTTACCAAGGTAGACTTCACTCTAATGGATGTCGATATGTACATTTTACAACCCCTCACGCATGTGCCTCTGTGAATCATGGCTTTACTTCTCTCATGTGGGGCCTCTAGTTCCCTGGGCAATCATTGGAAATTTCACCTCAGACCAATGTAGAATAAATATCTTGGCCCTACCTGCCTTTTAAAGAGGGAAGAGGAAGGTTGGATGGTGCAGACACCATCTCTGCTTTGTCAAGTGACTAAATTACGCAGCTGATTAAATAAGCATATTTGTGCTTACTGTTATCTTTCTTTGTGCAGTGACTATGTAGGTTTCTCCTTTTTTTAAGAAATAGTTTTATTGGCATACACTTCACATATCATACAATTTAATCGTTCAGTCATATTAAGAGAGAATCCTCAGTCATTTTCAGAACATTGTCTTCTTTTTTCATTGTTGTTCGCTCTTAGACTTCCTTTCGTTACGAATACAGAGATCTCATTGCTGCTCACTTACTATCATTGTTACTATTGCTAATGAAAGAATCTATAAAATGGATGCCCATTCTTGATGCTGGAGCCTGGAACAGGGGCAGCAGGGGCTGCAGACGGCGTGACGGCGTCCATTTCTAAGTGCACCTTGATGATAGAGCCCCTTGGTTGCTAGGAAGCAGCACGGCAAACAAACCATCCCAGAAGTGAAGAGAAATGAATCTGCATGTGGGGTGAGGGAGGGTTTAGACAATGCAGTCACAGAAGTATATTTTAAAACCTATATTAATCTTTAAAGATGCTCTCCTTTGTGATTTTGGCAGATGCAAACAACAGGTTAACCCCCCTTACTACCATCGTTTGACAGGAATTAAAATAAATCAGTTCTTTTATTAAGTGATATTGATTTAAAGCAGTGGTGCCCAACCTTCCTCATGCTACGCCCCTTTAATACAGCTCCTCATGTTGTGGTGACCCCCCTATCATAAAATTATTTTTGTTGCTACTTCATAACTGTCATTTTGCTACTGTGATGTATTAGGTGACCTCAGTGAAAGGGTCGTTTAACCTCTAAAGCGGTAGCCATCCACAAGTTGAGAACTGCTGATTTAAAGGGAGCCTGCTATTCTTTTAAAAGAATATTTAAAATTTTTAATATTAAAAAAAACTTTTCTCCAAGTTTTGTTGGCATGTAGTTTACATATCCTATAATTCAATAGTTCAATCATCCAATCATATTGAGGAGAATTGTACAATCATACCCCCCACATCAATTTTAGAGCATTCACGCCCCCATGATTAAATTATCTTTAAGGGGCTGAGCCCCAGTGGCGAAGTGGTTGTGCGCGGGACTGTGGCCCACTGGGACGGAGGTTCAATTCTAGCAGTGGGGCTGGGCCTCCTACTCCCACCACCGGAGAGCTGTGATGCCCCCCCCCAAAAAAAAGAAAGAAAAAAATAAATCATCTTTAAGATGAGTTACGCAATCCTAATTTGTTCTAGCGTTGTTCTCCTCTTCCTTCTACATTATTTATTCTTGAAATTCCCTTTCCTTCCCTATCATCCTGTATTCCCTATATCTCTTTGTAAGAGTTTGCTAAACTGAATGTAACCAAATATAAAGACCGTTTCCACATTGTGAAGTATATTATTTAAATGTTTAATACTTTATATGCCTCATATAAATCAGGTAAAAGATAAACAGTTCTTTTTGTTTATTCACACTTCTCATTCTGGAGGAGGGGTACGAAAGACTGCCCTGGCCTGGCACGCATGTGCAGCCTGAGATATGGTGGATGGTCAGCAGCCCACTCTCTGCGGCCGGAGCTGGTCCAGGTTTTCACTGTTTGGAGGATGGTGTCTGTGGGAAGGGAATAGTGACCCCATCAGGGCTCCTGGGGAGACAGAGTATGAACTGGGGTCGACCAACACACCAGAATTTTGTACCTGGAGTCAATGTCTCCTGGCCATGTAGACATTGCCGGAATCCCTGGTGAATCTGCCTCATTCCTCTCTTCGTACTGAGAAGAAGCATAGCTGGAGATCTCATACAAATCCAAACGCCCTGTTCATTATGAGCGAGCCCTGGTGGTACGAGTGGAGTGGCTAACCTCAAGTTCAGCAGTTCAAAACCAACAGCTGGGAGGAAGATGGACACCCACAGGAACAGTTCCGCTGGAGTTGGCAAGAACTTGACAGCAGTGAGTTACTCTTTTTTAGCATAATTTTGGTTGTTATCACTAGGACTCAACCTCCAGTATCATCTTCAAATCTCTATTTCTACCCTTATCTCTATTGTTATTGTGCTCCGTCTCTTCCGAAACGGTGGTCATGTGGAATTGTCCTAATCAGATGTTGTAGAGCTATTTTCCTAGGAGGTCTGGGGTTCTGTGGAAGTCTACTCATCTACTAGGGGGTGGGAGGGGATGGGGTGAGGGAATCATGGACATGCTAGTTTTCTCACCAACTTTTACCCTCTTCTCATCCAGTTTCCCGAGTCTGGAAAAAGACCAATTAAAATATTCATAGAACCACATCACCTTCCACTTAAAGTCAAAGTTTCTCAACTGAAAGCACTACATTTAGAATGAAACTGAAATCCTATACCCAAACCTCAACATCTCTGTATAACCCAACCTTTGATCAACACTAGCCCTTTTCCCTCATAGGCCTTCAGGCTCACTGACCTGCTACCTTTTGCAAGTAGGTTGTGCTCTTGCATTCTTGAGATTTTTCCAGATCTTCTCACCTCCAGGGGGAAAGTTCAATTTAAAGCCCATTCCTGATGAGGTCCTTTAGTCCTCTTTGAGTTTCTGTTGTTTAAGTGATATTATAACTAAAAGGCTTTTTCTGATTACCCTCTATTATTTTGATCTCAAGACTATGATTTATTTCCAGCAAAACATTTATTATAAATGGATTTTTCTGTCCACTACAACGATCGGAGTCCCATGCAGGTATAGAAGGTATTCAAATTGAGTTTATAGCTTCGTTTCAGTGAGTAGCATGCATATATCCCAGCACACAGTATGTGCTAATTAAATGTTTGTTGGAGAACCAATGTGTTCTAATTTTCATTTACTTGGGGGAATAAAACAATTGTCCACACTATGTTAAAATCCTATTTATCAAAAAAAAAATCCTATTTATCAGAACCACAAAAGAACAGGCTGACAGTGATAGAACCAAGTGAAATAGGAAGTAGAATAAGTAGGTGATTTTTATTAAAATTTTTACGTAGGTAATTCATTTTAAAAAGCCCATTTTTATTCCACTCCATCTGTCTTTCTCTCCCCAACTAGTGTAAAATAGAGTGCATTTACCATGATTTTAGGAGCTTCGTGCTACAATGGTGAAGCCCTTGTCAGCTGGCCGGGAGGTTAGCAGTTCAAAACTGCCAATTATTTCATAGAAGAAAAGCCCCCATGCTCTCCTCTCATCATCACGGTCAGTTCTACTTTGCTGCGGGTTGTTAGGAATGACAACTGAGTCCGTGACACACGGCAATAGCCTCCTGTTTTAGATGCTTGCAGGATATAAGAAAGATAAACTGATTTCTTGCCATAAAATCACTGCCGTCGAGTTGATTTTGACTCCTAGTGACTCTCGGACAGAGGACAACTGTCCTGATGGGTTTCGGAGACTGTCACACTGCTCGGGAGCAGAGCTGGGGGTTTGGAACAGGTGACCAGCCCAGCAGGACTTCCTGATTGTTCACATCATTATTAGAACATCAGATCTTATTTAATTACCCATGCAAATGACAAAGAGTGATTTTTGCTTGCATCGTTGGGTCATCGTTGCAGTATCAGCCAGTGATAAGTTACGACAATTCAATTCTCCTTGCAGATGGATTTTAATAGATGGCTTCTTTAATGTCTTTCCTTCCGCTTTCATTTCTGGACCCTCCCCCCATTCTACGAGGCAACAGAGGGTAAAAAATACTTCAAGCATCACCATGCTCTATTTCCAATTAAAAATGCCTGACTGACCCACAGCCAGTGGGCTATAGACTGCAGGATTTTTTTTTCCCTCCTTCAGGTAGAGGTTATGAATTAAGTCATACTCTTTTCTGGTTTCCATTTGTCCCTTTGTATGCATGAAGGAGATGTGACTGAGGATCAAGGGGCCACCAAAGGTTGCTGCTGCTGCAATTTTCTCTCTGTGAAAATAATGATGTTTTGCTGTAAGACTGACTTTGTTAATAACATGATCTCATGAACTTTTCTAAAGACAGTCACCCACACGCAATCGCTTTTTTCCTCTGACTCTTCTGGGGACAAGACCTTGCTTGGTGTTTCTTTTTCACAGTACCCAACACAAATGCTGGTTCCTCGCATTCAGTAATGAGACAGAGCAAT
This sequence comes from Nesogale talazaci, assembly GCA_004026705.1. Lineage (NCBI taxonomy): Eukaryota > Metazoa > Chordata > Mammalia > Afrosoricida > Tenrecidae > Nesogale > Nesogale talazaci. Next base: position 102,328 of record PVJH01000261.1, read on the forward strand.
TGATGTCTTTTTTCCATACACTAGGTTTTTAATATATATATATATATATTTGTAAGTTTTGTAATATAAATATATATATATATTTGTAAGTATACAAATATATATATTTGTAAGTTTTATCTACCATGTTGTATCAGGGAGGTCAGCAACATTCCCAGACTCTTTCCAATTCTCAAGAGGTGTTGAGATAACAGCTTTGCTTTCAATTTAAAAATTATTTATCATAACACAGAGGGTAGATAGGAACAGTTTGCACTACCGTAGGCTGCTCAATTTACGAGCGACCAAATGTTTATGCATAATCCATTTTGAGATTACCTTCCACATTTTTAATGAACTAAATCGCCTTACTCTCGCCCTTTATAAAAGAATAATCTTTGAACACTATGTTCCTTGATGGTTATAAATTTTGAGTTCATGTTTAAATAGCAACCTCTGAGACAGAATATATGTAGAATAATTGGAGTGTCAGTATACATTTCGGTGAATTTTGAAGAACGTATCCACAACCATTGCGAGATATCACGTCCCACCAAGCTCTACCAGCTCTTTTGTCATCCGTTCCTCCCCGCCCCCCCCGACACCCCCACAAAGCCACTTGTCTGCATGCTGCCTTTATAGATGGGTTTTGTCTCCTGTAGACTTTTGGATAAATAGAATAATCCTAGGGCTGAGCCCCGGTGGCATAGTGGTTGTGCGCGGGACTGCGGCCCACTGGGACGGAGGTTCAATTCCAGCAGGAAGGCTGGGCCTCCTACTCCCATGGCCGGAAAGCAGTGATGCCCACCCCCCCCAAAAAAAAAGTAGCACCTTGATTTTTCAATACTCAAAAGAGATATTGTGCAGCAGATTTACCTCAAGCAATTCATCTTTTGATTTCTTGACTGCTTTTTCCATGAGCATTGATTGTGTATACAAGCGAGAGTAAATTCTTGACAACCTCAATCTTTTTTCTCTTTATTGTGATGTTACCTGTTGGTCCAGTTGGGAGGATTTTGGTCTCCTTGATATTGAGTCATAATCCATATTTTTTTTTTGGGGGGGGGGCATCACTGCTCTCCGGCGGTGGGAGTAGGAGGCCCAGCCCCACTGCTGGAATTGAACCTCCGTCCCAGTGGGCCGCGGTCCCGCGCACAACCACTACGCCACCGGGTCTCAGCCCCATAATCCATATTTAAAGCTGTAATCTTTGATCTTCCTTAGCAAATGCTTCCAGTCCTCCTCACTTTCAGTTAGCCTGGTTGGGTATTCTGCAAGTTTGGTATTCAGGTTTTTAATAAGCCTTCTCTCAATAGTATATATTTATTCTTATAATCCAGTTCTGATAATTTGCAGATTGAATGAGAATGCTGAGAGGATACAATCTTGTCACACACCTTTCCTGATTTTTAAATCATGCATTATTCCCCTTTTTTATTTACCCAGGTGCCTCCTGATCCATGAAGAAGTTCTTCATGAGCAAAGAAGGTTATGCACAGTTATTGTGGTACACACAAACAAGTACTTCATCACAGTCAATAGAATCCAAGTAAGCAACTTTGTGGAAGACTCTACTTTGAGCCAAGTTCTATCGGAAATCAAATATGATATCCCTTGTTCTGTATCCCGTTCTGAATCCAACCTGAAACTCCAACTGCCCACTGTCAATGTGCTGTTGCAACATTTTACTTGTAGGTGATATAATATTGCTCCATAGTTTGGGCATTTTGTTGTGTCACTTCCTTTCTTTTCAAAAATCATTTTATTGCGGGTTCTTATAACTCTTTTTACAATCTGTACATCAATTGTATCTGACATTTGTACATATATTTCATCATTTTTTCTAGACATTTACTTTCCATTGAGCCCTTGGGTTCAGCTTCTTGTTCTTACCCTCCCTCCGTCCCCACCCCTCACCCCTCATGGGCTCCTTGATAGATTATACATTGTTAATTATATTCAAATCTCACACTGACCAGTGTCTTCTTTCCCCTCTGGTTTCTGTTATGTCTCCTGGATGGGGATGTGTGGTTATGAGCCATTCATTACAATCAGTACCCCCCTCCCTGTCCACCTCTCCCCATACCCTTTTGGTATCTCAATTCCCATTCCTGTTATTGGGTTCCATGTGTTGTGAGTTTAATCTCTTGCCTATACCTATGGACATGCACCCATCTTGTTTAGATCGAGAAGTAGCACTGGGGTCATGATAGTGGGGGTCGAGGTGGTGGGTGGGGGCTGAGGAAGCCTCAAGGGAATAGAGGTATACTGTCTGAACCACTAGGAGCTCTACTGCACCCTGATTGACACATCCCCTCCCTGCGACCCCTCAGAGAGGGGATATTTCATTGTCCACAGATAGGTTGAGTCTCTGCTCCAACCCCCCTCCATTCTTGCTAATGCATTTTTGTTTGTTTACTGTCTGTTGTGAATCTTCTCATGCCTGTTGTCTGGTCTAACGCTGGCTGGTATGCTTCTTCCATGTGGGCTTGCTGCTTCACTATTGGATGACCATTTGTTTAACTTCAAGTCTTTAAAACTGACACTATATTTTTTAATAGCCAGGTATCATCCTCTGTCTTCACCACATCTGCTTATGCATCCGTTTTGTTGGAATGGCAGTGAACATAACAGAATGCCAATTTGTTAGAACAAAGTATTCTAACAAACCTTTCTTTTGAATAATTATAAATATGAATCTCTTCTAGACAGCTTATCAAATAGATATCTCCCAAATTTCCTGGCATAGACTAGCAAGTGCTTCCAGTGCTTCTTCAGCTGTCTGAAACATTTTCATGGGTGGTCCATCAATTCCTGGTGCCTTGCTTTTGGTCAATGATTTCAGCGCAGCTTGAACGTCATCCTTCCGCACCAGTGAGTTTTGCTTATAAGCTACCTCTTGAAATGGTGAACTGCCGACTAGTTGCATTTTATACATTGCCTTTGTGTATTCTTTCCATCTCCCTTGGATAATTCCTACAACATTCAATAGTTTGTTTATAGAATTTTTCAAATGAAAACTTGAGGCTTTAAAGTTTTGTTCAGTCTTTTGGTTTAAGATACGCTGTGCAGGACTGAGGTCCACAGGATTGGTGGTTCAAATCCAGCAGCGGCTCTCCAGGAGCAAGGCTGAGTAGCTCCCATGACCACCAGAGGGCAATGATGCCCCACCTCCAAAAAACGGATACACTGAACACATTTTGGTTTGCTCATTCTGAATATTTGCACATTTCACTATAACATTTTACTTTGTTTTCTTAAGCTTTCCTTTGTAATTTCCTTTTTATCTCCTTGACTTCATCTTTTCTTCCATTTGCGCTAGCTTCTGTATGATCAAATGCCAGTTTCAGAGTCTCTTCTGAATTCCACTTTGATATTTTCTTTCTTTCTGTATATTTGTTGACCTTTTGCTTTCTTTACCTCTTGATGATGTCCCACAGCTCATCAGACTCAATGCATCGAATTTATTCTTGAGATATTCTTGAAATTCAGATGGGATAGACCCAATGACACATTTTGGCTCAATGTGGACTTGTTCTAATTTTCTTCAGTTTCATCCTGAACTGACACATGAGCATTTCATAAACTGTTCCACAGTCTGCCCCTCTCCTGGTTTTAGCTGCTGACATAGAGTTTCTGTATCATCTCTTCCCAAAGATGTTGTCCATTAAACTTCTGTGACTTTAATCTAGAGAAGTCTAGTAAACACCTTTTGGGGAGCTGGAAAAAGGTGTTTGATATGAACAAATCACTGATTTTACAAAATTCTGTCATGTGATCTCCAGCTTTATTTCAATGACCATGACCATATTTTATGATTTGTTTTTTCTGTTTCCAGCATTTCCATCACAATGGACAATAATTATTAGTACATCTTCATTGCACATTTGACCATTTGCAACTGAGGTAGTTGACAAAATTCTTCAATCTCTTCCACACTAGCTTTGTGGTTGGTGCATAGATTGGAAGAATACCTTTATTGATTGGATTTCCTTGAAAGCAGATAGAGATAATCTTGCCACAGGCAGTATATATACATGATTGATTGTGCAATGTCCATTTTCTTTTGACAATGAATGCCTTGTCATTCTTCTTGTTTGTGTCATTCCCAGCAGAGTAAGTCATATGATTTTATGTTAAAATTAAAAAAAATTCTAGTCTGCTTCAGCTCATTAATACCTGCTATATTGATCTTTATGCTTTTCAATTTAGTTTTGACCACTTCCAATTTTCTTAGTTTCATACTTTACACTTTTCTCCTTGCCTGGGTCATGATCATTAGCAAATGAATATTCATGCCCACAGGCTTTACCCGACTCATGTCACCATAGTCGACTCCACTCTGAGAAGGCACTTCCTGCTCAGTCACATTTCGAGTGTCCTCTGACCTGAGGACCCCTTCTCTGGCACTGTCTCTAAGAATGTTTTGCTTCTGTTCATCAGGTATTCAGTGGCTGACAATGTTTCTAAGTCACTGGGTAAAGTTTTCAGTGGTTTCTTCCACTGAAGTTGGGACCCCAGTTCTTACTCATTTTCTCTTCACAGTCTGGAATCTCTGCTGAAGCCTGTTCACTTTTGGTGGCCTTGCTGGCATGTGAGATGCCAGAGGTATAGTTTGCAGCATCACAACAACATATAATCCACCACAGTATGATAAACTGATAGAAACGTAGTGATCAATAAATAACCTTGGAAATTTCCAACAGACTTGGAAATTCAATGGGTGCCGTGTTACCCTGTCTTTTAAGGTTAATTCTGACCAGTATGGACTTAAAAGCAGTGGATTAGCTTTTAAGTTTAAACATGATCACGTGACTTGTATTATTTCTTCATCATTTGTTAACATTAAGTAGCATGAATACAAGTTCTGTGAAGTTCTATGAAGTTCTGTGAAGACTTGTGTGTAAATATTTGTGTGGACCCATTAAAACTGTGGTTGATACATTTAGAGAATAAAGAATAAAAATAAAATTATGTTTGCAAGCAACCTGAAATTAAGAAATGAAATAAGATAAGGAATAATTGATAACATAAGGTGATATATTCTATCACAAAGTTACCCATAAATATTGGACGAGATGAGGTGAGGAAGCTAAAGTCTTTTGTGTGTATATATCTTTCGTTCTTTGGGGTAAATATCAATGAACTTGTTGGGTTAAAGCTTCCTTGAAAGTGCATTGCTTGAGGTGGGCAGAGACAGTCAGTGCCAGTTGTTGTCTTCTGATCCCACTCCCACATATGTGTAGTCTTCCCATGCTTTCCAGTGAATGACTCGGCACCACAGGGCTATTGAGATGGCTTCGAACTGTAAGTTATGCAATTCCTCCATTTCTCCAACCAGTAATTTTGAAGTGAGTACTTCTGGTAAAACCTGTTCCCGGGATCGTGTTACAATTTAAGAGTCCTCCTATCAATCATTTCTTCTTTCCTGCTTTCTTTCACAGATGTCAGATCTGAATCTTGGTTCGAAAACTTTTCTTCACTTGGCACATACACACACACACACACAGTCATTGAGCCGATGGTGACTCATAGTGACCTCTCAGAACAGAGTAGTATTCAAGGTGAATAGAGAGCCCTTCTCTGTCCTGGGGAGTCACTGTCGTTTCAAACTATGTACCGTGCAGATGGCAGGTCATGTGGTCACCTCGACTCTTTCTGGCTTCCAGTATTGTTCACAAGTGCTTCCCCAACTAAATAGCTTGCATTTATGATGTTAGTTATGACAGCTGCTTCTCAGGGTACCTGTACTATAATACATATCATAGTTGGATATTTAAATCTACTTTAAAATGTCAAAATTTTTCAAAATTGTGCTATATTCTCATCTGTACAAGTGTTATACTTGCTTTGCATCTTTCCTCAATGCTTGATACTGTTAACCCTGTATTTTATTTATTAATTTATCAGCTATACAGTAATATCATGATTTTGAATTTGTGAGTCTCTTGTAACCTAGAACTTTGGTACATACTCTTTTAAAATTTTATGTTGTGTTTAATATCTATGTGAAATGCTTTCCTGAGAAGTAATATATGGAAAGACAGGGAATCTGAAAGAGAGTGAAGCTAGAGAATAGTGAAAAATGAGACAATGGTAGACAAAAGAACAAAGCAAGACATAAAGATATCATTGGAATTCTAAACCTTGAATTTTGTTTTTTTTCCCCCTGTTGTTATCTTGGGAAACCCAATAATAAGTCTACAGGTCAAAATTTGCTGATTATGAATGAATATGCGTTTCAACATAATTCAGTGCATATCATTATAAGACTATAATACTTTGCTATAAAGAAGAGAGATCTTACTGTTATGTTTCAAAAAACCTCCGCTGACCTTTGAAATTCAAATTTCCCCTCAAATTTTCATAGAAAGTCCTCTAAGAAGATTTTGGCTATGAAACCAAACATAGACAGCATGATTCTGATTTCAAAAAATCATTTTATGGTGGGGGGTCTGATACAGCTCTTATCACAACCCACACATCCATCCATTGTGTCTAGCATATTTGTACAATTTTTGGCCATCATTTCCAAAACATTTTCTACTTGAGTCCTTGGAATCAGATCCTCATTTTTTTTTCCTGGTTCTGATTTTATATTATAATTTTGACATTTCTATTTAACACTGATTAGTCCAATATGTTAAAGAATATCAGGCATATCAATCAAAATCTTACAATTAAAGAAATATGGAGAGCCATGTAGCGTTATTGACACAGGATTTCTAGAAGTCACTTTTAAAATAGAGGCCCATATGGCGTAATGACAATCAATGGAGTTTAGCAATCCTAGGTTTTGATTCTTTTCTGCTTCCAAATAACCCAAGGAGACTAAACAGACCTGTTTCCATTGAAAGCACATCACGTGGGGAATTTTCACATCCCGATCAATCCAGGGCATTTCTGTCTACATGGTAGCGTGACATTGTGTAGTTTTAGGTATTATTTCTTGCTGATTACTACATAATCCAACTGCCACATAAATTATTTTTCTAAATAAAGGCTTTCATATTTATGCAAAATCCGGAATGGGGCAATAAATTGGTCATGACGCCGTGTCTCCTGTGGCGCCACTTCAGCACTTCCTCTAGCAAGTCGGAACGAAGGGCGCGTTGGCTAAGGCCGTTTACTAATCCCCTCTCATGATGCACCTCATATTTCAATACAGAGCTGCCACTGCCGGCCTTTGGAGGAAAGACAATTCAGTTTTCTGCACCGTCAGTCTTTTTTCCTTCCCTTCCTACAGCAGACTTAAATAAATAAGTTAACAAAAAACAGAAACAACAACAACAACAACAACAAAAAACAACTTGCGGGAAATGTGCCACAACCAAACCCTTTGTAAAACATGTAAGATTAATTGCCAGTTTCACTCATGAGCTGTGTCCAATGTTTCCTAAGATTTTCATCTTTATAGATACAGTGATTCATAGTTCTTTCTTGGCAAAACACCAGCTTCTTTGCAGATACATCCCTATCAATAATGTAGGCAGGGAAGGTATACTGTCAACACAGAATGCACTCTGAAAATTTAAAAGATGACGATCTTATAAGTCACCTTTGGTCCCCAGTATCTTAAACTTTAAATATCGAATACTTTGGTGCTTTAGAACATCCATGCTCCATAACAACTGTGTTACAGGAATGTTCTGGACTTGAGGCAGATCTTTCATTTAACCTGAATTGGAAAGCAACTGAAGCAATCGCTTCTCGGCCTTTTGGCTAAGATCAAGTGTGGAAAGCAACTGAAGGAGCACTTTATATCATTGGCATCATAAGGGTTAAAGCTTTGGTCTGAAAACTGCAAGGTCGGTGGTTCAAACCCACCGGCTGCTCCATGGGACGGAGATGGGACAGTCTGCTTCTATCAAGTCTTGCAAACTCAACTGGGCCAGTTCTACTTTGTCTTATAGGCAAAGGAAGCGGAGCTTACTTCTCTATTTACTAATGCCTAGTGAACCATTTCACCTTCTTCACCACATCAAAGAGTGTGTAACTTCTGGTATGGCTAGCATCCGTCCTCCTCCCATCCCATGGAATCAAAGCCTCTTTTTAAATTTACAGCCCTCATCAGGGACGGAGTACACAGTGTTCATGGGTGTACTTGAGTGACCTTACTGATGCATTGTCAATAGTTTCATATGAATTTCACCAGTAGAGGTTAGCACAGGTAAGCTTGTTGTTTTCAATGCTTAAATTCCAAACCAAATTCACTGTCATCGAGTCGACGTTCTCTCACAGTGACCTCCCTGGGGGTTTTGGAGACTGTAACTGTGGGAGTAGAAAGCCCAGCCTTTCTCCTGAGGAGTGGATTTGAGGAGTAAAGGAGGTGATTTAAAACCGCCAACCTTGAGTATTGCAGGTTAAGTATATGCTTAACCACCACAGTGCCACAGCTTCTTGCCTTGCTTAGTGGGGGATAATGCACTCCCACCTACCTAGTGGTATTGTATTAGTCAGATTTGACTGTTGACCCTGATTTTGTCTATTTGCTTTGCAAAGCTGACAATAGGGTGACAGAGTATCCATGCCCTTCTTTTCTGTGACCCAGCGTTGTCAATTGTGAACCGCCCATGTCTATAAATAATTCCATGGTCTTCCCACTTCTTTTTCTTTTCCACATTCCACCAGGTTCCTGCATCTCTATAGAAGGTTCAGTATGATACTGTGCTAGCTACTTGGGATTCGGGGAACTTCTGCTGTGCGCTTTCTGAAAAGCTGTGCTTTCTTTATATAAAGGCGAGTCATGGTTAGGATCATTCTGTCTTGGCTCTTCCTGTCTTGAAAGGGGCTTGATCCTGGGAACTCGAACAGCCAGCTTGTGACAATGAGGTGACAAGCATGGGAATCCGAGACTTACTGACCCTGACATAGCTGGGTGTCTGAACCACTGCCAACAACCTCCTACCTCCAGACATTTTGTCCTGTGAGAAAAATGTGCCCTATTTATTCAAGCCATTCTGAGCAAGTTTTCTTTCTCTTCTCAATGATTTACTTTTTAAAAATGTTGAAACTGAACATAAACCAATACAATACTATTAGAGACCGTGATAGAAGTCAGGTTTATCTTCAGACCCCCACATGTCTCTGTATACGGAAAGGGAAACTTTAATCTTAATGAAGTGCAATATTACATCTAATGGTTAGTGGAAAGATGCATGTTAACTGTTACCATTTTTTTTTAAGGTGCCATTGTGTCTTTTGAACACATGACTTTTGACAAATGTCTATGAATAATTGATACTGGGTTAGCACTAAAGCCAGGCCATTTAAAAGTATTCTAGAGGGATTATTAAAATTCAGGCTCCTTAGATGGACATGGGAAGTCCTTCCTCCACTATCAAAAAACCCCACTGTGGTCCAGTTGATTCCAACTCAAAGCCATGGTGCAGAACCGTCCTTCGAGAGCTTCCTCAGCTGCAGTCTTTAGAGAAGCACATTGTCACATCTCTTCTCTATGGAGTAGCCAGTGGGTTTGAACCATTGACTCTGGCTGAGCGCAGCACATGTCCCCATTGCACACCAGGGCTCTTTGTCACCACTGCAGAGGTGGTTGGGTCAGTTTCTTCCCAAGGCAAAGTGGAGTCCCACCTTAGCTTCTTTTTCATTCTTTCTCAACATGGCATATCATTTTATTCACTTTATTCTCATTTCTCCCATTCATTCAAAGCAACTCATGTCCTACCCTGCCTCCGTAGAACTAATAAGGCCATACAAATGCAAAATGGTCTCTCTCTCTCTCTCTCTCTCTCTCTTTGGAAATTGATTTTCACACTGCCACCATTTAGTTAGCAATTTTTGTATTGTACCTTTTATTGTCAGTGTTCAGTTATAAACTTTTTGATTTTTGAAACTAGGTTCTAGTTTCATTGGAGCACATATTTCTGGATTTCAGAGGATTAGTCTTATATTGAATGCTCCAGGGCTAGTGCCTTTTCTCATAGTAGACGTCCAACAATTCTTTGTTGAATTGGTGTGAATTGCTGCGGATAATTGCAATTTTATCTATTCAAGGCTGTTTTTTTATTTTAACAGTTACCAGCTATCAAAATGCTGCACATTTGGTTACTTTATCTATCTATACCTATCTTTAGAATACCTATCTTTAGAAAGAAGATGTGGGGCTGAGCCCTGGTGGCACAGTGGTTGAGTGCTGGACTGTGGTCCACTGGCTCGGCAGTTGAAATCCAGCAGCAGCTCTCGGGGAGCAAGGCTGGGTTGCTCCCATGACCACCAGAGGGCAGTGATGCCCTCCTCCCCAAAAAAGTAAAAATAAAAAAAGATGTATAATATGTAAAGTACTCTTAGAAATCTCAATATAAAATCATGAGGTTCCAAATATAAGTGCATAACAATTTGAGTTGATAATTTATAAGTACATTCAAATTACAAGATAGTCTGAATAAAAATCAACCTTACTAGTATTGAAGATAAAATTCAGCTTATAACAAGATGCCATTCTAACCCATCAATTACAACTTTTTTTTTAACTTCTTAAATAATGTCAAAAATAATGCAAGTATTCTGTATACCATTTTAAGAGTGTGATTCTCACTCATTCTTGAGCCTGGTTTGGCACTATAGTCAAGGGTTTTTAAATACTTTATTGTATATAAACTTTGGTTAGTCATTGCAGTTCCCCCAACTCTAATGAATTGCTATTGATTTGATCCCCACCCCTAGAGATACCATCTAAGATTTCTGAGAAATTCAGAAATTCTTTATGGAAGTCAGTCTTCATCTTTCCCCCATGCAACTGTTGGTGGGTTGTAACCATTGACCTTGAGCCTCAGTCTGACACCACCTTCCAGAACAATGAGAGGTCAGTGTATATTCACTGAAGCTTATGTTATCAATGCCAATCATAAAGAGAGAGAAAAAAAAAACTAGAACTCCTTATTCAGCATTACGTAAATTCTTCATTGGAGAAGAGAAAGAGGTCACCATGAGAAATGAAAGGGAAACCTTACCTGAAGTCAGATGAAAAAAGAAAGAAGAAAAAGACAGAATCCATTTTCTGATATCAAAGTAGGGAAGAAATGAAGGATTACATTTATTTGAGTTTTTATTTGTTAAATAAACAAACCCCCAAACCCAACAGCAGCAAAAAGAAAGCCACTGACAAAATGGAAAAGCCTATAAATAGTTCAAGGTCTGTTTGTTGGCCACACTGTCTTCAAAGTCTATTTTTGGTATTCCCCAGGCATTTCCTTACTTCGCTCCCCTTGCTGCTCTGCTGCGTGCCCTTTGTGTTTTGTCTCAGCATGATGGGGTCAGATTGTACACAATTCCCGCACTGTGTCTCCGTGGTGGTTCTCCGCAGTGTTATGGTTTAGTGAGGGATGTCCTGCTTCATGGTGGCGCCTGCCTTATGGTCCTCTCTGTGCGCTCTCTTCTCCAAGGAGGAATATGGTCTTTGGGGAGTGATGGGCCATAGTGTCCTCTCCTCCCTTTCCATTCCTTTTAGTTTCTCCCATGTGCTCTAATCAGGTGCACCCCTCTCCCTAAGTTGTAGCTCCAGCATTATTCTTTGATGTGTATTCTTCTGAGGGGAGAGGTGATCCACACAGTTGGGATTGGGGCCGTTCATGCAGACCTCTTTATTGGTTTCTTGGTACATGTCAGTATGTTGTGTTCATGTCTTGGTGCATCGGGTTGAAACCTGATCTCTCTTTCCCTGTCCTGTGGAGATATAAGCAATACCTATCTGTGAGTGAGTTACTGTCCCTCTCCCCCTCATTCATGTGTTTTTATTGTTGTTTTATTTTTTTGTTGGTCTTGACTTCCTTTGTTGTTCTATTTGGCCTTGCCTGAGTTTTGTGCTTATGAATGCATCTGCAATGTATCTAGGTAAGATAGGTGGTATAATTAATTTGGAGATGAAAAGAACAGGACCAATAGTTCTGGGAGATATGAGAGAAGGGGAGGTGGGAGAAAGTAAGGGGGAGTAAACCACCCCAGGAACAAAGGAAAAACAAGTGAACTAAAATCAATGGAGAGATGAGCGTAGGATGCCTAGAGGGGCTTAATCAAGAGCAATGTAGCAATGAGAAATTACTAAACCCAAATGAAGGCCATACATGATGATGGGACAAGAGGAAAATAAAAGGAAATAGAGGAAAGAGTCAGGAGGCAAAGGACATTTATAGAGACAAACGTGTATGTGTGTGTGTGTGTGTGTGTGTGTGTGTGTGTGTGTGTGTAAAACAAGAGGTGGAATAGAACCATGTACTCCTATGTATATGTTAAGAATTAAGCTTGCAGTTGTACATTGGGCCTTAACTAAATTATTTCCTCAACACAAGAATACTTTTTTCCTAACAATCTGGCATTCTGTGATGCTCACCTTCCCAACATCATTGCTGAAGACAAAACGGGTGCACGTGCATAAGCAAATGTAGTGATGAAAACTGATGGTGCCTGGATATCAAAAGATTTTGCATCTGGGATCTTAAAGCTTACAGATAAACAAGTGACCATCAAGCTGTGAAGGATAACAGCCTGTGTGATTATGAGGAGTTCATAGGATCAGGTGTCAGGCATCTAAGACCCAGAAAAAAAATCATACCCAATGTGGATAGGTTGGGGTGGGATGGAGTGGAGGGAATTGGACATCCCCTCACAGAGGGGTCACAGGGGAGAGATGAGCCAGTCAGGGTGCAGTATAGCATTGATGAAACCACAACTTTCTAGTTCTTTGGTGCTTCCTTCCCCCCACTATCATGACATCAATTCTATCATATAAATTAGATTAGACCAGAACATGCACATTGCTACAGATAAGAGCCCAGGATAGATAAACTCCTCAGGGCCAACAATAAGAGTATCTCTTATTTGGGGAGGATGGAGAGAGATAGGAGGAATTGATCACAAGGATCAACTTATAACCACCACCTAGGAAAATGAGCAATGGAAAAGTTGGTGAGGGGCAATGGAGGATGATGTAAGATATGGAAATAATAATCTATAACTTAGCAAGAGTTTGGGAGAGAGGGCAGGCAGGGGGAGAAGGGTGAAGAAATGGGGAGCTGATATTGGGCTCAAGAGGGAAGAAAATGCTTTGAAAATGATAACGGCAGCATATGTGCAATTATGCTTAACACACTGGATGAATGTATGGATTGTGATAAGAGCTGTAAGAAAGAGCCCCCAATAATAGTATTTTTTTTAAAAAAGGAAAGATCTTAAGAGTTGTTTTGAAAATGAAAGTTTTAATTGTATGTGATCAATTTTAATAGATCTTAATTGTTGAAACAACAATGTGGAGAAGTGAAATCAATTACTTAGAGCTCTGTTACTTATTACTCAATAACTCCTACTAAATGTTTGGGAGAGACCATACAAATAAGAAGCAATAAAGACTTTCCGTTTTGTGCCTTTTGGCAGTTGGTATTGGGGCAATGTGGGAAAAAAAATCTCTCCCTTGTTTAGTTAGAAGAGGTCAAAATGTGGCCCCCTTGACATTTTTTTCAAATAATAGAATAAGATGCAATATTAACTGAATGCATATTAGGTTCTACTATGCTGGGTCATATGCTGAGAATTTCATATATCTATATACTTGTGTATAAGTCAAGTTTTCCAGCACCTTTTAATGAAAATTTTGTGGTTAAATTGGGTGCTGTGGCTGATATTCTGGTTGGCTTATACTCAAGTGTATACGGTTATGGAAAAAGAATGCTTTCTTTCATGTTCTCTCCCCCAAATATGTGACTAATTTAAGCTGCTTCCTACTAGTGGCATATGACTATACCCTTGGAGGTCAGTTGAAGCAGGTCAAGAACTATTCTCCCTAAGGGTTATTAGCTATTCATAGCAATTGGACTGTGCAGCCTGTTCCATCCTAAGTAGGTCCACTTCCTTCTGATGAGGGTAGCAGTAGAATGTATGGATTGAGTACTTGAATATGAATAGAGTGTATATGGATAGAGTACTTCCTTATAAGAGACAAGGAGGTCAAGCCCACCCAAGAATGATCAAGGTTAGGCTGCCATATTGAGTCTAGGGTCTGCCTTTTTTGTCACATGTATTCCCCTAGTTCCTCCCTTTGGTGTTACATGTACATCCCTAGCTTATCCCTTTCCTGTGATGTGTATCCTGATTGTACATCCCCTTTCTCTGACGTCCCCAAAGTAGATTTAAACCTTGGTGAGCATTAAACAGGCCAACTCTCAGTCACCTCTCCACCCCTAACTGCTGTCCCTCTCCTACCTCTACTCTTTTCCCATGTCCTCACCTCCCACCTCTTTCATTCCACATTGATGACCAGGCGGGGCTGAAGTGAACATGGTATCATGACATGTGTCTGTCTCTATTATTTCTCTCTTTCTCATGCTCTGTATGACTTTACTATAATAATTCATTATTGCTGTGCAATTGCATCTACCAGACCCATGATATGAATGTCAGAGGCTGGTTCCTCTGACATAGAGTATGTTTCTTATTAACTTTTCTCTACAACTGCATGAAGCAATGAAGTAGTTTTCAATGTTCCAATGAGAAAACTGATGCTTCAGAAATGAAACTACTTTTACCAAAGTAACATAGTTGATGAGGATGGTGCCAGAATTAGAATTTAAATTCATCTGACCCCAGCTTTCAACATTTTAACCACTTCTTTTAGTAATTTGCTTTTATATTTGTTTATGAATACCTTAGGACTAGTTACTTAATGCTGTGGTAGAGACTTACTTCTAGGGGAGACCTCATGTTTAGGAGAGAATGTTGAATAGCTTTGATGCCCATTTCTCTCTCTGACCTTGGACACAATACTTACCCTTCTAAATCCGAGGTTTTCCTGTAAAACATGAATACTCATTTCTACCTTGAAGGATGATTGTGAAAGTGTAAGTGCAGAAAAGGCTTTCATCACTGTGCCTGATAAATGTATATAAAGGATGATCTTTTTGTGCTCTTATTCCATTGATCTTATGCATTGTGTCTATTTGACTCAACATAGGGAGAGGATGTATTATGACCTATAAAGTAAAGGCAGGTAGGAGTAAGTTTCTCAACATAACAATCCACTGTTTTTATGTTGCACTATCAAAAGAATATATGTAGAATACATTTTTGTCCCTGGAAAATGGCTCTTCAAGTGCAATATTGTAAAATACCATTTTTGGTAATCAATATATGACGGCAATGCTCCATGTCATCTGGAAGAGCATTCATAGCGGCATACTATTCCACTCTGGACAAAGCCTGATTTATTCAGTCATTTCTCAACTATAAATCTTTAGTTTGGTTTCTGGTTTTTGTTAATGGTTCTTTGCCACTCTGAGTAATCCATCCTTAGGTAACCAGGAGTAAATTCTGACAGAACATAACCGAGCTCCAGAGTGGTTTCCATGGCTTATTAATTTATTTTTAGGTTTTGAATTACTGATTATTTGAAGTAGAGCTCCAGGTCTTTCTTCTGAGGTGTTTCCTAACCTTTCAGTTAGCAAACAAGCATTTAATTATTTGCACCATCCAAAGACATGCTGGTACATTAATTCTCAGGACTGAGGTTGGATGGAACAAGGTTTACACTTTTCACTTTAATAATCACCTTTGCCAGAGAATGTTTGAAAATGGTGGAAAATGTACATTTCACAAAGAATGCTTGAATATATTTATCTGAGAATTTCTTCCATTTTTCAGTTTTGCTTTTGACGTTGGACCAAACTAGCCAAAAGCAGAATAGCAGAAAATGAGGCCAGAGACTATGCATAGGACAGCAACATGTACAAATCTCTCACAAACATCAATGAAGCATTCGCGTCAAATCCAAATTCATTGTCACTGAGTTGATTCTGACTCAGGGCGACCTTCCTGGACATGGTAGAACTGCTGTCGCTTGACAAGTTCATTCCAGGCAATATGCTGCTTTTGTATCCTTCTTAGAGGTTCATTCTTTTAGATTCTTCTCTCACAAGAAGGAGCCCTGGTGGCACAGCAGGTTAAATGATGGGTTGCTAACTGCAAGGTCAGCAATTCAAGCACATGAACTGCTCTGTGGCAGAAAGATGAGGCTTTCTGCTTCCATTAAGACTCTCAGTCTCAGAAACCCTAAGGAGGCTGTTGTACTCTGTCCTGTCAGGTGGTTTGCTATGATTCAGAATTGAATGGATGACAGGGGATCTGATTTTGACAGGCTAGCTGACAAGGAGCCCTGAGAAGAGAGAGCATCATTGCAGTCACATGACTCCTACACCCAGGCCTTGTCTGCTACCTTGTCCCTGCATCTGTTTAATTCCGGGCCCTGGCTGGGTTTGGAGTTTGAGACGGAGGAAAAGTGGGTGGTCTAAGAAGTTGTGATTCTAGAGTCCTCTGCCTCTTTCCTGGGGAATTTTGTTAAGATGAAAAGTGAATGAAGAACTTGAAAGTGACTATACAACAATCAGTGATGGTGTCGCATGCAGTCACCTCAATTCTGATCCATAGCACCTCCATGTATTACAAAGGACTGCGGCTCTCGAAGGTTTTCTTGGCTGTGATCTTCACAGACTCAGACTGTCAGGCGTTTTCTGCCATGACCCTGCTGGGTTAGTTCATACCTTAAGCCTATCAGTTATCAGCTAGTATGAGCTGCACCACCCAGAGACCTTGAACTCAGATTCAGGAGCAAAATTTAACACCATTTAGTATATTACATGGTCCACTTATTTATGCTACTTCTCTGTTCTCTAAATGCTATTGCATTTGGAAAGCCTTGAAACTCTCTGTAGCAGAGTCCTTAAGGCGCACACATCTTCTCTTTCAAGCTTGAATACGTATAGTTGGGTTCTGTGACTAGTTTTGGCAAACAGGTTATGAGGTTTGGCTCATGTGTGAAATTCTCTGGGGAGACAGGTGAAGTCCCTTGCACAACCTTCTATGCTGGACGGTATGTGGGCCAGATTCTTGAGTTGTCTCTGAGATCATAGGTCCTATATAGAACATCAGACCCACAGAAGGCTTTGAGTGAATGACAAGGGCAACAAAGACTTGTATAGGCTATAGAGATTTTCGTCTAACTTGACTAATAGGAGGTCAGTCATAAGCTGTTGCTACACCTGTTGGAGGGACAACTACTTTATGTCACTGAAGTTAAATTAACCTTTTTGGAGGAGGAGTGATTATTAATTGATAAATGAGTGAAAACCCATGATATAACATAAAAATAGGGTTTTATGTGTAGCTGAATTATCTTGAACCAGGTCAGCCTCTGATCATTTGACAAAGTAGTTAATCTTATTTTTAGATATTCCTAAATTTATTTGTTTATGGTGGGTATCGAATAACCTGAAGATATGCTGACAAATGCTCAGATTCGCTAATTCTTAAATACAAATCTTAAATAAGATGCTATTTAATTTCTGCAGAATCATACCATGGACCACAACAATCAAGTAAGTAATCTCATAGCCTTAAATTCAGTAAAGAAACTTGAAGCAAAAAAACACAATTTTCAAAACTGTCTTCTATTAGTTATGTTCCAACTCTTAAGATTTTAGGAAAGAAAGAAGCCTGGAAATGTGAAAATGGAGAAAATTTCTTTTTTTAACAGTAAGAATGCACTAGACATGAGCAAGCCTCCTACTGTTCCGTACATATCTGTGAACAGTGGGATAAAAAATGACTACTTTAGAGATGCTCTTCTGGGCGAATTCTTTAGCGTTAAGCAGTATTACTCTATGTACAAAGCAATCAGGGGGCAAAGAAAGTACCCTTTACTTTAACAAAGAAATACAATAGATATTGTTTTTTTTAGAGGTCTCCTTGCAAAATTTTTTTTATTTAAATGTCTCAAGATTTTCTTTAGAAACTTGGGCGCCTCATTTGACAGTTTCTAGGTGGTAAGAGTTTTACTTTCTGTGAATAGGCAACTTCTGATCATTGCAACATTTTTTTTTTTTAGTTTGCAGAAGTACTGGCTGTATGATCCAATACTTATGGGTAAATACTTACCTGATTAATTTATTACATACATAAAACAAAAGTGTAGACTAGATTTAAAATAGTGTTTAAAATTAGCTTTTAAGCCCCACTTGCTTGTAAAACTCACTCAAGGCAGTCATAAGATAGCACATAAGATCATGATACTTATCACATTAAAGATTGGATATTTTAAAATCAAGAAGTTAAAATTCAAGCAACCAAATTAATGTGAAGGGATGGGGAATAGTGGAGATCCAAAATCCATCTGCAAGTTAACATATTAGAGACTGGATAAACTTGGGATCCATCTGAAATGCGTTAAGGTCAGCAATATTTAGGAAAAATCATCAGGTAGCTTATTCACTCGTAGATATATCTGTGTCATTTGGATCACTATGGTAACCAATGATCCAAATTTCCTCAAATTAATATAATGAATAATATTTTCATCAAGGTCATTACTGACAACTTGACTAATCTAATAGGTCTCACTTGTTTTAACATTCAAGCAGCAATAGTTAGGGCTTATTACTTGCCTTTCAAATCCTCCCTCTTTTTCAACACACACATACACACACACACACTCACTTCTCTCCTGATACTGGGGTTTCTGCCATCTCCTTTGTCATCTCCTCTAGCGGACTTCATGTTTTAGGATATCCCTAGACTATCTAATCCGGTCCCCTAGAATGTCATGAGCTGTTACTTACTAGATGACCATTGAGGTAAAGCTTGCATCTTTATCATCAGCTCTGGCCTTTCACTTAACTTAATTTCAGTTTCACATCTGGATATCTAATTCACATCTCAAGCTTAAAATGACTTAGTGCTAATTGATTGTCTTGGTAAAATGTTTTCTTATCTTTGGAAAGGTACTATTATCTGTCTAGTTGTCCAGACTAGAAACTTAGGAATCATTTTGGATTCATATTTTTTGTCACATTGCACACTTCTGCAAGTCCAATTTTTCTCTACTTCCAAAATATGGTTTTGATCCATCTACTGCTCAGTGCCTGAGGATCCACATCTCTGTTGCTGCTGTAAACCCTGTCAAAAGTATGAATGCCACTAAATTAATTACTACAGCCTGATTCTGCCACCTCTCCACTTGCTCCACTACAGTCCATTTGATGAAAGCATCGAGCATCTTGTTAGATCCTGTTTAAAGATCTTGAGTTGTTTGCCATTACGATTACATTCATAACTCCTCTCACTAGCCTTTTATGATGTAGCCCCAGGCTACCTCAGAGACATTATCTCCCTGCCTTTCCTTTGCACATTCTTCCCACTTATGAAGAGAATTTGGTTTCAAACACATAACTCGGTGAAAATCGGCACTGTGTGGAAATGGAGGATCACAGTATCAGATCACAAAATGCAGAATAACTACATCATTTCAAACCTGTCAAACCAGTGAGATTGGTGGTACAGCCAGTTTTAAACATAACTTTACTCATCAAAACAAATATTACTCTTGCCTTACACTTTAGCACTTGCTACTGACAGACATCAATAGTGAACAAATACAGCATAGATATTTTATTCATGTAAATAAGAATTGCCATATAATGAGAGTTGATGAATGAAGAGTAGTTGTATTCCGTCCTTGCACACTCATCTTTCTTTCATCCCTCAGACCTATCTCAAGCTTGATTCTATCTCAGAAATATTATTGGAAGCTTACAAAATTATTCCTAGCTGCCTATTATAATTGCTTGAATCTTCTATAATGCAGATGCTAATTCAAATATCTCCCTCTCAAAAAAGTACTTCGTAAGCCCCCCCAATGAAAAGAATTAGCTATATACCAATAATGCTATTTATATGGTGGCTAGTAGAACCTAGCCAGTTCTGACTCATAGCAACCCTCAGTATAAACACTGTCTGGTTTTTGATTAGCCTCACAGTTATTGTAATGTTTGAGCTCATCTTTGCCATCTTTGTATCAATCCATCTTGTCAAGGGACTTTCTCTTTTTCACTGCCTCTCTACTTTTCCAAGCATGACACCCAAAGTACATGAATCCAAGTCTAGCCATCATTGATTCTAGATTCAGAGCAACCCTATGCACAACAGAATGAAACACCACATTATCTTCACAATTTTTCCAATGCCTGAGCCCATTAATGCAGCCAGTGTGTATCAATCCATCCCATCAAGGGTCTTCCTCTTTTTCACTGCCCCTGCTGTTTACCAAACATGATGGCCTTCTCTAGGCACTGGAATCTTCAGACATTATGCCCAAGGTATGGAAGATGAAGTCTTGTCATCTCTGTTTCTAAGGAGCATTCTGACATTCTTCCAATACAGATCTCTTTGTCCTTTTAGCAGTCCATGGTACTTTCAATATTCTCCTCCAGAACCACAATCAAATGCATTGATTCTTTTATGGTCTTCCTTCTTTGCATAAGTATCACTTGCTAACTGATTGTGCCACAGGAGCTTCAGTCTTCTTTTCTAGATGTCCAATTTTCACATGCAAATGATGTAAGGAAGAATACCATGGTTTGAAATAGGTGCTCTTTAGTATTTGTGTTAGTCCAGGTAGACTAGAGGAACAAATTTCATAGACACGCATATAGATATAAGGAAAAGGTTTATATACAAGAGGAACAGGACATTGAGCCCAGTCCAGTTCAAAGTCATTAATCCGATATTAACCCAGATGCCCGAAATCACTCTATAAAGTCTTCTTCCAACTCACGAAGTCACAGGTCAGTGGGTGTAGAATCCCAGCCCTGGGAAGGGTCTCCCCATAGCTCCTCACTTCCAAGGTTCATAATCTATCAACAGCGGAAGCAACTCATCGCTGGCAGAGGTCTCCATGTTGCCATCCCAGCTTCAGAGGTCTGGCTCCAACAGGGCAAAACCGTGTGGTCCCTCAGCCGGCTCCTCCAGCTTCTTGGATGCTGCCATCTTTTCTTGTCCATGATTCATTGTCTCTCAGACTAACTCCCAACAACTGGGGAAGATACCTTCTCATCATCACTAGGGAAATATCGCAAGATTTCCCAGAAGTCTCAAGAAAAAACAATGCCCACATAGAGGCCTCATTGGCTACTCAATGGCTATCTCTAGATTAACAGGCTAGACTCCACCCCTACATCCCAATCATAAAATTAACATAAGCACATGACTGCCACAGTACTCAAAATAATACCTTTGCTCTTCAATACTCTAAAGAGGGCTTGTGATCAGACTTACCTAATGCAACAAGTCTTTTTATCATTTGACTAATGCTTCCATGAGCATTGGTTGTGGATACAAGCAAGATTAACTCTTAGACAACTTCAACCCTTTCTCTGTTGATCATGATCATGTCAATTGGTCCACTTATGAGGACTTTTGTCTTCCATACATTGGACTGCAATCCACACTGAAGTCTACAAACCTTGATCTTCATCAGCAAGTGCTTCAAGTCCTCCTCACTTCAGCAAGCAAGGCTTTGTCATTTGCATACCACAGGTTGTTATTAAACCTTTCTTCAATCTTTATGCTGCACTCTTCTTCATATAATCCAGTTTCCCTGATGATTTCTTCAGCATGTAGCTTAAACAAGTATGGTGAGAAGATACAGTACTCATGCACATCTTTCCTAATTTTAAACTATTGACTAACCCCTTGTTCTCTGTGTTTGCCCTGGACTAGAGAAACAAATCTAGAGAGACTCATATATGTATGAGAGAACTTTATATCTAAGAGTTATTACGTATTGAGAAAACATCCCATCCTGGTCCAGATAAAGTCCATAAATCCAATATTAGTCCATAAATTCATCTTTAGACTCACATAGCACATGCAGTGATGCTGAATGCTGAATGGGTAGAAGGAAGGTCTTTGGGATCCAGTGTCAGCAGAAGCATCTCAACACTGGCATGGGTCAACAGTAGGAAAGGGAAGACAGAAAGAGTGTGTCTGGTCTCTAGAGAGCTATTTATCTCCATGGCTATAAATGAGTCATCAGCTTTCGACTTGATTGACAGCTAAACTCCACCTCTTTGCTCATGTTGACAGGAGATTAAGTAACTGCCACCTTCTATTTGCACCATTACCTCTTGCTCCATGAACACAATGAAGTGTTCTAGAGTTCCCTCTCCCCTTAAGATTATCCACAGTTTATTGTGGTCCACACTGTCACATGCCTTTTTATAGGCAAGGAGACACAAGCACACCTCTTTCTGATATTCTCTGCTTTGAACCAAGATTTATCTGATAGCAGCAACAATATTACTTGTTCTATGTCTTCTGAATCTGGCCTGAACTTCTGGCAATTCCCTATCAAAATACTGCTGACTGTTGTTTCCTGATCTTAAGCAAATTTTTACGTGTATATAATATCAATGATATCATTCTATAGTTTGAGCATTCTTTTGGGTCACCTTTCTTTGGAATAGGCACAAATATGGATCTCTTTGAGTCCGTTGGCCAAGTACCTGTCTTCCAAATTTCCTTACATAGATGTGTGAGTGCTTCCAGTGTTTCTTCAGCTTTTCTAAAATATTTCAATGGAGTCAATTCCTGGAGCCTTGTTTTTGGCTAATTTATTCAGTGTAGTTGGAACTTGCTCATTCCACACTATTGATTTTTGATCATATGCTACCTCCGGAAATAGTAGGCTGGTGACTAGTTCCTTTTAGTACAGTGGCTTTGTGTAATATTTCTATTTTCTCTGAGGCTTCCTGCATTTTCCATATTTTGCATATGGAATCTTTCATATTTGCAATGGAGGCTTGTATTTTTCTTGAGTTCTTTCAGCTTCAGATTGCCAAGCTTCCCTCCTTCTCTGCCCCTCCTTCTAGGCCCTTGCACATTTGTCTTCTGTAGCTTCCCTTGGAAATTTTCTATTCAGTTCCTTGACTTCATTTAGCTTCTTCACTAGAGAAAAGTGGTGGCTATTTCCTTTGCGTCCAGATTTAATAATTATGGTGACAGGTTAGAAGACTGATGCACAACTTTGATGATTTTAAACCATACGGTATTCCCTTGTTCTGATAAAAACAAAAACTTGCCTCGGTTCTTGTGCAAGTACTCCATGAGCTTAGTAAACTTTCCAGGAATGCCCGTTCTTCTCCATGTTTATCCATAGTTTCTTATAATCCACGCAATTGAACATCTTTGTTTAGTCAATGAAATACAAGTAAGGGTGTTTCTAATATTCTTTGCTCTCAAACAAGATCCACCTGATTTCAGCACACCCTGTTACCTGTCACTGCCTGTATTTATATTCTTAAAATCTTGATTAGACTTGTTATAATGTGAAGATATTAGTTAAGCTGGTCTTCACTAGGGAAGACTTGTACCAACAAGACCGTGTGTTATCTACACATCTGCAGTTACTATGGATGCATTTAATCTGAAAATCACAGAAATGCTAGGTTGCTTGAGATTAGCAAATGCAATTTTTAATTAAAGTTATAAAGTAAGTGTATAACAATTCTTAAAACAGTTTTAAAAATATTTCAAAATATAGTTCCCCAAGTCCTGGTTGCATATTCAGGTGAGCATTGACTGCTACCTGCAAGGTGGGTAATTGAAATCCATCAGGTTTTCCAGAGAGAACAGAGGAGTCCGTTTGGTTGGGTGAAGATTTACACAGTCAGAGGAACCCTGCATAGGGTCCATTTGAGTTGGAGTTAACGCAATTGTGGCAGTAGATTATGGGTGTGAGCCTACTTCTGCTCCTTCAGTGATATTTCTTTTCTCTTTAACTTTCTTTGTTTCTCCTGTTCACTTTTATAGAATAATTTTTAGCCTTTTGAGCTACTGATTCTGTTTGCTACTATTATTTTTAAAATGTTGTGTAGCTTTGATTGTATAGCGCTTTTTTTGGGGGGGGGGGGATATCACTGCTCTCCAGTGGTGAGAATAGGAGGCCCAGCCCCACTGCTGGAATTGAACCTCCGTCCCAGTGGGCCGCAGTCCCGCGCACAACCACTACGCCACCGGGGCTCAGCCTTGTATAGTGTTTTATACAAGCCATTGCATTAAAATTATAATGCTGTTCAAATATGGAACTTACTTTTTTTGTATTATCAAAATTCCCTAAAATAGACTTTTACTTTTTTTAAACTTTCATTAAAAGTTAATGGCATTTTGTTTAGAATTTACATTTACACTAAAATGCAAGCCATTTGGTATGCCAAATTGAATTTAGGTATATTGTGAATCAGAATTTTTCCAGGAAATTTATAATTAATATTTTCTTCCAGATATTTATTTACATGCAATTCCATGCATTACAGTTTCATGCAAATATGAAAGTTAATTGGAAATGTCATGTCATACTGATCTTGCTCCATTTTCTTTTACAGCAGGCGCAGACTAAATTAGTGTGCAGGTATATGCATAAATACAGACGTGGTATTCTGAGTTTACCCTCCCTATTTTATAATAAACTATAATATTTATTGCACATTTGTCATTTTGATAGATATAGATTTTTCTTTCCTTAAAAAATCAAATATTTTCAACTATATGGAACTTGGGAGAGAAAGGAGAGACTGTTGCTCTGGGGTCTGTCTTGGAGTAAATGCAGGGAATGGGAATAAACAGCAAAGAGCATCTGCCATTGACTCTGATGGTGGCAAGAAGTGGAAATAAAAGAAGAATGTCTGGATCAACTGCTGACGAATTTGAAACCATTGTAGTCCTTGGGGATTCCAACAATTCAGGCATCTGTTAGGTAGTAGATTCAGCTGAACAAGGATCATCAAAGGAAGCCTGAAATTATGTTGAAGGCAAATTTAAAATCCATAAAGAAGAAAATCAGTCACTGGGGAAGTTATCCTGGAAAACTATAGCTATTTAAAATAATTGTGCTACAAAGTACAAGGTCCTGAAAGAAAAGTATTTCCAAAATGCTAACTCTTCTACCTTTCCTTTTCAGAGCTCTGTACCCACAGAAACAAAATAAACCCAAAATTCCCAAATGCGTTAGGCCGGTTTGATTAGAGGGACACTCAGATACATGTACGAGAGAGCTTTATATCAAGAAGTAATTACCAGCAAAGGCTGGGCCTCCTACTCCCACCACCTGAGGGCAGTGATGCACCCCCCCCCCCAAAAGAAGTAATTTCCTAACAAGCAAACATCCCAGCTCAGTCAGATAAAGTCCATAGGCCCAACATTAGCCCATAGACCCCTCTTCAGTCTCACACAGCCAAATGCAATGATGCTGAATGCAGGAAGATCTCAGGTCGCTGGGTGCAGGGTTGCCTGGATCCAATGGCAGTGGCTGCATCACAGGGTTTGCACAGGTCTCAGCGGGGGCTGTCAAGCATGAAGGTGAAAGCAGAAACAGAGTGGGAGGTTCTTAGAACTTGCCTGAGAAGAAGGTCATGCTTACAAAGAGGCACCCTCAGGCTGGGATCTGATGGACAATCTAGACTCCACCCCTACGCTTTTATATCCTCAAGTTGACACTCAAGACAACAAATAACATTAATAAAAACAGGTAAAGGCAAAGGGGCTAGTCTGAGAAAACAGCATGGGACACAGGCAGATCGTGCTTTATTACACTTTGTAGAGTCCTGGTAACTTGTGGGTTGGCCTTCAGTTGTGAATCACAAGGTCTGTAGTTCAAAAGCACCAGTCCTTCTGCAGGAGAAAGATGAGGCTTTTTACTCTTGTAAAGAGTTAGTCTTAGAAAAACACAGAGACAGTTCCACCCTGTCCTATGGAGTTGCCGTAAGTTGGTAACAATTTGATGGTAATGACCTTAGCTTTTGATTTGGTGTTCTTTTTAAAAGCTGAAGTTTTGTGGTAACCTTGCCTACACTGAATAACTCTCTTGGTTTCATTTTTCCAGTAGCATGTTCTCACTCAATGTTCCTGTCACATATTTGTATTTCTCACACTATTTCAAGCTGTTTCCTATGTAAATGTACAGTTAAAAGACTACTAAACCAGAAACCAAACTCACTGCCCTCAAGTGCACACCGACTGAGTGACCCTTTATTCAAAACTTCTTGCCATCAGTCAGCTCTGAATCACAGTGACCGTATAGGACAGAGTCGAGCAGACCCTGTGCCTTTTTGAGACTGTCACTGTCCACAAGCGTAGAGAGCCCCATCTTTCTCTTCCAGACTGGATGGTGATTTTGAACTGCAGCCCTTGTAGCTATCAGCCCAATGCTCACAACTCTGCCATCAGAGTATCTTTACTAGACCACAGTGGAGTAGAAACACAACGTTTCTAAGTAGTGAGAAATGGAAAATGTTACGTGGCTCCTTTTATTGTGACCTCCTCTTTGTTGTGGTGTTCTGGAAGGGAAATTGCAATATCTGTAGACCAAAAGGTGTGTACAGAAAAGGTGACATTCAACATCAAGTGCTTAGCGGACTATTCCAAACAAATTGTAATTTAGGATAGTCATCACGATACATTTCTGGCTGTGTTTTACAGTCACAGAGGATAAGTGGTTTCCTTGTTCTCTGTAAGCATTGCATTTAGATTATCCATAATTTGGTTCTAGAAGGAAAAAATTGAAATAGGAAACCTAACCTTTAAAGTGGGCTGGAATACATATTCTACTCCCAAATGATGGCATCCATCTCAGAAGGGGGCTAGATTTCAAACTATCAACACCTCCTCACAGTAATAATTAGGAATGGTATTCGTTTGTACAAGAAATACTAATTAAATACCGACAGTGTGCTAGGTTCTGAGACTATATTTCTGACCAAAAAAACAGCCAAAAATGCCTGCTTCTTTGAGAATTCCTATTCTATTCCTTCTTAATTGGGAGGAGAGTGTTTCAATTACCATCTTGCAAAAGAAAATTTTTCCTAGAAAATGGTGGCATTAGCCCATTTAGCCCATTTAGTGGTAGGGCATTTTCCAAAGGACTTTCTTGAATGTGCTACTTTTAATTTCCCTATTTTATAATTTTTACCAAATAATGAACATCTCATAAAAAATGTGATCCTCTCCAACTTTGGTGAAATGAGGAAGAACTAGAAAATATTACATCTCATTTTAAAATTTTGCTTTTTTGCAGACCTGTGTTTTTTCATATTTTAACTCTCTTGTTTAGTTATCCTTTCTGTCTACTTTGACCACTTTAGTCTCTCAGCTTTAGGACCACTTTCAAGATACATTAGTATATCAGAAAAATAATTTTTCTGCTGAAACACAAAATATAATTCTGCTTCATTGCTGAGTTCAGAAGATTATACAATTTTTAATTTTATCTACCTTCCCCTTAAAAAATCTGTATTGTTTTTAGTGTTCTTAGAGTTGACTTCCAACTCATGATGATCCCCTGTGAAATGGAATGAAATGCACAAACCTGGTAGCTATTTCAGAATGAACTGTTGTGATCTAGGCTATGCTTTTGGGAGATCTTCAGGTCTTTCTTTCTAGCCTTTCTTTGTCTGGAAGTTTGACAGCAATATCATAATCTACTGAGTCTCATAGGGACATACAAGGCTCCTTTGATACAGGCCGCAGCTGTGCGGGAAAGTTATTGGTCAGGGCTCAAGTACTTCCTCAATGCAAGAACACTTTGTTCTATTAAATTGGCATTCCGTGATGCTCACTTTCCTGACACAATCACTGAAGACAAAAGTGTGCATGTGCAATGGTGGTGAAAAAAGCTGATGGTGCCTGGCTATCAAAAGATTAGTTTCTGGAGTCTTAAAGGCTCGAAGGTAAACAAGTAGTTTTCTAGCTCCAAGCAACAAAGTCCACTTGGAAGAAGCACACCAGCCTGTGTAACCATGAGGTATCAAAGGGATCAGAAATCAGGCATCAAAGGACATAAAATCATATCATTGTGTGCCCACCATTCCATTGGGGTTGCTAAAGACAAATGTATGCATTTGTCAAGGAGCTAAAAATTTTATTATTGTAAATGAGGAGGCATACAGGTTGGGGACCCTTCTCCTTACTGAAGGGTCACAAGGATGAAACAAACTAGTTAGGGTGCAGTAGAGCAATGATGAAACATACAACTTCCATCTTGTTCTTCAATGCTTCCTCCTTCCCACTGTCATCATCACAATTCTACCTTACAAATCCAGCTAGATCAAAGGATGTACACTGGTACAGATAAGAGCTGGAAACATAGGGAATACAGGACAGATGATCCCTTAAGGACCAGTGGTGAAAGTGATGCTACTTGGAAGGTGGGATAGAAAGGGGGAACCAATTATAAGGATCTACATATAACATCCTCCCTGGGGTGTGGACAAAGGAGAAGTGGGTAAAGGGATACATCAGGCAGTGTAAGATATGACAAAATAATAACAATTTATAAAATATTAAGAATTTCCAAGGAAGGGGAGAGGGGAGGGAGGGGAAAATGAGGAGCCAATGCCATGGACTTAAATATAAAGCAAAGGTTATGAGAATGATGAGGGCAGTGGATGTACAGATGTGTTCGACACATAATGGACTTCTGTATGGATTGTGATAAGAGTTGTATGAGTTCGCAATAAACGGATTAAAAAAAGGCATAGATTGGTCCATGAAAAATAGGCTAAAATCATACAAGGTAAAATTTCTCTTATATTTAATTTAAATCTATGCAACATTTGTAATCAGTAAAATACTTAAGTCTTTTTGGTAGCATATTTTCTCATAATTGCATGAATTTTCACAACTTTATTTTTTTCTTTATTTTATTTTTTTTTTGGGGGGGGATCACTGCTCTCTGGTGGTGGGAGTAGGAGACCCAGCCTCACTGCTGGAATCGAACCTCCGTCCCAGTGGGCCAAAGTCTCACGCACAACCACTATGTCGCTGGGGCTCAGCCCAATTTTCACAACTTTATAATGCTGTTAAATTTTTGAAAATTTTTTAGTATCATTATGAAAATGTCCCAAAGTGAAAGTTGTTATTACCTCCCACACCTATAATCTCTAAACATGGTTAAAATTATAATAACAAAATTTTCAATGAATTTAGATTTTAATATACAACAATTATGACATAATTTTAACCATAACAAAAGAAAGAAAGTTATTGGTTAGGCATCAAACAAAGGAAAGTGAGAAAGCCACCTTTGCCTCTTTGGACACTTACAGCTTTTGTGTTATTAGCATCTACAAAAAGATTCTCTTGGCTACTTAATATTCACCGCCCCTGAGTAGTTGTGTACTTAGGTTGAGCATTATTTAAGATATTTTTCCTTTTTTCTCTGGTCATTTCATTGCACACTAACAGTTTCCTGTAAAGATGTACAACCTTGGAAGTCTTATATCAGGTCCCTAGGAATTGGAATCAACTGGTTGGCAGTGATGAAAAACTATTCATAGCTATTCCTCATATTAACCAGTTTTGATAGTTGTCTCATTTAGGTTGGTGTGGGAAGGAAGTTTAAAACTTTTGCTGATAGAGGTTTATGTAGGTATCTGTAATTTTGACCTCCGGAAATTGTAGCAAATTTGGTGCAGGCAAAAGGCATTAAAGCTCAAACCCTTCTGAAAATGCCCAGGACTTATTTTAATGGGCGAGGCATAGTCGTGCCGGGGAGTGCAGATGGAACCTTCATATTTACTTTTACAACTCACCCCTTTAAGAGAGCACATTCACAATGGAAAGCAGCAGCCGGGGTTGGACAAATTTAAAAAGGAAGCTGTTAGTGCAGCAGTAAAATTTGGCCAGGTAAACTTTTTTCCTTTCTCATTAGGTTTCAATCTTCTTGAGCCTCTTGACTTATCCAAAACAGCCTTGTGTTGAATCAGAGTTTTCAGTTTAAAAAAAATTATAATGCTTGTCTAAGCTCTATTTGAACTTAACTAACTGAATTTTGTGCTGGAACCTCAAATAATTCTTTTATCAATGTTTTCAGAATAAGAACTTCAAAAGTCAATACTTGAGCTATGTAATTATGTAGGTCTTCTAAAGATTTATTGAGCTTAAAATTGCTTGAATCTCTTTAATAGCTCCATTGGTATGGAAACATGAGCTTTTGTGTTTATGTATTTTTCTTTTTTCAAAAACTTTTTATTATGACATTTTACAAACATAACCAAAAGTGGAATGTCCAACAAACTCCATTATCCATCACCCAGCTTAAACAACCATTAACATTTTGCCATTTGTGTTTATGCTTTAATAATCATGATTTTAGACATGAGCAGGAAGAATCACTATTTCTTGTTTTGGAAAATGTTAATAAGAATCTATAGTTTCTCAGGAACTATAGTTTTAGGTGAATTTCACTTTTTAGAGGTAAAATATTAACTGTCATTCTGCTTGCCAGATATGCTACATTAAATTAAAATTAAGTAACTTTTCTGCTTTCTCTAGCAATTACTATTGTCAATATTAGTGGAGTAGGAAGTTTTGTTTTCTGCATGTCAGCTATTCTGTACCCTTATTTCAAAGGCAGTGTTGTCAGAAGGGAGACAAGTTGGCAACTAGCCTAAATACCACTGGGAATACATCGTCTCTTCTGGACTTATATTCTTAAATACCGCCTTAAAAATCTGTAGATAATTACTATAGTAATCTTGAAAATATTAATTAAGAAAAAGAGCTAATAATTATTGTGCCAGAACCTGAAAGTGATATAATTAGAATTAAACTGTGAGGTTTCTATTTGAGATTGATTAACACCTTCCATGAGTTACTTGGCAAAAAAGAAATTTCTCATTTCTGTTAAGTCCTTACTAGCTGAAAGAAAAAAACTAGTCCAAATCCCTGCTGCTTATACATTATCAGGTCTGAGTACACTTTGCCTTAATGATCTATGGGTACAAAGATTTCATTAAGATACTTAAAAGTGCTGGGAAAAATAATCTTGATAAACAGTGGAGAAATTTGGTCATTCTTTATGAAAAGCTCTGCGCTTTGGGCATATTAACACTTTCTTTTCTGGAATTTTGAAACACTTTTGCTGAATGCTTGCACTTTTCAATCCCAAATTATTGTTTAACTTTTTTAACAACTGCTTTGAGTTCTTCTTTCTCAGAGCAAAGGAACTTGGAATTTTGACTAAGGAAAACGACAAAGGAAGGTCCAATAGGTGAAATTGTTCTCGAGCTGTAGGATTGTGTTTTTAATAATTCCGCATTGACAGGCTGGGCGATAGTTCATGGGTTTGATTGCTGGCACTCCCTTTGCACTCATGGGTGATGATATCCTTGTGAAATCTGCTGCCCAGCTCTCCCTGCAGACAACTGAGCCACATCAGTCGATCCTCGTTGCTTGACCCGATGAGGTCATCATTACTGCTACATTTTTTGATTCCTAAATAATCCAGGCTGAACTTCAGAAGTGTTTAGCTTCTCCCTTCACAAGTTATTTCTCTGAATCACGGAAAGAACTTCAGAGATCTTTTATGAAATGTATACTCCTCTATGTTCCGTAAGCTTGTTCTTAAAGCAGAGTAATTTTCTGGGCAAAAAAAAAAAAAAAAGTCCCCAACTCTAGGTCAGATTTGCGGAAGCTACTTTCTCAATACAATACAGGTGGAAGGTGGGGCGGGTGCAGAAAGAGAGAGAGAGAGAGAGAGAGAGAGAGAGAGAGAGAGAGAGATTGCTACCAACCCAAAAAGGATGACACTCTTCAAGGAGAAGGAATGTATGAAGACATTGTTGGAATAGCAATTGCTGATCAAATGAAAGACCTATATGCCAGAGATTTCTAACATCACTAATTCATTTCTTTTAGCTAAGGAATGCATCCATTCCTCACTTCTGGATGTGGTTAGGTTTCAATGACAGGGTCTTTAAGCAAAAAATTGGCATTATGTGAAGCTTCAGTGACCAAATGGTCTTTGTGCTTCAGGAGTCATTTGATGAGGGCCAGCTGAGTGGGGCTGTTTCCTTCCTTGAAGCTGCATTCTACAGCTTTGCTTCTCTCTATGCCTTTACAATTTCTGTTCTTCAGGTGGGAAGGGGCATAGGATAGCCTTGTACCATTTCAAATCACAGGCCAAACTGTGCAGGTAGTAGGGAACTAGCCTGATCCAGATGCGTCTGAAGATCTTGTTCTTTCCCTGACCACCAGAGTGTTCCTGGGTGGGTCCAAAGTCTCCATACTGAAGCTGTGCCTCTATTTGAATGACAAGACAGGCAATACACTGTGACCTGGTGGGGAGTCCATGAGCCCTGGAGAGTCATGAAGGTTAATGACCCCCAAGTTGCTGTGCCACCCTTTCTCTTGTCCTCTATTTAACTTTATCTCCACCCAAGAATGGGATGTGATTGGAGTAGGTGTTTTTACCCTTGTCTTACGTGGGAAATGTTGAACAACAAGAATCCAGAAAAAAAAAAAAAGAAAAGCCTATAAATAATACTGGGTTGGTTTGTTGATCTTTAGGAGGGTTATCCACTCCAGTCTGATGGGGTGGCACCCCCTGGCCCCAAAGTCTAATTTTTGGCATTCCCCCGGGACTTCATTACTTTGCTCCCCTTGCAGCTCGGTTGAACACCCTTAGCATTTCACACCTGTGTGGCTGGGTCAGCTCAGGCACAATTCCCACACTGTGCCTCCAGTGTTGTCCCTGATAGCACTATGGGTCTGAGAGGGACGTTGTGTCTTGTCGTGGGCCAGCTCTATGGCCCTCTCTGTGCAATTGGCTCCTCTGAGCAGGAATATTGTCCTTGGGGCTTGATGACCCAGGTGGTGTTCCCCTCTCTCTCCTTCCCTCTTCGTTTGCTCCTGGGCGTTGTGTGGTTTTGTTCTGTCTTGTTTTTGTGCTTATTATTGTCTGTGCATGTCTATCTAGATAAGATAGGGAGGATAAACAATCCAGAGGAGAAAACAATGGGACCCACGGTTCTGGGGAAAATGGGAGAAGGGAGGTAGGGTAAAGGAAGCGGGTGTTAACAAACCTAGGGACAGGTTAACAAGTGACAAGAAAGGTAAAATTTATGGTGTAGGATGCTTGTAGGACCTGATCAAGGTCAATGTAATTTCTAGGAATTATTGAAACCTTAATGAAGGATGAATATGATAGTGGGACAAGAGGAAATAAAAGAAAATAGAGGAAAGAGGTAGGAGGTAAATGGGCATTTGTAGAGGTCCAAATATATGTATGTACATATGTAAATATATTTATATATAAGGATAGGGAAATGGATCTATGTACATATATTTATTTGTTAAGCATTAAGGTAGCAGATGGACATTAGACCTCTACTCAAGTACTCCCTCAGCACAAGAACACTTTGTTCTAATAACTTGGCATTCTGTGATGTTCACCTACACGACACGATCACTTAAGACAAAATGGGTGCATAAGCAAATGTAGTAAAGAAAGCTGATGGTACCTGCCTATCAAAAGAGATAGTATCTGGGTCTTAAGACTTAAAGACAAACAACTGGCCATCTAGCTGAGAAGCAACAAAGCCCACATGGAAGAAGAACACCAACCTGTGGGATCACGGGGTATCAATAAGATTAGGCATCGAAGTACAAAAAAATCATATTCTGAATGAGGGGGAGTGCGGAACAGAGACCCAAAGCCCATCTGTAGGCAACTGGGTATCTCCTTACAGAAGGGTCTCAGAGAGGAGATGAGCCCGTCTGGTTGCTATATAGCACCAATAAAACATACAGCTTTCCTGTAGTTCTTTAATGCTTCCTCCCCTCTACTATCACGATCCAAATTCTATCTTACAAGTCTAGCTAGATCAGAGTACATATGAGGGTACACATAAGAGCTTCAAACTGGCAATCCAGAATAGATATGCCCCTGAGGACCAACACTGAGAGTAGCAATAGCAGGAGAGTAAGAGTAAAGTGGGAGAAGAAAGAGGAAACCGATCACAGTGACCTACATATAATCCCCTCTCAGAAAGATGCACAACAGAGAGTGGGTGAAGGGAGACATTTGTCATTGTAAGACATGAAAATAATATATAATTATCAAAGATACATGAGAGAGGGAGGATGATGGAGGGAAATAAAGTGAAGAGCCAATACCAAGGACTCAAGTAGAAATGTTTTGAAAATGATGATTAGAACAAATGCAAACATGTGTTTGACATAATGGATAGACGGATGGATTGATTGCGATGAAAACTGTACGAACCCCCAATAAATTGATTAAAAAAAGATAATTGTTAGTAAGGAATAGGTGTAATAAATTTCTTTATGTTACAAAATGGTTTATGATGTAGGCTCTGAGACTTGATCATGTTATGAATCTTACCACTATGACCTACCAACTATAGGGTCTTGAATCTTGCTTCATAGTGTATAATCAGGTAGCGAAGGGTCAAATAATGAAGATTTCAGGTGGTGCAAGTGGTTAAGCTCTGTGTTGCCAACAGTAAAGGTTGGCAGTACCATAAAGTTTAGTACCATAAAGTTTAGTACCATAAAGTTGTGAAAAGTCCAAGTTGAGTTCATGGCAATGGTCTTTGTTTTGAACAATCCTGTCTCTTGCACATTCTCAGTTCTGCTGAAAGAACCTGTGTTCTAATGAAATTCTTTATGGACATTGCAATCCAAATTTCAAATATGTCTGATGTATCATGATATAGTCTTTTGAGATATTTCTAATCACTTAACACTGTGAAAATCTACTTTAACTTTTGGCTGAACCAAAAAAAGTCAGTGGCCTGTATTTGCCTGTGGGCCATATTTTTTCTGAAGCTCGGCCTATAACAGCGATCCTCAAACTGTGTTCCACCTACCAACAGTACCAGATGAATTTGGGATTTACTCAAAAAGCAAATTCTTTGGTCTCGTTTTGCTGTTGTTAACTGCCATCAAGTTGGTCCCAACTTATGCCCAATAGAAAGAACCCCCATCTGGTTCTTGATCATCTTCACAATTGCTATTATGTTTGAGAGCATCATTTAGCCAAACTGTTTTGCAGAGGGTCTTCTTTTTGGCTCCCACTCAACTTTACCAAATCTGATAACCTTCTCCAGGGATTTTTATCTCTTGATATCAAAGAACACGAGGTGAAATCACAACATCCTAGTTTCTAAGGAGCATTTTCGCTGACCTTGTTTGTTCTTCTGACATGCTAGGATACTCTGAATATTCTTCACCAGCACTATAATTCAAATCCATTGATTCTTCTTCAGATTTCTTTATTCAGTGTCCCACTTTCATATACGTATAAGACAATTGAAAGCACTATAGCTTGGGTCAGGGGCAACTTTGTCCTTAAAGTGAAATTCTTTCATATATATGTATATGTATATGTGTGTATATATATATATATCATCCTTTTGGGGGCTCATACAACTCCTTGCGATCAATACATACATCAATTGTATGCATACCACATTTTTGTGCAGCAGCTTTTCCCATTGCCATGGACCACTGGATTTCTTGGCTGCTATTTCTGTGAGAATGGACTGTGGGACTGAGAAATATGGAATTCTTGCCCACTTCCATCTGTTCTCCATTTATCATGATGTTATGTGCTCATCCAGTTGTGAGGACTTCTGCTGTTCTTTACATTGAGTTGCAAGCCATACTGAAGCCTTCAGTCATTGATCTCTATCATCAATTAATTCAAGTCTACCTCACCTTCAGCAAGCAGTGTTGTCCCATCTGCGTATCTCAAATGTTTAACAAACCTTCTCCTCACACCAATGTGATATTCTTCTTCAGAGTCCGGTTTTTAAAAAATTTTCTGCCCAAGATTCAGATAGACTGAGTATGATGAAAGGATACTGTGATGTACACATTTCTTGATTTTTTTAGACCATGTAGTATTCCGTGGCTTTGTTTGAACTCTTGCCTCTTGGAATATGCACAAGTTACACAGGAGCACAATGAGGTGTTCTGGAATTCTCATTTTTCTTAATGCTACTCATAGATTGTTATGATATATATAGTTGAATGCCTTTGAATCAGTGAAACAAAAGTAAACATCTTTCTGAAAGTCCTTCTTTAGATAATGCAGCATCTCAAAATATTCAAGAGACACTCAAGAGACACTGACCAACAATTCCATGTAATGCTGCTCCAAATCCACTTCACCCACTCAAACCTCTGCTTAGACAATGGAATCTGCTAATATAGACCAAACGTGTACCAGAAAACCTTACCTTGCCTTAAATGTTTTGAAGATGCTGCCAGAGGCAACAATGTGAGAGAAGTAGGTTTTATTTAAATGTATGTGCTTACTGTTCAATCTGTACTTGCAAAACATTCAAACTTACTGCCATACAGTTGATTCTGACTCGTGGCAACCCCAGACAATACGCGAGAACTACCCCTGGTCATTTTTAAGACTGTAAATCTTGACAGGAATGGAAAGCCTTGTCTTTCTCCAATAGAGTAGCTGATGGTTTTGAACTGGCGACCTTGTGATTAGCAGCTCAACAAGTACCCACAATGCCACCAGAATGCCTCCATTTGCAATTGACAAATATTCACTAACTTAATAGATGGATAAAGCTTTCAGACATGAAATAAAGAAGAAACAAGAGAAAAGATACACCTGACACCTGCAATTCCCAGATCCTGCATCCTTTCCTGAATTTCTTACAGCTTCTTGTCAATATGTTGTTGCAACTGTTGAATGATCTTCAGCAAAAATTTGTTTGAATGTGATATCCATAGTATTGCTTGGTTATTTCCACATTCTCTTGGTTCACTTTTCTTTGAAATGGGTACAAAGATGTATCTCTTCCAGTCAGTTAGTCTTGCTCGCTAAAAATTTGTATTTTTCACATGGCATGTAGGTACCTCCAGTGTTTCAGCAGCTTGTTGACACATTTCAGGTGAAAACCTGATAATTTTAGAACTTTGTTTCTTTCTAATGCTTTTGGTGCAGTATGGACTCCTTTCTTTCGTACCCTTGGCTCTTAGTCATATGCTACCTCTTGAAATGTCGACTAATTTCTTTTTGGTACAGTGACTGATCTCTCTTCTGACACACAAAATCAGAGACTCTGGCAGTGGGGTGCAACTGTCTGGGTAAGTGCTCCAGGCGATCCTGGTTCATGCTAAAGTTTGTGATCGAATAGTGCCCCATCACTATATAAAGTTTGTGATCAAATAGTGCTCCATCACTATAATTTCCTAGAAAATTAATGAGATCATGAATGGACAGTGGGTAAGCATGCTTTGAGGTGAACATGGATTATGTGTAATGGATTATGACTTGGTTGCTAGCCATGAGTTCAGCAGTCTGATACTGGCAGTCACTCAGCAGAAATAAGCTGGGGATATGTGCTTGTGAAGATTTATGGCATCACAGTCCCACAGGGGTGGTTTGTCTGTCCTGAAGAATCTCAGGTAGTGAGTAGTCATCCTCTAGTAGAGTTGGTTTTATTTAAAAAGATCTGGTTTATTAATGGTTATATGTTGGCTGGTTAATCAGAAAGTCTGCAATTTGAACCCACTAACCTCTATGTGGAGAAAAAAGAATTTTTCTTTTCCCATAAAGATTTACATCCTGAAAAACCCATAGAGATGACTACTTTCGTTGCAAAGGGTTGACCTTGATTGGGTGACAATGAGTCTGCTTTTGGTGATGGTTGTGTTAAACACATGTTAACTATTATCATAGAGGTTCAAGGAGGCTGATTTTAATTTTGGTCATGTTTTTTTTCTTTTTTGAAAGAGCACTGTTGGTAAAATAACCATTTGAAAGAGTTTTATATAATAACAATAGTGGACAAAGTACAGCATGAGTAATGGTAGTCTTTTTTGAGCAAATTTATGAAACATGAGGAGGAAGAACATCAAATGTCAGCAATATGACAGACAATACTTTTCTTGGAAAACATAAGATTTTTAGTGCTAATAATTTCTTTGGCCTGTAAATAATTAGAATATTAAGAGACCAGAGTTTGTGACATTTCCTCTCTGGTAACATAATTTCCAGCTAAAATCAAAAGCAAATTCCAACTTATAGAACAAAAGTACACAGTGTTTCTTTTTTTTAAAAAAAATTTAATTAATTTATTTTAAAGAACATTTTATTGGAGACTTGCAACAATCCCTACATTAATTGTATCACATATATTTGTATATATATTGCCATCATTATATTCTAAACATTTACATTCTATTTGAACCCTTGTTATCAGGTCCTCATTTACACTCCATCTCCAACTCACTTTCGTGATCCCTTAATAAATTATAGATTATTATTAATTTTATGTCTTGCATCAACTGCTATCCCCCTTACCTTTCAATTTCTTTCCTCCTCCTCTCTATACCTCCCCCATACCCTCCTGGTATCGCTTCTCTCATTTCTGTACCTGAGGGGTTTATCTGATCTGGATTCCATGTGTCTTGAACTCTTATCTATACCTGTGCATATGTTCCAGTTTAGTCTGCCGTGAAAGGCAGAACTGGGGTTATGATAGGGGGGTTGAGGGGAGAACGAGTGAGAAACCCTCAAGGAGCCAAAGGAATATCGTGTGTTTCATCGGTGCTATACTTCACCCTGGTTTACTTATCCTTTTCTGTGACCTTTCTGTGAGGGAATGTCCTATTGTCTACAGGTGTGTTTTGGGTGTCTGCTCTGAGTCCCATCATTCTCAACAATTTATTTGTTTGTTTGTTTGTTTGATTGTTTTGGGTCTTCTGTAGCCTTTTACTTGATTCTGTCAACTACTTATGATTGCACTGGCTGGTGTGCATCTTCGGTGTGGGCTTGTTTCTTCTCTGCTAGCTGGTCCCTTGTTTAACTTTAAGCCATTAAGACCCCAGATGTTATATCTTTTGATAGCCTGGCATGGTCAGTTTTCTTCACCACTTGTGCTTGTGCATCCATTTTCTCATGTGTGATCTGGGAGGGTAAGCATCAGAGAATGGCAGGTTATTAGAACAATGGTTTTGCATTGTGGTAGGTACTTGAGTAGAGGCCCAAAGTCTGTCCACTTCCTCAATGAGCATATGTACCTACGCCACCTCTATTTTATGAATCAATAAATTTACATGAGTGCACCTTTATGTGTATACCTCTATCCATAAGTTTGCTTCCTAGATAGTTCCTCTGTTTCTTTTTATCTTCTTATTTTCTCATCATCAAGCTTGTTCTTCTGCCTCTTAGACATAACTCTCCTTAGATTGTTGTTGCTCAAACACTTCCAGGATCTCTATGTCCTCCTCATCACTTATTTTAATTTTCTATGTTATTGTTTGTTTGCCTACTTATATAAGAGAGGCTTAGGAAGCAAGCCTGAAGAGAAAGCACTGAGACTGAAGGTTCCGGAGGCACATACGGGGAGAAGGAGGCAGGGTAAGGAGAGGTTTGCAAACAATGTCACTTGCTTTCCATTGCTCCCTGAACACATAGTCCCAAAGAATAAAATCTGGCCACCCACAGATGGATTATCAAATTCAGCAGTTAAGTACCTTACTGCTGGTTCAGATTTGACTGATGAAATACACAATAAAGGCAAAAACACTTTACCTTGGGAAATAATTTATTAGTGCCTCCTAGAGAACAAATGTCACAGAGACTGCTTACTTCTGGAAACTTCTATAATTACTGAATGAAACATTTTTGGTATATCAATAAATAAAATAGAGGAAGATATTGTCATAAGTCATCATTTACAACTTGTTTTAAGTTTAATTTTGTGTTTACAGTATCTTAAATAATCAGACAACTCATTGAGATAAGAGTTGGCAATGCTCGTGAACACAGACAATACACAAACCAAACTCAACACAATGGAGGGAAGAAAGAAGACATAGGTTTCACACATTCCCTCCTCAACATGCTCAAAATTTATTTTTGCTTTGATTTATATGGAAATTATTGCCAGGTAAGTTTATGAAAAATATTCTATGTAAAGCAATCTGAATTCTAATTTTGCTTTGGTGTGTGTGCATTTGATTGCAGATGTTTACAACATTTCTTGGGTAACAGCTGGGCGTCTTAGCATCTTCATCATGAACAGCAACTGCAAAAGCAGAGGAAATCCTTCTGTAGACTCAAGTAAACAGAAAGCTTAAAAAAGAGCAAGAAAGAGGGAGGGAGAGATAGTTCGAATGGGGGGAAGAAGAGAGAGGGAGGGAGAAGGAGAGGAAGAAAGGCTTACTCACGTCCATAGAATTAGACATGTTTTGTAAACGTTTTCCAGTGTTCTTGTGTTTTAATGAAGATCACATGATATAAGGCTTAGCTCTTGGTTACACCCACCCTGGTGTAACCCTGGTTGCCATTTCTGTGACATACAGAGGTCAGATCTTTGCTCGGATTTTTGTTTTGTAACTTTAGCCAGGCTTTGTAAGAAAAGCAGCAGAAGTGGTGTCAAAACATGTTTCTTTGTAGCATATTGATGCATTGTTTTTGACAGTTGAGTATTTCTAATAAAGGGAATATTCATATTTTATTTTTGTGTTTTCTGTTATAGTTTAAATTTTACTGTATTTCCTTATGCCTAAAATATCATTTGCTTCTGCAAAATGCACTCCAATTTAACATTTCTGTACCACCTGGTTGCAGTATTGACGGGTTCAGAGAAAATGTGGAATAGGAATGGTCCTCAAGTTGTAGCATGACAAATGTTTGGGCAGGTGATTATGAGGTATATGCTCACATGAATATTTACAGCCTCAGAAGTCCTGTAAAAACCTCTGTGATTCAGAAACAACTGAATGGTGGTTTGGATGGGGGGGGGGGTGAAGAATGAACAACTACATCCAAATATTTTCTGCCATTTGCATAGCCCTGTGTGATCAGCATAAGCCCTATCACCTAAATTGAATGGTTTGATATACACTGTGGAAATCCTAGAACACCTCTCGATCTTGCTAAGGTGTTCTAAAATGTATATTCTTTTATCAAACAGCTGCACGGTTATGGGCTGCTTGATGCCTTTTTTGTTATGCTTCTGTCCACTGGAAGTACTTGCTTTTTGTGGGATGCTAGCTTCTTCTTTCACTCTTAAAATTTTTTTTAATCATTTTATTTGGGGCGCATAT
The DNA here is from genome assembly GCA_004026705.1 of Nesogale talazaci. Taxonomy (NCBI): domain Eukaryota; kingdom Metazoa; phylum Chordata; class Mammalia; order Afrosoricida; family Tenrecidae; genus Nesogale; species Nesogale talazaci. Next base: position 143,026 of record PVJH01000261.1, read on the forward strand.
GCAACTCTTATCACAATCTGTTCCTACACCTATTGCATGCACAGCACACTTGTACATTTGTTGCCATCATCCTTCTCAAAACTTTTTCTTTCTACTTCAGCCCTTGGTATCAGCTCCCTCCTGTTCATTCCCCTCTGCACCCCCCCTTCCTCATGGAACCTTGATAATTAATAAGCTATTATTATTTTATCATATCATACTCTGTCTGATCTCTCCCTTCGCCCACCTCCCCATTGTCCGTGCGCCAGGAAGGAGGTAACATGTAGATCCCTTTAATTGGTTTCCCCTTTCTATTCCACCTTCCTTTCACCCTCCCGGTATTGCCTCTCACACCACTAGTCCTAAAGGGATCATCTGTCCTGAATTTCTCATGCCTCCAGTTCCTATCTGTTCCAGTGTCCATCCTTTGGTTTTACAGAATTTGTAAGGTCGAATTCAGATAATGATAGTGGGTGGGAGGAGGCATTTAAGAACTAGAGGAAAGTTGCATATTCCATCGCTGCTAAACTCTACCCTGACTGACTTATCTCCTCCACAGGACCCTTCTGTAAGGGGATGCCACTTAGCCTGCAGATGGACTTTGGGTCTCCAATCTGTACTCCCCTTCACTTACAATCATAGAATTTTTAGTTCTTTGATGCCAGATACCTGATACCTTCGATGTCTCGAGTTCACACAGGCTGCTGTGCCTCTTCCACGTGGGTCTTGTTTCTTCTAAGCTAGATGGCTGCTTGTTTACCTTCAAGCCTTTAAGACCCTAGATGCTATATCTTTTGATAGCCAAGCACCATCAGCTTTTCTCACCAATTCTATCACTCTTATAAAGTACCACAATCAGAGCACCAATAGAATGGGGCTGTGTGTTTGTGGCAGTCACCCAATCTGGTGTCAATTTGAAGATTTAACAATGTAGGGATGGAATCTACCCTATCAATCTGGAGATAGCCATTGAGCCCTATGTGTGTGCATGGCTTTCTCCTAAGAATTCTGGTACTTCCTTCTTGGAAGCAAGAGACACTCATTCATTCCCTTGGAGACACTCCACTGACAAGGCCCGCTTCCTGGGAGGCAGCCCTGAGGAGAAGCCACATGGACCTACCCTGATGCTGCCCTGGGTGTTGAGAAACCATGCAGAGACACCTGTTAGTGCTGAGATGTTTACAACGCCACTGGATCCAAAACTTTGTACCCACTGGCTGGTATTCTTCTACATTCGGCATCATTGTATGTGTTTCATGAGGCTGAAGAGGATTTTTTAGATTGCTGACAGACATATGGGTTAATATTGGATTTATGGACTTGAACTGGACTGGGTCAGGATGTTTTCTCAATGTTCAATTGCTCTTGTATATAAATCTCATTTTATTTATTTATTTATTTTTTAATTTTTTTAGGCATCACTGCCCTGGTGGTGGGAGTAAGGGCCCAGCCTTTGCTCCTGGGAGCTGGAATTGAACCTCCATCCCAGTGGGCCACAGTCCTGCGCACAACCACTACATCACCTGGGCTCAGCCCATAAATCTTATTTTTATACCAGAGTAGCCACCACTGTCTCAGCATATCTCCTTGACAGTCTTTCTCTCCCTCACTTACCCTTCACTGTACCAAGCAGGATGTACCTTTTCAGGGACAGGTCTCTCTTGCTAGCATGTTCACGGAACCTGAACATGGTGGTTTCATATCTCTAGTCTACCCAGACTAACACAGTGTTGCAAAACACAATAGCAGACTAGGAAACACTTCATTATTATTCAGCATCATCAATATTTCAAGTAATAAACCGGCCATCGGCCTCCATAAGGAAATATCTCATAGGCTTGGCACTTTGTGTGTTCCAGACTATAGTTATGCATTGCAAATCATTTTGATTCCCCCCCCCACACACAAACATACTCATTTTTAGACTCATTTTCTGCACTACTTAGAGAAAAGTTGAATGCCTCTTGATTTACCTTACAAAACAATAATTTAGTTTGCCATTTATTTTTTAAATCTCACACTGCCCATCCAACCCTCCCCAAGGTTCTGGCCTTTCTCCACTAAAGGCATACTTTATGAAAGTGTGCTTTGTTTTTGTGTTTTTTAAAAAAGGCCTCTCTCTACACAACAGAATCAGTAAAAGTAGTTTTTCTCTGGCAGCAATGGTTTATCATTCTGTCTAATACATAGCAGATACATCCGTCTTAGAAGGAGTACAGAATGTTCCTAAGAAGCAAGGAGGTAAGACATTCTCTCAGGTTCCGTGAACATGCTAGCAATAACCTGTACCATCCACCTGTCCTTCACTGCTATCAAGTTGATGCCAACATATGGCAACACATGGACATTGTAGAACTGCCACTGTGGCTTTCTGAGATGATTACCTTGATGGCAGTAGAAAGTGTTTGCAACAGACCCCACAGACCTAGCTCCAGGGATGGTCATTGGGCCTGCTGCCCTATGCTGTATCGGCCGTTCCTTGTTTGCCTCTTCTTTTCCGGTCGTCTCTCTCTCTGCACTGATCTTTTGACTTCTGGATCAGATCAGATTTCTCTCCACCACAGGTCCTGTGCATTTGTTCTTCTACCAAACTAGTCCCTCACTCTTCGTTTACTGACTTATTTATTATTCTTCAGATCTCTATGTGTGTATCTTTTTAAGAATATGGTTCTCGGGCCAACAGAGACGTTTAGGGCTCTCTGTGTGTACTCAAGGAGCCCTGGTGGTGCGTAGTGCGTGATGCATTGATCTGCAAATCACAGCTTGAACCTACCAGTTGTTCCAAGGGAACAAAAGATGAGCTTTTCTACTCTTGTGATGATTGACAGCCCAAGACACCCATCCCAGCAATTCTATTGCATTGCTATGAGTCAGAAGTAAGCGCAATTGAGAGAGTGGGAATGTGTGCTTATTTGGTATTTTTGCACTTGTTTCATAGGCCTCATCGTAATGGACATGAATGGATGTTGTTGGATTTGAATGTAGGTTGCTGTGATAGGTAGACTTTATGTCAACTTGGGTGGACCAGGGATCTTCTGATATGATTGAGCATCACATGGTCACTTCTATGTTGGTCTCTTCTGTGAAGCAGTGAAGTAACTGCAGGTAGAATAGGGTATATTACCACCTCCTTAATATGGTGACAACCTTGATAAATTTGAAAGTTTTGTCACTCAGGGTACGGCCTACATAGTTTAAATTGACAGTGTGTGGAAGCTCACAGTATTGGGATTGAATCTTGTATATAATTTGCTGATCTATAATAATGCCTTCTGATTCCAGAAGTCATCAGTGGACAACGAATGTTGGATTCAATCAACTTGGCATTCAACAGCCAGGGGTCTTCCTGATTCCTGTTTGTCAGCTTCTACAGTTACAGGAATGAGGAGAGGCCTTCAGTTTATCTCTGAATCATGGATCTGAGCTCGACTGGACTCATTGCAATAACTGCATGAACCATTTTTTCTTCTTCTTCTTCTAAACCATTTCTTGATATAAATCTCTTTCTGTATATATTCACACACAAGCATCACTGGTTTTGCCTCTTTTGACAATCAAGCCTAACTTACTCGACCTACCTCTCTTTTTGCAGAAGAAAACACAAGCAAACTCAGTAGCCCCTTGGTAAATTTGTACTATAGCCCATAGTCCAGGATAAAGTCCAGGTACCTGCTTTTTCAGTCTTTCTAGATCATGTAGTGCCCTTCATTGGATGGTGTCACCCACTTTAGGAAATACTGGCTTTTGAAGGTAAAAGGAACTGCAAGGATCCAATATCTTCAAGCTGCAAAGCATCAGGAGAAGGATCCCTGCTAGAGCCTCCAGAAGGAAAGGAACTCAACAACACCTTCGTTTAACCCACAGGGCTGTTGTGTATCTGGTGATAACTCCACTCACATTGCCTGGCAAATAGTTGACTTTCTATAAATATTTGCTGAGTAAATTAATGACAGAGATTAGAATTCAAACATAGGTCTTTGACATCATGTAATTTCCCTTTAGTCTTGAAGACACAACTCTAATTTTTTTTTGTATCTCATAAGTCCAGCTACAATTCAATTCTGATGTCTTGATCAAATTTGAGAAAATGGAAAATTTATCAAATTTGGAAATTTGAGAAAATGGCACCAAATATATTTCAGTCTACTATGATTTGATATCTCCATTACCACCAAGGAACAGAGAAACGCATTTCAAATTGATATATTGGATCCATTTAATTTCTTTAAGCAGGAAGCTGGTGCAGTTCTCACTTTCAGTGTTATGCATGTGTTTTCAGGATGCGTTGCTCAGAAAGAGCCAGGAACATCCTGGTGGAAAAAAGACCACTGCTAATGGGCCAGACATGCAATTGAAAAGCTAATTCTTTGCTCTATCACTCTCTGTCAATTTGGTATACTCTGGTACCTGGTGTGTTGCTATGTTGTTGGAAGTTATGCCACTAGTACTTCAATGGCAGGTCGTCTATGGTGAGCATGCTTCCACAGAGCTTCCAGCCTGCAATAGTCTTGGAAGAAAGGCATGGTGATCTTCAAAGGCATTGACTAATCTTCAGTGAAAAGCTTATGCATGCCAACAAACATCGTCTGATACAGTGCTTACAGATGAGCTAAATAAGCTGTACTGCACTCCAAAGATATCAAACCAAGAAAAACCACATCAAGCCAACTTCATTGGCCTTTTGTCAATATAGAATCATAGCAATCCAATAGGTCAGGCCAGAACTGCCCCTGTGAGTTTCTGACACTATATCTTCATTGCTGCAGAAACCTCGGTCTTTCTCCCACAGAGAAGCTGGTGGTTTTGAACAGTTGACTTTTCAGGTCTCAGCTGAACATGTAATCATTGTGCTAGCAAGGCTCCCTTCAAAATACACAAAGACCACAATAATGAACTCAAGGCTACCAAAGATCGTGAAGTTGACACAGGCCCCAGCAGCACATGCTTTGGTCTGTTATCTGTTGGGTCACCTGGTGTCAGAGCCTGTTTGGATGTCAATTTACCATAACTATGGCTATTCACTGCTTCACCCAGGCAAGCTTTGTCTCATATGAAGGTTATTTACCCTGAATAAATAGGCACAGCTTCCTGTGTTTCAACCATTTGCACAGCAACATTGGAGCATTCAGGAATTCCTGGTACCAATGGCAGTGGGGCCTCTGCGTTCTTCTCTGTGTGCTGAAAGTTCCTTGTTACTGCCTATATAGTGAAATAGAAAATTCACGAAATTTCACTCTGAGGATGGAAAAAGTAACAGACTTTTTATTCTTTCCTTTTCAGTATTTCTCTAGTGAACAATTTAGTGGGTGAATATCAAAAGCTATTGGAACCCAGTAGATTATCACTCTGTATGTCTGGTATTTTTAAGATGAAATGAAAGGAAGGAGGTTGGGGGTGGGGGGTGGGGGAGAGACCTTCCAAAGAATTCTTTTTTATCTTTTCCAAGTACAGTAACTCTCCTAACTGAAATCACAGAGAAATTAAAGTTGATTAAGGAACATTAGGAAAGCTGTCAATGCAATTTATTTTTTAAATCAGGGGGAAAAATGCTTCAGCATTCATTAAGTCCTCAGGGAAGGAAAGCTATATTCTACCAAATCATAACAATTGAAATGTATTTCTCTTATTTTTTGCTCAAGACTCTTCAAGCACTTTTACTAAATCCCAGAATGTTTCAACAATTTCAAACTATAAAATGCTGTGGAGAATGTTAGTGACAGGGACAGAACAAGGAGCACGGCATTTGGAATTCCTGGCTGGTCAAGCAATTGGGTTGTAGAATATAGTTTAGGTGATGTTGAGATGACCTTGAAAACTTGCATATATTTTCTTCTGGATTGGAGAATGAGCATTCTTTTATAATTTTGAGAAGTAAGGTTTGAGAAAAGACGGTGTGTTTTTTTCAAGCAGATTCTAAATCACACACTATCCAGAGAGGTACAGGGAGTCAATGGACCAGCTTTCTGATCATGGTGAAACTACACTAGAAGGTTTGCTGGTGAAGGTTCATCACGAATGGGTCTGGGAGGGAAGCCAGAGGTCGGACTGTTTGTAAAGTGTCAAAATCAAACACCAATAGGAAACTTCAAGGCTTTATGGATTTTGTTTGGAGTATAGGATTTAAAGGAAGGAAAGCCGGGCTTAAAAGCAAAGCCTTCATGGTTGGATCTATCTGAAACAGTATTCTATTCCAGCTTAGAGCAGCAAGATTTTGTTAGATACTATGGAGAGCAATCAGGAGGAAACCAGGAAGAAAAAGGAAGCAGCCCCACATGGTTTTTGTGCAGGAAGGGAAAAAGCAAGTAAATTTTCTGATAAACAAATCAACATGAGTTTGAGCTTTTAAAACTCAGTTCACGGGCTGAGCCCAGGTGGCTTAAGTGGTTGAGTGTGGGAATGCAGCCTGCGGGATTGGTGGTTCAAATTCAGTGATGGCTCTCAGGAACGGCACTGGGTAGTGCCCATGACTACCAGAGGCAGGGATGCCCCCCCCCCCCCAAATAACTCAATTCACCCAATGTAACTAAATACGATATCTTTCTCACTTAGTTATCCCAACACAGAAAGTGCAGGGTTGATTAGACCCAGATTTGCATTCTACAGATTTACAATGCTAATATCTTTTGTTTATGTACTAGGTAGTGTCACATGACTGCCTCTTCTCTGTCAGCTATGATGAACAAAGCGTCTCCCACACCAGACTTTTCCACATTCTGCTGGGCCAAACCAGCTCACTGTGGCATAATTCTCTCAAATATTCCCCGGTCAGGGGAAAACAGAACAACAAAAATAGCTCTGAGCTAGTATGCCATAAGCAGTCTATGTAGGGCAATAAACCCCGATCAACTCTCCGTGATTCTGCACAAAACTGGGGAGGTCCTGCCTGTCCTGGAACCCTACACAGGGCTGAGGGAACATGCCCCACCCCCACCCCCCCACTCCCACCTGCTCTAGTGCTACATACAGCACAAGACACGCATACCAGTGAAATTCCAGCACTCAATACTGCTGTGGGAACTGATTCCTGGTCACTACTGTGATCTTGCCTTAGACGGTAATCCCACCCAGCATCTGTGGAACCTGACACCAAATGGACACACCATCCCACTACCTTGAAGCAGATTTGGAACTTCTCCAGCATCATGGTCAGGCAATCAAGCCTCAATTATCTCTTACTTACTACTTTAGTTTTGCTTTCTTTATTCTCTCACACTGATAATTTCCCCAATACAGTGAGTCTCAATGAATCCAGTTTTTTTTCTCTTTTTCTTTATATTTTCTTATTTTTCTCTCTTTTTCCTCTTCTCTCCCGCCTTTTCCTATGATACACCACTGCTAGATTCCAGGCCACTATCCTCCGCCTAGAGCAACTCAGCCCAAATTGCAGGAGTACTCCAGTCTGCCCTCTGTGTCAGGGCTGCACACCGCACAAGGCAGCTGTGAGAGCTCTTTACAGTGCTCCAGGTTGCTGAGAAAACCTCTGTTGGACCTCTAAGGTGATCTTGCCAAGTAGGACAATTCTGCCCAGTACCACTAGGTCCCTCCACTAAAAGGTCATATCAATCAGCCATCATGGGGCAGGATTTAAACCCCTCTGGGTCCACATTCAGGCATTCAGGGTTCAGCTATCTCTTTAGTCTTTATATTTTCCTTCACTCTTTACCGTCACCGTCAATCTTAGGGAGCACATTTGCATTTTCCCCTTCTATCTCTTTTTTTTTTCCTTTTCTTCTCTCTCTCTCTACTCTTCTGGTTTTCTCCTCTCCCTCTCATTCCTAACATGCCACTGCTGATTTCCAGCTTCCTATCCTCTGCCCAGGGCAACTGTGCCCACTCGGTGGGGAGTGCTGCAGCCTGCCCTGTGTGATAGTGCTGCACACTGCACGAAGAAGTTCTACACATGGCACAGCATGGGGCTCAGCTATCAATTTTCTTCTTTTCTTTTTCTTTTTCTTCTTTACTTTCTTATCACAAATATTTTGTTCTTCACCCTTTCTTCTTTTCTCCTCTCCTTCCATCTCTTCTCTCTTTCCTATCACAGACTCAGCAGATAAAGTTTTTCTTTTTTTACAGTTTTCTATTTGATAATTTTTTTGGTTTAGACTTTGCCTTTCTTTTCGGAGTTGGTGTTCATTTGATTGGAATGTGTGCTCCTTGTTTTCTACTTTCTCACTTTTTCTTTTCCTCTCTTTCTCTTTCTTTTCACAAGTCTCTATCAGCCTCCAGGTCACTTCCCTCCACCTAGGTTAACTTTGAAGACCCAGTTGGCAGACCTCCTGTCCACATTTATTGGTTTGACATGCAGTGGAGGAAGTCAAGCTAACCCTACCCCATAACCCAGGCTGGCTGAGGGTGTTCTCTATCAAACAGGTTGGGGAAATCCAGCCTAAACCTCCAAGGCCCTACATGTGACTGGGAAAACTGCCCACCACTGGTGGGGCTCCACACTGCCACAGAAATATCCACATCAATCTCCTTACTGATCTCTCTGACTAGGACAATTCTCCTTGCCAGCGACAGTGCTCTACACTAGCAGGGTACACCCACATGCCCTCCTCGTCATTCCAGTTACAGAGGATAAGACCACATACCACCCAAGGTGCTCCAAGTACCATAAAGCAAAAAGCTTTTAAAAGGTCAGCCAGAGCAACACCATCCTTGTGGACCCACAACAACCTGAGCAGTATCTGATGAAAGGATTATCCAACTCACATTTTACAACAAATAATGGAATATTGCTTGAGTAGAGTGCGAATGATACAATAGGAAGATAAAGTGGTAGGTAGCCTGACACCGCCCCCACCCCCGCCCTAGTACAGCTACCTACAGGTAGTTTGTAGAAGCACTTGTACAAGCCCCCCAAGAGAAAGCCCAGTGCTCTTTGACTGGACAATGGCTCCAGGCTCTGCTAAAACAACATGTAAACAGCAACCAGCCAAAAAGCCTCAGCAAAAAAACAGGAGAAGCAGAAGACAATGTCCGATGAAGTCATGAACCTAACAATTTGCAAAGAAGAAGCAGATATTGACCAGCCACAGAAAGAAATTTTCAAAATGTTGCTTGTAGTCATACAGGATATGAAGGAAGAAATACAGAAAAAAATGAAATAATTGGGGAAATAAAGGCAACACACCAAAGTGGAATACAAGACTTAAGGGATGAAATGACAAAATCTGGTGGCAAATTGACAGAATTTGCCAATAAACCTGAGGAGTTAGGGAATCACATCAGTGACCTAGAGGACAACCAGGCAGATTTCAACAAATGGGACAAGCATTAAAATAAGACAATCAGAGAAGCTGAAGAAAGCATGAGAGCTACCTCTGATGCTATGAATATGAACAATATTAGAATAATTGGATTACTGGAATAAGATGCAGCAAAGAAGTCGATAGCAAAATAGTGCGGGAATTCTTCGAGGAAAACTTCCATAGCTTAGTAAAAGAAATCAGGCACCCATTCAGGAGGCTGAAAGAACACCAGCTGGACACCAAGTCATCTAAAAACTAAATTATACAACTGTGAGGAAAAGGACAAGATCATGAGAGCAGGTAGGGAAAAGCAAATAATCACATGTAACGGTACACCAAAAAGAGTATGTTCAAACCCGTTAGCAGACAAAGTGAAGTTGAGGAAATGGAGGAACATATTCCCAAAATTGAAGGAAAACGACACTAACCCAAGAATACTGTACCTGGCAAAATTATCTATTAAGATAGATGGAGAAGTAAGAGTCTTCCCAGACAAGGAAAAACTCAAAGAACAGATAAAAAGAAACACAGCTCCACAAAAGATCCTTGCAGATACTGTGTGGGCAGAAGATCAACAAATAAGAGATCAATGCATAGAAAAACCCCACTTGTAGCACAAAAAAGAGAAAACAGCTCCCAATTTAGCACTGGCTTAATCGTGGAAAGAGGGCAAAAATGAATCCCCCCCCACACACACACAACACAAGCAGATAAGAAAGGTAAGTAGGAAATTACCAAACACAAAAAGTACAAAATTATATGACAGATTCCACAGATTGATGTAAGAACACTGAATATCAATTCCCTGAACTCAGGAATTATAAGGAAGAGGCTAAAAGACTGGCTCAGAAAACATAAACCATCGATCAGCTGCCTACAGGCGACACATCTCAAGCTTGCAGAAAAAAATAGATTGAGAATTAAAGACTGTAAAAAAAATACAAAGAAATGGCAATTAAAAAAAGGGTAGTTATGTTAATATCTGACAAGTCTGATCTTAAGGTATAGGCCATAACCAGAGAGAAGGAGGGGCACTATATAATGCGCATGGAAATAGTAGACCAAGAACCAGTGAGTATAATAAATATATATGCGCCCAACAAGAGATCCATGAATTTTGTAAAGCCAACACTCCAAAAGATGAAAAAAAATTACAAGCCCAACAATTATAGTTGGTGACTTTAGTGCACCATTTTCTGAAAAAGACAGATCACTGAGAAAAACGAAACAAGGAGACTATGGATCTAAATGGCACAATTGTATGACTTGAGTGGATAAGATTTTTTTCAGAACTTACCACCCAAATACAAAAAAAATTCACATTCTTTACAAGCCCACATGGCACATATTAAAAGATAGACTACATACTGGGGCACAAGTTGAACTTGAGTAAATTCAAGCACATAAAGATTACACAAGTGCTTCTGTCTGATCACCGTGCTGTAAGGAAGGTTGGAAATCACCAAAAGGAAGGTGAGTAAAACAAGGGTAAACAATTGGATGATGAACAATTCTCTACTGCAAAAGGAGTAGGTAATGACCCAGATCAGAGATGAGATCAGCAAGTTTCTATAAACCAATAAGAATTAAAGTAGTATTTATCCAAACCTTTTGGACACAGCAAAGCCATTTATCAGAGGAAGGCTGATCGTAACAAATGCACACATGATAAAAGAAGAGAACGTTGTGGTTGATAGCCTGGTATGAAATTTACAGCAATTAGAGCAGAGTCAACAGAACAATTCTAATAGCAAATGGATAGAACTAACAAAAATCAGATCTCAGATAAAGGAGAGAAAATAAGAAAACTATAGAAAAAAGTTAAAAGTTGCTTATTTGAAAGGATTAGCAGACTTGATAGACCACAGGAAAACCTAACCAAAGAAAGGAAGGAACAAATGTCAGTTGCAAGAGTGAAGGATGAAAAGGGACATTACAATGGACTCTAATGAAATCAAAAGGATACTTACACAGTAATATGAAGACATGTATTCTATTGAATTCAACAACTTGGAAGGTATGGACAAATATGTAGATATACAATCCCTCCCTAGACTATCCCAAATGGATGCCAGGAGTCTTAAGAGACCTATAGTAATGGAATAAATATATAAAGTTATTAAGGGATTATCAACAAAACAAAATCCCCTAGGTCAGATGACTTCACAGGAGAATTCTAACAAGCATTCAGGGAAGAACTAGCATAAATCAAATACAAACTCTTCCAAGATATAGAAAAAGACAGGAAACTCGCAAACTCTTTCTTTCAAGCTAGTATGGCTCTGATACCTGAAGTGGACAAGGATCTCATAAGAATTGAGAACTACAGACCAATATATCTAATGAACATTGATACAAAAATCCTTAACAAAATACTGGCCAATAGAATACAAAAACACATTAAAAAAATTCACTGTGACCAAGTGAGATTCATGTATGGTTCAACATAAGAAAGACCATTAGTGTTATTTACCACATTGGCAGGAAAAAATGATAAGAGCCACATGATAATATCAATTGATGAAGAAAGCATTTGACAAAATCCAAGACCCATTCCTGTTTAAGATAGGGATAGAAGGAAATTTTCTCAATATTATACAAGCTATATATGAAAAACCAACAGACAACATGGTAGTCAATGCATAAAAGACAAAAACAATTCCGCTGAGAAAGGGGACCAGACAAGCTTGTCTCTTGTCCTCACACCCATTTAACATTGTACTGGAGGTACTAGCCAACAACATAAGACAAAGAAAAGAAACCAAAGGTATTTATCTCAGGAAAGAATAGGGGAAATTATTGTTATTCACTGATGAAATGATTCTTTACATCAAAAATCCACTAAACTCCAAAAGTGGGGTGTTGCAAGCAATCGAGGAATATGGCAGTGTCAGAATACAAGGTCAACAAACAGAAGTCTATTGGTCTGCTATACACAAAATACAGAAGAGAACTTTAAAAAGGTAGTACCCTTTATTGTAGCCAAGCTACAATATCTAAAGATATACTTGACCAAAAAAAAAAAAAAGAAAGAAAGAAAGATTTGTATGAGAAAATTTATAGAACACTATTACAAGAAATGGAGGAATAATCCATGCTCATGGGAGACTCAATATAGTAAAGATGTCAGTTCTGCCCAAGGCACTATATAAATCCAAAGCCTTTAAGATACAGATACCACCATCCTCTTTCGAAGAAGTGGAAAAACTGATTACCAACTTCATATGGTAAAGCCCAGAACTAGGTGAGAACGCCTCATGAAGAAAGACAAAGTGGGAGAACTTCCTAACTTTAGCAAATATTATATGGCCCCAAGAGTCAAAATACCTTATTGTTTTTTTCATTCAAAGGTATTTATCACCCAATGGGCCTAATCGGTATCCAAGGGAACTGCCCAGCAGCCTTCAGCTTTCCATCAGTGCTACCATGACCACTGATGTCAAGATAACTTTACACAAGAGCACAACTTGAATCCTCTCACGTTCTAATCCCAAATGTCTTGTAAGAGTTCATGATACAAATTCCGATACGGATATTCACCAAATGTCAGGTGTTAGTAATACACCGCAAGAAATATGGTCTTTTAAAAGATAGTATACAACTATTTTCAATATAATTGAACTACTGACTTGTACATGTGAATTCTATGCCAATAAAAGTAATAAAAATTCATTAGAAAACAAAAAACTCATAAAAGATATGTTAAGTTTTTGCTCAGAGACAAAGATTCTAACTTCATATTTTCTACAATATGATTCTCTGTTCTGATTCCATATAAGATCAATGGGGAATGTTAAAATTATATCCTGGAAATAATAGAATAAATAAATAATTGAGTGGTAAACTGTAGATTACCCTAGTAATCCTAACTATGAATTTGGTAGATTTAACTTGGGAAATTTGAACACATCCTACATAACTATAAAGTAAATAATATAAAAATTTCATAATATATTATGTATTATGTATATTATAACTAAATGTATAAATTAATCTCTAAGAAGAAATTGGATAAAGTAAAGAAGAAGACAAATATGTGCATAAGCAAAAATGGTGAAGAAAGCTGATGGTGTCCGGCATTCAAAAGATATAGTATCTGGGACCTTAAAGGCTTCCAGGTAAACAAGTGACCATCTAGCTCAGAAGCAATAAAGCCTATATCAAAGAAGCACACCAGCTTATCTTATCATGAAGTGTCAAATGCATCAGGTATCAGGTATCAAAGAACTAAAAATTATATCATTGTAAGTGAGGGGGAGTGTAGCCTGGGAACCCAAAGCTCATCTTTAGGTAGTGGGGTATTCCCTTCCAGAAGGGTGATGGGGAGGAGATGAACCAGTCAGGGTGTATTGTAGCAATGATGAAACCATACAACTTTCCTCTACTTCTTAAATGCTTCTCCCAACGCCCCACTACCATTATTCCAATTCTACCCTACAAATCCAGCTAAACCAGAAGATGTACAATGGTATAGATAGGAAGTGGAAACATAGGGAATCCAAGACAGATTATTCCTTCAGGACCAATGGTGAGAGTAGGGTGGGTGGGGTAGAAAGGGGAAACCGATTATAAAGACCTACATATAACCTCCTACCTGGGGTACCTATAACAAGGAAGTAGGTGAAGGAAGACATTGGACAGTGTAAGATATGACAAATAATAATAATTTATAAATAATCAAGAGTTGATGAGGGAGGAGGGAAAAAGGAGGTAGGGGAAAATGAGGAATTGATTCCAAGGGCTTAAGTAAAAAGCAAATGTTTTGAGAATGATGAGGGCAACAAATGTACAAATGTACTTGACATACAATGCATGGATGTATTAATTGTGATAAGATTTGTAAGAATCCTCAATAAAAAATTTTTAAAAAAAAGAACCAAATAGACCATAAAAAGAAAATGTACAAGTGTACTTGCTACAATATAATATATGTATGTATGTATTGTGATAAGATCTGTATGAGCCCCCATTAAAATGTTTTTTAAAAAGGTGAATAATACATACCTGTGGCAGTCATGTGCTTGGTGTCAATTTCATGGTTGGAGTCTAGCCTGTTAATCTGGAGATATTCATTGAGTAGCCAATGAGGCCTCTGTGTAGGCATGCCTTTCTCTTGAGACTTCTGGGAAATCTTGTGATATTTCCCTCATGGAGATGAGTGGCCATTCCCCCCAGTTGTTGGGACTCACTCTCTGAGACAACAAACTATGGACAAGACAAGATGACAGTGTCCCAGAAGCTGAAAGAGACGGAGCAGAAGCTACACTGCCTTACCCTGATGGAATCAGACCTCTGAAGCTGAAGAACTCATGTGGAGACCCCTGCCAGTGCTGAATTCCTTCTACCACCACTGGGTGCTGTTGATTGACCCTGAGTCCTAGAAGCAAGGAGCCATGGTGAGACCCCTGCCAGCGCTGGGATTCTGCACTCACTGGCCTGTAACTTCATGAGTCGGAAGAAGATTTTATAAACTGGTATCGAACATATGGGCTAATATTGGACTTATGACTTTGAACTGGACTGGGTTTGGATGCTTTCTCAATGTTTCATTCCTCTTGTATATAAACCTTACCCTTATATCCATATGAGTGTCTATGAATTTGCTTCTCTGGTCTACCCGGACTACCACAATTCCTTATATCTTAAACTCATCAGAACTTAAAATTGATATTAAATATGAGAAATGATTTGAGAAATTAATTACTTCATAAAATATGAGTCCAATTCTGAAATTTGGCAAACAAAGCAAAAGAAAATCTTGCAGTTAACTTTTCTGTTATAGACACACAAGTAAATCTATGACAATAAATAAAATCTTGCAATAAATCAAATATTAGTGTACAGGAATTACCTTGTGAAAGAAAATCTTTGTGCAACATAATTGCTGTATCACTGCATATTGCTGTTTGATGAGACATGACCTGTGATATTTGCTTGTTTTCGGGCATCTTTATTGTAAATTAGGCAGGGTAGGGAGTTGGGGTTTGCATTTCAGATCATCAACTTTGTATCTGGTGGTTCAAACCATCACCCACCCCTTTCAATAGTGCCCTACCACTTGCTTCTTTCCAATGAACTAAAGGCTATTCTTCAAAAGGTAGTTAAGAAACTTTGAAACCAAAATGAATATAAATGTGTCTAAAACCGAGTAGATTTCCCTTACATTGCTGGTCCTAGCTACATATTCATTTAGATCGATGCCCGGTAATGTGACTGTGGAATGCAAGACTGTTCACTCCCTACCTGAAGCCACAGACTGGCCAACATTTGAGTACTGCCCTATTCCCTTTCATTTCAGGATCCCAGAATCACAGGCTCTCTCTGAAAAACTCCTTTGTAACACTGTAGTTAGTATTTCTAACTCACCTTAGCCGGGGGTGGGGGTGGGCGTGGGGGGTGGGAGTGGGGAAGTTCAAATCATCCTAAGAGAGCTGCTGGGCTCTGGAAGAAGATTCACCTGTTTAATTGTGTGTCTGAGCATGCGTGTGTTTTTTCATTTGTCATTTTGCTGCTTGCCCTGGGAAGATAAATTTCTTCACAGTGGATGAACCATGTTCATTGTAAAACCAGTATTTCTAAATTGACAAAGACTCAGATCAGATTTTACCCTCTGTGAGTGAGAGTGGAAAAAGACCAGATTGCTGTATCAACCCACTACTCAAAGACTGTTCAAAAACTTCATCAGGTGGCAACTGAAATATTAATCCAGCCACAAAGCAAAAATTGAGGATAACTGTCCCAGGCCCTGGGATTGACCTTGGCTCCTAACTGCTCCTTTTATTTTCTTCTGTTTGAGACTTGAGTGTGTGGGAAGCAATTTGAGTAAAGGGAGTGCCACGTGGTGAAGGGGGCTGGCGCTACCGTGGCAACTGCTATGTGACACAGAGAAAGGTCTCCTGCAGCTCAGAATTAGCGGTCAGGGGAATAGACTCACACAAGAGAATCAACCACTTCCAACACATGCCGGGAAAGTCTTCTCTCATTGGCTGCTAATTCATTAGCTTTCAACTCCAATTTTTTTCTGCAAACGTTTTGAACCCCTCTCGCATGTTAAAAAAAAGTGAACCCCTTCTACATTAAGTAAAATAGTCTTAAATAGTTACCTATAATTTTAACATCCTTTTCAGAGGGTTCATTTCACTGTAGTCAGTGTGAGGAGTCGCCTTGTTTGACAGGATGAGTTGCTCTAAGCGCCATCGCCATCAGGTGTGCACCACAGAGACACCAGTAGAGAGAGTCAATGACACCATGGCCCCTCTAGGCAAATATGATACTGAATGAGGATCAATACAAGGAAGGGAATTGAATAATTTACCCTTTCCAAAGCAATCAGTTGACAGAAAAATATGTTGGAGAGAAAAGCGGTTCTATTTTAACTGGAAAGTTGACAAGAGATTGTTCAAATGGCAAGACAGTCAAATAGAATATATTTTAAACCTCAGGTTCTAACTTGAGGTTGCTGTCACACAGGGTCTCTAGGTCTTGATAAACACAATTTATCTTGCTTTGTGTCTGTTTTCTGATTTTCAACCTCAGCAATCAGAACTAACCTTACGTGATAACTAATCATATCCTCACATGATAGCTACATATGATTGCAGGTATTTGGAAAACTGTAAATAGAGCTAGGGGTAGAAAGAATTAAAAGTGAAATGCTTTCCCCGGCTTTCTTTGATCATACTAAATTCGCCCGTGCTACAGCCCTCTACTGCATTTGGCTTTACGGTGCAGAGTAGAAGGCATGGTTGGAACAAAGGAAAAACAGAGAAGGGAATCCTTCAAAGTTGTCAGAGTGGAATGAACAACATCCAGAAGAACTTGATTTCCCACCCCACGCACCCCAGTCCTTATTTTAGAACCCCTTTATAGTTCTCCTTCCCCAAGTTCTGACTTCCACCTCAGACCCTAGTTTACCATTAACACTAGATACAAGAGCAGTCTAGGGCATTGGGGAAATGAAATGTAGCTTAACCTATCCAAATGATAAAAATGATTTAAGTAAAAGTAATTACTGAGTTTGAAATCCAGCCAGCAAATAAAAACTAATCCCCAATCCCTTTCCTGTTTTTTTTTTTTAAACATGACCGGTGAGGATTTCTTTAGTATGACTATAGTTAAAATCATGATTTCATATCTCATGTGATTTCAAAGAATTTTATTGAAGATTGAGACATTTATTCCACTATTTTAGAGGTAAGTGTAAGGAATGGTCGTGGTTTAGGAGCAGAGGAAAAAGGCATCTAGAATAAGCTCAAACAGAAAGAGGAAAATTTAAGCGATTATTAAATGATTATAGAGACTATTTTGGAATGTATTAACTACACATTTAATAAAGCGATCTGTTATAAATTACAACATCCATATTTGTTTTTTGACTTCTATAATTTTTCGGGGGGGGGGTTTGGTGGGGGGAGACATCACTGCCTCTGGTGGTCATGGGTGCTGCCCAGTGCTGCTCCTGTGAGCCGCCGCTGGATTTGAACCGCCAAGCCCGCGGGCTGCAGTCCCGTACTCGATCACTACGCCACCAAGGCTCAGTCCCGACTTCTATAATCTTAAACCCCAATAGAACACCAATAGTATCAGACGATTTTTGAATGTGACCATCAAAAGTGGTAAATTTTCTAACTGAAAAGTTGAAGCGAACACAGAGATGGTTAAATGCCATTTATGGAAGGGAAATATGGAGAGCTAATGCCGAGGGTCTAAGTGGAAGGACGATGTTTCAAGAAAGATGATGGCAACAAATGTGCAAAAGTGGTCTGGATACAATCGATGTATGTATTGATCGTGATAAGGGTTGTATGAGCCCCAATAAAATGATTCAATTAAAAAAATGCAGTTTACACCAGACTTTCTCCTGAAGAAGGAATCATTTAAGTAGCTGACAGTGTACTATTCTTAACGAATGACCTTAATTAAAAACAAATGACAAAACACATAGGGGAGAACATTCAAATATATTTGCTTTTAAAGATGGATCATAAAAAAGACACAGTTATATCCAATTAAACATTACTAATGCTGTAAAGGTACAAGCCAAATAGCTCTTCTAACTATCTCCGCAGAAATGGATGCGAGACAGCGAGAAAATGTCAAGCATAAGTCCAAAGTCTAGACACCAGTTTGTGCACTTGATCTTTCCTTAGTAAAACATGCAAATACTGATTGTAGGTGTTCTCTGAAGTCTCAGAGTATGACTTTCTCAGTTTAAAATATTTTACAGTCCATTTTTAAATTTGAAGTTATTTCTTTATGCAGTTTAAAAAATTGTCAGAAATATTATGTTTCTTTGGTGCTAAATGTAATGCAAAGATCGAAAAACACTAAAACGTATTTAGTCAAAATTAATATTTTTCATCCATCCATGATGCATACCTTGATGTACTTTCTTGACCAAAGCATAAAAATTAAGCATTATCACTAGTATACATGGAAGCTAAAAAAAGGAGAATCATAGCTAAAAAGTTTCCATAACATTGCTATTGCTCCAAAGGTTGGATCATTCTGATTTTGAATCTCCTAAAAGCACAAACTGAGAAATAATTGTGAGCTTCATAAATGTTATTTAATGTGATTTAAAGTCATGCAATTTTAAGTGATGCGATTTAAACTAGTAATTTTTGCTAAAAAATCCTTTATTTTTGAGAGTATGCTTATAAGTAATTAAGGTTAATTCACCATATTTTTTAACAGAAACCTGTTTGAACAAGCTACTTTTTCATCTTCATTTTCAAATTACAATAATGGATTTTCTAGTTAGTCTTAATGCCAATTATTTCTGTCTGAATTAACTTGCAATCTTTATTGACACATGGAAAACTGGGGGGTCTCTTTTTTTGCCGATAATTACATTGTTCTGGTTGTTAGAATTATAGTGCCACTGCTTCGTTCAAAGCTGGTCAGGGCAAGTTTTTGAACATGGATTTATTACCACTTACTTGTCTTAGGTCTACCACATCCCCCAGACTTGTGACAAAGACCTTCAAGTTAAACACGGAGTACATTAAAAGGACAGGAATATCAATGGGAGACTTGTCATACAAACAAGGTTTAGGAATGTTTATTTGTGCTAGAGAAGTTCCCTTTGGGGCCCATGCACCAATTTTAAAAAAAGGTAGACTCACTTTAAGTTTCCTTTTCCTCAAATGAAAGAATCAGAGAACACAATTACATTACGCCAAAGTAAAGAAGATATTGTTGAGGATATGGATTAAAGTATTTCTTAGCATTTTTTTCCTATTATAGCATCTCCCCCCACCCCCACCACATCTCTAGTCTATGCCCCCTCCCTGCACCTTACTGCATTCATACTTTTCTATTGTGACCTTACCTGTCTCTCTTCCCTCCCCCATTTTTTCTCTCATTCTCTTTGAAAGCATTTTTTTTTTCAATCAGCACATGAGGCACTGAAAGAATATTATTTAGTCTTGGCTTTTTCCTCAACTTTATTCAGCAAAGCCACTGACTTGAACAAAAGCAGTACTGTACCTGCTCCTGGCCGCCAGAAACAATGACGAGTGGTTTGATAAGATTAGATGTGATTTTAAATGCAGCGGGGACAAAGACTCCCTCCTACTCACTCCACTCCTACCCCCTACTGTAATTCCACCACAGTGAGTTGAAAAATCCCTGACCAGAGCCAGACTGCTTGGTAAGCGCCACCTCAGAGACATAGAAACATGATCTGCATCTTTTTCATGCTCGGCAGACATTTTGTGCACAAAAAAGAAAAGAAGGGGTGGGGGGTGGGGGGTGGTGGAAAGGCCATCTTTAAACGCAGACACAAGCAAACTTTGTACAGTCCTACTTTAATAGTTTCAAGACAGACTTAAATATCAAGCAAACATCTTTTAAAAAGGAAGAAAAGGAAAAATATATAGGAAAAAAGTTATCTCACTTTGATTTTGAACACATACTGTTCAGCTTGTGGGATAGATTGTGTAGGGTTTAAAACTATTGAACAAAGTCGAAATGCTTGCGATTTCTTTAAGAATTTGAAAATCTAGAAGTCCAATGTGCAGTTTTGCATTTTTCTTTTAACTCGGAAGAGTTTACAGTTGAGTTCTGGCTCAGCATGTGTGGATCGATGGTCAGAGTGGAGCGCCTCCTTGTTCTTTTTAGCCTGTGGATACGAACCTAGAATGAATACATGTCTTAACCTTTCTGTGTTCTATTTTGCCTGACCACCAACCACTACCGACACTTTCTTCTTTCAATGGTATGTAAATAATAGTTTCATTTTGGTTGTATTTCACTTTTTCAACTATCTTTTTCATTATAGCAGAACAAAGATTTTTAGATGGGAAGAGGAGACATGGCATAGTGACACAAATGGAAAGAATACTATCTTATTTAATTATGCAGATAAAAGTTGGCCCCCACTAGTGCTCTCACTACATTGTTTTTGAATTTTTTTCAGCTAAAATCATCTAAATCACATTCTATCTACTGTCTTTAATCAAATGCAATGATTTCATAAGATGGATAAAAAGCCCTTAATCTGTCACTTGTGAAATGCTTTTTTTTCTTTGGGTATCGAATGTTCTTTATAGGGGGCATGACTGCATGCTGGAAAAAAGTCAGATGTTGAAACTGGATAAAGAGTCTTTACTGACTAAATTTGAGAGGCATACTAATCTCTGAACTTCTGATCCCAAAGTAGTAGGTATTTCTGAGTTAATATAAGGGGCAAATTTCTGTTCTCCCCGCGTGATGAAAATTAGTGGTATCTTACCTGTAGGGTCGATCCATTAACCTGGTCAATACATTCAAGGTGTGCACCATTATCACCCCTATTTCTTGCTACAAAACTTCGTTTAACTGAGAAATTGCCTTTAGAATTGTATTTCCCCTCAACCTAACCTAAATTATTTTATGTTGTTTTTCTCTAAGAGAAAATAGGAGGTTAAATTGTTAGAATTTCACAGGAACTAGCTACACCAACCAACGCTGTGGAAGGGAGTCTGACTCCTGGGGACCCCATTTATCTCAAAGGAACACTCTGCCCCGGAGGCTTTTCCTTGACTGGTTTTTGGAGTCCATTTTCAGGCCTCTTCTCTGAGGTGACTCTTGGTACTCTTGACTGCTCACTTAGAGCTAGACTGACAGTTTGCACTATCCAGAGACTCCCTTCTAACCTAATAGATTTTACTAAACACGATGGAAAGACATGGTTACCTTAGAAAGGGGAGGGTTGTGTTTTTCTAATTCTTTTTGGAGAAGATGTTTCTATTTTCTAAAGGTGTAACTAATTTTATTTTTTGCAATCTTCTATCTCACTATTATATTTTCTTCGACTTCTGGAAAAATGGAGCAGCAAGACATGGTAAGCATGGGGAAATTGGTGAAGTTGATTTCTCTTTGACATCTTCCTCCCTGTTGTTCAAAACCTCTGCGTATTTCCAGGTTCCCAGCAACTTTCCTGGGAAGTTCCTGCCTTTGTTCTTTCCTCCCTCAGTTCCTCCCCCAAGCCTTCATTCCCCTCCTCTCACTTCCTTTCTCCCTCTCCCAAGTGAATTTACAATTAAGGTTGGCCCCATCTTCTTGGTCCAGCATTTATACAAAATCATCACAATTCATACCCTGAAAAATTCATTCTTGAATTTTAAAATTTGCTGTTTTAGCACACTTCTTGCTTTTAATGTACATCTATCTTATATGGGAGAACAATAAATGAAATTGCCCTTAACCTGTCAACAAATACTCCTCAAAAGTATGACATCTAGACATGAATTGAACTATTGCTCGCTCTGTATTGAATATATTCATGTAAAGTTTAGAGATGATCCCAGGTGCAAAATATCTATCCCTGAGTATTCTCCCAGCTGATGAACTGTATTTCTGTTGCCACTATGTTGAAATGCCTAATTAATACATGCTTGTTGTAAAAATATTAGCAGACACATTAAAAAACTAAGAAAAATAATGAAATTATGTTTCTGGCAGTCACAGATAAGAATTTTACTATATAACCATCTTACTATTTATATATGCTCATAGTTTTATACAAGTGAGATCATAGCATACACAGAAGTTTTAAATCATGCTAACTTAGTCTACCACAAATGTTTCATGATGATTATATGCAGCAAACTTAATGGTTATAAATATTTAAAAATCTTTTGAATGTCTGCATTGTGTTGAATATATACAAAGCATCCCCTTTTATCTCTGATCCTCATTTTTTTTTCTTCTTCTTTTGTAGTAGTGTCTGCAGATCATATCCTCTTGGCTCTTTGATCTTCAGCCCTGTGCCTTGTTCATTCTGCCCTTTCCCTTTCCTCTTCCATCTGCTTGTCTGGAAATTGAGTCTATCCTAATGACTCCACTAGCATGCCCCTTTCTTAAGAAAACTTCTCTCAGAGTCATTCTGCGTAATTTGCTCATGCTTTTACTATACTTTCATTAAGGATTTCATCATACTCTACGTAGCCGAATGGCATTGGGCTGGGTCAGAGAGCAGACTGGGCAAGACTGACAAGAGGAGTTAACAACACAGCCTGGGGTGGGTTGTTGCTGTCCATTCTCAGCAGGGCATCCTCTAGATGGCATGGAGTGTTTCGGGAATGTTGGGTTCCCAGGGAAGGTAGGGAACACCCTGAAAAAAATTGTCTGGTTATATTCTGTAATTTGGATGCCCAAGAAGCCCCATTGTAAGAAGAGATGATGATAAGTGGGGTTTGAATGAATAATATTCTGATTGAAAGATTGGAAGCATACAAACTGGAAGATGAGACAACAGGACTCATGGAAAAGTATCTAGCTTGTTGAGTGCGCTTGATACACCAAAAATCAAACCGAAGTTGATTTTGACTCACGTCACTCTTTATGGCAGAGTAGAACTGCTCCCTAGAGTTTCTGAGGATACAAATATTTATGGAAGATAATAACTTCTAATTTCTTCTACTTAGAGGCTGGTAGGGTTGAAGTTGGGCTGTCATTTTAGAGGGATCATAGGACTACAACTAACGCAGCCATGACTACTGGACCATACCTGACAGTCCATTCTGAAGAAGAGCATTCCATTGTAAACCGAAATACTTACAGCACTAGGGATCCAATGGCTTTGCATTACAATGCCACCCTGAAAAAAGAAGTGAAGCTGAGGGGCTCAAACACATATCTCATGTGCAAATGGCATGATGTCTAAGTTCTGTAGAATTTCATTCTGCATAGCAAGTGCATGGAGAATGACATGGACAAAGACCTGCTGGCAGCAGAGTGCCAGCCAGAATCAGTGACACCAGACAAATGTAAATCCTGAACAGAGGGAGTCTCTTTTAGCAATGCTCTTCCCTACTGACCAAAACTCAGTCCCACTGGGACTCCTGGGCCAATCCAGGAAAGACTGCTCCTCCTCTAGTCCAAACAGTGAGACACCGGTTATGGCTTTGAGTGTCTTCCGCGGATATATCGCAGGAATTGCATCTTTTTTGACCCCTGTGTACTTTCTGGATTTGTACACTTTCATACCTTTTGGGGAAGAGTATTGAATGTACCCTAGATTGTTGAAAGAACAAGCAAACTTGTCTCAGAAGAAGTACAGCCAGAATGTTCTTTAGAGGCCAGGCTGGGGAGACTTCATCTCACATACTTTGGACATTTTATCAGGAGAGACCAGTCCCTTGAAAAGGACATTATGCTTGGTTAAAGTAGAGGCCAGAAAAAAAGAAGACCCTTGAAAAAATGGATTGACACAGGGGCTGCAGCAATGGGCTCAAACATAAGAACAGCTGTGAGGAAAAAGCAGGACATGACATTGTTTTGTTCTGTTGTACATCGGGTTCTCTATGAGTCGTGACAGACTCAACAGCACCTACCAACAACAGTGACAACAGCACATAAATAATACCTTTAGATACTTGTCACTGTTTGCCACCAAGTGTATTCTGACTTAGAGTGACTCAGTGGGACCGAGTAGGACGCTCCAATAAAGTTTCCTGGTCTATAATCTTTATGAAAGCAGACTGCCAGATCTCTTCTCCAGAAGAACTGCAATGGGTTCCCACTGCGACCTTTCAGTTAGCAAGTGTGTGCTTCACCATTGATTGCAATACCAGGGATCTTTATATACAGAGAAAGCTTGCTTATTTATTAAGCATATAGATATCGCTGAGACCTAATACCTATTTTCTGTTTTTCCAGGGACTGGCACAAATATGGTGAGCAAAAGCCAGATGCAGTTCATGTCTTCTTAGAGCCAAATGCTCCTTGAACTAAAATGGAAGCAAGTAGTCTTATATTTATCTTCTTCTATCTCTTCATATCAATCTATTTGAAATAGAAGAACTTAAGTTTCCCTTTCCTTTTACAATGATGCTCTTAAAAATGTGGAGGAACAAGTGGTTCTCAACCACAGATAACTGACTGTTGGCACTGTCTTCGAGTACTTAGAAAGTTACAAGAATCACTTCCCCCGTCACCAGGGCAGTTAAATGCTTGGGAAATCAAAACTTTTTTCATAAAGAGGTAAGATCAATGTTCATGTTTTATAGATGCACAAGCAATTTATGAGACCTATGACTGCAATGCTCTACATTTTGACCAGTTGATGAAATAGAAAGTGAACTTTGGTAATTATTTTAATGATTTTAGATTTGTCCAGAAATATGATTCATGTATTAGTATCTTTGTTAGTATGCTCAGAGATTATGCTTAGATTAAAAGATGAAAAAGATCATTTCTATGGTCAATATATATTGTATGAAACTTAGCAGCATTGGTCAAAGATGTAGTTTTTCTAGCTTAATGGGACATTTAGTGCTACTCTCCTCACACATATGACAGAGTAGAAATATCCCATTTCACCTGATGGGAAAGAGGGATATGTCATATGTGCTGGACTCACCCTGGAAAAAACATTGACCTAATAGCAGGAAATAGACTCTATACCTCCAGGCACATACTCATGTGCAATATCTGCAGAGCCCCAAATATTTCTAACCATTTCAATTCTTACTTGAGTTCTGCTGTTTTTCGTGGCCTGAAGCCAACATATTTTCTAGACTTAATCATTAGAAAATAGACAGTACAGAAAATAGTCTTAACAAAAACCACCCAAAACAAACAAACAAACAAACAAACAAATCTAACAAAACCTAAAAAGCTCTTTTCAAAGACTTGACCACTCCTAAAGGTACCATCCCATGTTTCGTGCTTTTTTTTTGGGAGGGGG
The DNA here is from genome assembly GCA_004026705.1 of Nesogale talazaci. NCBI lineage: Eukaryota > Metazoa > Chordata > Mammalia > Afrosoricida > Tenrecidae > Nesogale > Nesogale talazaci. The sequence continues at coordinate 168,433 of PVJH01000261.1, forward strand.
GGCCATCACTGCTCTCTGACGCTGGGAGTAGGAGGCCCAGCCCCACTGCTGGAATTGAGCCTCCATCCCAGTGGGTCGCAGTCCCACGCACAACCACTACACCACTGGGGCTCAGCTCACCATGTCTCGTGCTTTATAAAGAATGGTCAACCATTTCTTGCTTAGGGGACTCCTCAGGTCAAGCATTAGTAACTCAAATGTCATAGGTCCCAAAATAGTATCGAAGAGAGTAAAACTCCTTCGGGTGATATGCTTAAGACATGACGAGAATGCAACCAGTAATCAGAAAATAAACATTAAAAAACAAAACAAAGCAAAAAACACTTTTTTCTTTTCCTTTAGACAAAAGACGACAATGCAAGGTGTTTGGGGCTAGGGGAAGAGAATGATCATGATCGTGGAGGCACGAGCTCCGTCTCCAAAAACTTTCTACTTCAATGAGGACAAAGGAAACCATCTATGTAAAAGACAGAGATCATTATACTCAAAAGTGTAAAGTAATATAGTGTAAGCTGTAGGCATAAATTCTGAGGTCATATGGAGTAATACTATAGCTGAGCGATGGTAATGCTATTAATACTGAGGGTATTGCTTTCTCAGTGTTCAGGAGAGGTGTTGGGTGACTAACTTTGAGTGAAGAGTTTATTATAAAACAAAAGCAAAGTCAGAAAAGTGGGTGATTGAAGAGTGGAAGGGTGTCCTGGTCCTCCTTTTCTTCCCCTACACCATTGAATTTCCTCCCTAGCAAAATGAAAAAGATAGGAACTAGAACACCACCAAAGTTTTGACTCCATTTTCATGTAAAATGCATTTAGAAAGATACAAATACGTTCAAGATGATTGAGACACAGCTGGTCTTCAGCAAGAATTTTTCTGTCATTTTCAAGTCAGGGTAGAAAAGGAGGTTGTGTGTCCACTTCTTGCCTGGATCAGAGGAGAACATAGGTGTGTGCATTCCTTTTGAGGAAAACCTGGAAGAGAGAGAGTGCCATGCCTCACTTCCATGTAATGCAAGGTGATACTTTTCAAACGACAGGTTTTATTTTACAACAGACCTACAGCATATATTCCCACAGGCACAACCCTGACCTACACTGGGAGGTTTAGCGATCTACACTAATTAGGTACTGAAGTTTTTCAAGTGAAAACGATTTAAAAAGAAAAAAAGATTGTCTACATGTCTCAAGCCCCAGGGCAGCTACCATTTATATGGACAGTGATGAGTTATGCCGTCCACGGCGTCTCAGCTCTCTGCTGCTCTTGGAGAAATACTGAAAAGTGAATTTTGTGGAAATAGTTTTTCTTCATTTATTCTTTCTCTGCTTCAGTTTTGGTAGAAAGAAATCTTCATGGACGTGTCAAGTAGGAGGCATGTGTGAACCTAGACTGTTGAGGCGGGCCTTCCCCCTCCTTTATTTATTTTCTGTAACCAACAGTTGTACAAAATGATATTGATTGAAATTCCCATTCATTCATTCATTCTTCAGATATTTTGTTTAGATCTTACCTGATAAGCCCTAGGGAAGCACCGATGCAAGGGAAACAGGAGTTTGTCTAAGCTATCTTTTGAAATAATGTATGCTTAAATCCTACCAGCCTCCTGAGTTCTAATCACAGAAAGAAAAAATTTTGGTTGATGTCACCAGCAGAGTATTTTTGAAGTTTTGTTAAATTTGGGTGCTCTGTATATGCATGAGTTATGTGAACAATATTAGGACCTCATGATATTTCACCTTGTTTCTAACCATTCTCTCTAAGTGTGTCATTAGTTACCCTGGAGTATAGCCTGCCTCATTGAGTCACCAACCTTTTGACTAGTAGTCTAGTGCATAACTGACTGCCCCCCCAGACACTTGTTTAAAATGGTTAGATGGGAGCTTTAGCACCTTACTCACTCTTCAGGTCTGAAACAGAGTTCGCTCCTGTTAAAATAATCAAGTATTTAAGGTCAAAAGGGTGGCATTTCCCTACAAGAGAGCTAAGGAAAAAGGAATACTGGAGAAGGGGAACACTGAGAAGGAAGTGGAATACTTTAAGATACAGTGAAGGGATTGAAATGGATTAATTGAAACAAAGTGTAAATAAATGGCAAAGCAGATGAGTCTCTCTGTAAACTTTCACCTAAATCAAATGTCAAGAAAAAGACAACTTTGTGCTAATTGGAAATTAGTAGGGATTTTGACACTCCAGCGTGTCTTGTTGGTGCTCACTCTAAATCTCTGTCCTAATATTCTTTTTATGCTTTAAAATCTTAGTAAAAGTCCTTCTATCCAATTCAAGAAGAACACATGACATATTATTGACAAAAGTATTTTTAAATATGTGAGTGTTATAGTTGTGAAATATTCAATTCAGCTATTTCTACTCACCAGAATATCATGCAATATTACTAATGCTATCTGTGCTACTTCGGTACTTTTTTGGGGGGCATCACTGCCCTCTGGTGGGAGAAGAAGGCCCAGCCTTGCTCCTGGGGAGATGTTGCTGGATTTGAACTGCCAACCCAGTGGGCCCCAGTCCCATACACAACCATTATGCCACTGGGGCTCAGTCCTTCGGTACTTTTTTTAAAGCAAAATATACTATGTTGGCTATCCCAGGAGGCAACATGATACATTCACACTACAATAACGTTGATATTAATCAGGAAAACACTAGTTGAATTCCAGACCCTGCCAAATACCATGGAGGTGTTCGTAGACAAGCTATTCATCCCCACTCTGACTTCGCCATCTTTTAAAGAAGGGTAACGCTGTTTGTATAAATGAGATTTTATATAGATTACATAAGTGAGAGTCATGGCTGGCCATAACAAATATTGACTAGATGACCTGTGTGCACTCCCTGAACAAGGCACCCATACGCAGATACCCCAGGACTGGGACACATTTCGTTCTCTTGTGCACAGGGTCACCATGAGAGTGTGGGTGCCTCAGTGAATATATCTAGAGTTAACAATGTATGGGTTAGGCCATTTTAGGGAGTTGATTATAATATGTGCACAAACCTACTGGCATACCAATCCTAAAGGGTGGAACTCAATGGTCCCTTTGTATTTCTGACACAGAGGAGCACACACAGCCACATCTTCCTTCTCCTGAGCAGATTTGAACCAGGAACCTTTGGTTTAGAAGCTGTAAACTCAATTTACGGTACCATTAGGGCTCCTTTGAGCATGTCAATATTGATTTAATCACTATCTAATCATTTTTTTAGTGTTCCTAGAAGCAAACAATAAGACAACGTATGATAGCAGTTTTCTTGGTAGTTTTAACAAGTTCACATTCCCTGAAGCAAGATGAACAGAAAGCAGCTGAGCTAGGTGAGCAATGAGAGGTTTAAATTCTCTGTAACTGATGGTTTTAGGTGAAGTTACCCAGATACTAATTTTATTACAAAAAGTTTAAAGATATTGAGTGAGACAGAGAGAATATGGAATAATTTCAGTATTTGCTTTGAAATAAATGAGGCGGTTCTCGCAAAGAGAAAAAGATGAAGTTCAAAGAGCTGAACAGACAATTTCAGAAGGAAGCTCCACACGCCAAAGTGAATTGTTTGAGTGAAATGTCAAAGATCTGGAGTTAGAAAGTTAAAATGCTCTAGCATTGCTTAAGATGAAAGATTAGCAGAAAAAAACCTCAAGCCTCACATTGAAGTTTTGAGGGATTCAGTGAGTAAGACATTGAAGATGCACAAAGCAACAAAACAAAACAGAAGCAACATATAGAATCACTCTCGCCACCATATCAAAAAAAGGTCAATATTCAATCATTTCTGGAGATAAAATTGCAACAGTACGTGTGCAAGAAGCTTCCAGAATTCCAACTGGATTTAGATGAATATATGGAAAGGGTCTTGAATGAAAGCAGAAAACACCAGAAAGATGTTTACTGATGTTTTATTGACTGTGCAAAGAGATTGTGAATTTTAGAATACTATTGTGCTTATGCTGTACTTGTACATAGACAAAGAGGCATTCATTTGACCAGAACAAGGAGATATTGTGTGGTTTAAAATCAGGAAAGGGGAGATGATGATCCATGAAGCTGGAAATAATTTTTATTAACTTGGCTCCATAATGAATACACATGGAAGCAGCAGTCAAGTAATATAACAATTTTCTGCATTGGGCAAATTCACTGCACAAAGCGCTATTTAAAGTATTAAGAGCAAAGATGGCACCCTGAGGACTAAGGTGTGCCTGACTTAACTCTTAGCACTTTCAGCTCTTCAGGGTTTCCAAGGCTGCAAATCTTTATTGGGACAGACAACCTCGTTTTTCTTCCACACAACAGCTAGTGGGTTTGAATGTCCAACTTTGCAGTTAGCAATTCAATGCTTATCCAATAGTGCCAGCAGGGTTACATGTGCCTGACCTAAGCCATGGTATTTTCAATCACCTCCTTCCTATGCATGTGAAAGCTAATAATGAATAAAGAAGTCTGGAGAAGAATCGATGCCTTTGAATTATGGCATTTGGAATGAACCTTGAAAGTAACCGTATGACTTGCTGGAAGAACAAACAAATCTGTTTTGGAAGAAGTACGGCTAGAAGTCTCCTTAGAAAGGTGACTGGCTAGATCTCTTCTCATACACTTAGGACATGTCCTCAGGACACGCCAGTCCTTGAAAAAAATACATGGTGCTTGGTAAAGTAGAGGTCACTGAAATAAAGGAAGACCTTCAATTTAAAACTTTATAGCCTTAATTTAAAAATCACGATAGCAACAGATCTAAAACATTAAGGATTACCCTAGATTGATATCAAAGAATGTGATGCCAGATTTCCCTTCTAATGAATGGTTTAATGTTGTGTTTTCCAGAAAAAGTGCTTGTTATCTATTAGCTATTTGAAAACATCTCTTGAGTGAATGTTAAATGAGAAAAGGGAATCTGTAAGTACACTCAGAACTATGTATTGCTTTTACTCCGATGGCTACATGTCAGAATTCTGCCCTATCCTTTCAGTAGAGAATTGCTGATACACTCATAAATCTGGCCCCAAAATTGTGACACTTGCTGTTCAAGTTCACTTTAAATAGCAGGATAGGCAGGTCTCTATAGTTCAACCCGACAGCCATTAAAAGTATATCCAAATCATTTGTTGGTTTGTTTTGAAAACAAAACACTGTTATAATGAAAATCCCTGTTTTAAAACAGCTACTAACAATGTGACTCATTCTTATGTGCTTTCTCAGTAACTTTTAGTTCCAATTTTGGAAGTAATTAATGAAAGGAAGCAAGATGAAATATTGACATGTTCTCTCATACAGTTATCAATATAAGAGTTTTTCAATAAGTGATTATGGCTAAATTTAAGTATTTGGATTTGGAAAACCTATTCTTTTAAAATAGCCTTTTCCTTTGTAACCAGTTTATAACTCTTAAGTTCTCTTTTTCTTTTAGATTTTTTTTATGTCAAGGTTATGAGTTGTAAATAGGTTGGGAGAAGGTCTATAATTATAATGGAAGGCTTGAGAACAAACTTTAAGTCAAGCAGTTAAACATACTTGGAAGCATGAGGTCATTAATCTTTTTACCACATTTTTCAGGATTTAAGGGAATAGCATGTGCAACAAGATCATTTTTAGCATTCAAAGAAAAACAGAAACTAATCTAACAATTAGATCAATAAATGCACACCCATATGCATTTTGATGAAATCTCTAGAAATGTAAGGCTTTACTTCCATTTATTATCTGAATCATAAACTTTGGCTTCTATAAATGATTTTACCTTTCCACTAAGGCCACTAAATCTATTACACACATTTGGCTCTGATTATGAAATTCAAACCATCTTTTATTTTAAAGAGCTGCCACTAAATAATTTGCAAATATTAATAACTTCCAAGAACAAACAGCATCTCCAATGCAAACAGTGAGGAATGAAGAGTAAAAGGTTAGTATTCAATATACTGCCACAAAATTAGTGCAACTCTAGTTTTCTGAGTATGTTTGCCATCACTTTGTGGAGCCTTACAATGTGGCATGCTTCTTTGTGTCGTACGTCTCCACATTCTTGGACCTTGCTGATAAACTAATCTTATGCATACGTGATACCCACCCTGCAGCAGTTTTAGGAGTTATAGTAGCCAGAGAAATTAACAGCACTGATAATACTAAGTTACACGTTTAAAAGTGACACCTTTGTCCTTTGATATCATTTCCCAAGAAGGTTATCGTGGAAACTTCTTCCATCTGGAAGAATTGTATTTCTCGGTCAGCTAAAGTAGCTGACAACACAGTGTGAGTTGACATGCAGCTCCAGTTCCTCCTTCTTTTTCGGGTGGGAGTTCTCTTAAAAGATTTTCGTTATCTGTCATCAGGCACAAATTTAGATTCTCTCGGGCCAAAGCAGTTTGGAATGTGTTGGTGAAGGGGACACTCCAGACAAGACAATATGCTTGTCTACAGGGTGAGCGTGAAGAAGAATGCTAAGAGCTTGCAGCCATCCGCGGTGGCTGGTGTAAGCCGTGGAAAGGAGAGGCAATGCTTGGGATGCGGATCCTGGTGCTGAAAGGGTGCACTTCAACCTCTCAGTTTGTACACAAGCCTCAGAGCAGCAGTCTGATCTGGCAATTGGCCTTCTTATGCCTAATTTCCAACCCACAAGTAGGAGTGAGGTTGTTGAGGATGTCCTCACCCTTAGAGGGAGTCACTTTGCATAATGACTCTACTTAGCACATTAGGAGGGAGTGCTGATGTCTAAGTGCCCATCTGCTCCATAGTCATTACTGTGTACCCTTCAATTAAGCAGTCCAGATATGAGTTCTTTCAAGATAGGTAAACGCAAAGTGATTGTGGTGGTGGTTACATGGGAATGCACATTTGTCAAAACTCCTCTAACACTTTGAATCGGTACACTTCATTGTCAGCAAATTATACCTCAATGAAGTTGATTAAATTAAATTTTAGGCATCTCCAAAGGTGAACGGTTAGATAAAACAAGAAAGCTGTGGTGTGCGCTGATTTCAGCTATTGTTCGCAGGAATAAACTTTTCTGAGTGGGGAATAGGTTAGCTATTTATAGAAAATGCCTTAGGACGAGTTTACAATTTACTTACTTTACAATGAATTATAGAAAAAGAACATATTAACGCTTTTCCTGTTATATCCCCAGGGAGTCGCCTGGTGCTAAGCATGCAAATAGGAGCATAGGTGGCAGAGCGGTTTCCTGCTGGGCTGTGATCTCCCAGGTCACCAGTTCCAAACCACCAGCCACTCCTAGGGAAGATAGGGGACTTTCTACTCCATTCAGAGTTTCTGTCTTGGAATCTCACAGGGACAGTTCCACTGGGTCCTATCAGGTCACGGCCTCCACTTGGTAGTGAGTTTGGGTCTTGCAGGTGTGCAATGGGCGGTTTATAGGAATGCTAGCAGAATGCGTCCTGTCTGAAAGTACAATTGCTTTTGCTGCTCTTAGGTGCCATTGAGTTGGCTGTGACTATAGCAAACCTATGCACAACAGAAGGGAACCCTCGCCGATCTTGTGCCATGTTTGCAATTCTTCCCGTACTTGAGTCCACTGTTGTAACTACTGTATTGAACCGTCTTCTTAGGGCCTTCCTTGCTTTGGTGGCCCTCCACCTTACCACGCTGTCCTTCTGCTCTCCCTTGGCACACTGTCCAAAGTAATGTAGGAAGAAGTTTGCTTTCCTTACCTTCAAGGAACACTTAGGTCATCCTTTTTCCAAGGGAAAGGACAATTGGGAGAGCCCAAATATTTCTAAATAGTGTTATTTTAAAATAATACTTAAAGATATACTGTGCAAAGGCAATGTGATAGAACCAGACACTTAATGTCCCATGTAGTTGCTGTTATTGGGTGCTGTCTAGTTGATTCCAACTTACATAGGCCCTGTATGACCGAGTAGAACTGCCTCATGTCAGTTCAGTGCCAGGCATTTTTATGGAAGCATGTTGCCAGTCCTTTCTCTGGCTGAACTACTGAGGGGGTTTAAGTTGCCAACCTTCAGTGTTGTGAAATTTGATCTCCTTGTCAATGGCACCACAATAAGGAAAAATAAAAATTTTAAAACAGATTCATTATATATCCTTCAATGTGATCTTGCTTGCTATTTGAAAAGTTCCCTGTGTTAGTATATGAATTTGAATAGTCAAATCAGGAGTAATAATCTAAGCTCAATATAATGGGTTTGATTTTGACTTGTTCCCGTGGCAAGATCAAGAGGTTTCTTGTCTATTTAATTTCAAATATGTGTGCTTTCTACACTTTGATACTTAACCACACACTTATTTTGGTGGGGGTGGGTGGTAGAATAACCTCACTATCTGTAGTCTCACTCTATGTTTACTCAAAAAGGTGCAGAGGAACACTTGGGAGATGCTTAGGGCTCTCTCTCCTGCACATAGACACAATGCCATGTGTGGCAGGGTCATAGGTAGGTGGCTAGCAGGATTTGGGAGAGGGTAGTGAAAGAGGTTAGTGAAGGAAAGACTAAACTATAGTTGTGATATTGTAAGAAGCCTTTGCCAGTTTAATTGCATAAGTATATTTATATTTAATCATTTAAATTATGGAGTTTAAGGAGACAAAGAAGATAATGAAGTGAAAGGAACAAATGATTTCTACTTGTTTGGCTAATGAGGGTAGATAATCTAGTGACCACAATGTATGGCGAACATAAGATATTTAAGAGGAAGATGCCTTAATTGGGATTTTCTTACTAATTTCTCAATTCACAACAATATCCAGGGTTGGCACTCCATTAAATGTTCAATCAGAGAAAAATCTGGAGACTTTGAAGAAAGTGGGAAAAATGTCTTTTCTGTGTTCAGAAGATTGCATTTAGTTTTCAACTCTGCCAGCTTCCACGAATCAGTACATATTCTCAGGTGTGTACAGAGTAAGGCACTTCAACTACCCCAAGGATCTTCTCTTTAGAGCTGAGATCAAAGGATTAATTCTTGGAGTGAATATAGGTCCTTTACCTACAGGGAGTGATTAGAAAACATCATTTTGAAGTGTTATATTTGAGCTCTTTACCAGCAATAAGCATTTTAAAAAACTTAGCTAAGAAGTATTTCATAATATAAGTACAGTTTTTCTTTTGAATATTTCCAAAGCAGTAACAATTAAATTTTCACTTACTTTTTCATAAAAACTTTCATTTTGATAAGTTACATCTCTTAATTTATTTGGGGAAGAGTTGTAGGCAGAATGGAAAAATGATGAAGTTCACTTCTCTGTGAATTAAAGCACACAACTGATCCTCTCTCTCTTCCAAATTATGCCGATTCTCAACATAGGTCCATTGCATTTTCCTAATTTCTTCCATTACACTCTAAGTTGATTCCTGGCTAAGGCTAACTTAGTTTTGTCTCTATTACACACAGTGTCTACTGTATAATATATCTGATGAATATTTATGGTTGATTGAATAAATTAATAAGTAAATGCGTACACGTGCATCAACGCTGATTGTAGTTCAGAAAAGTTGTTCACTGTTCTTTTAACCAAAAAACACCCATGTATTTCTCTTTCTAATCCTCAATTGGCAGCATCCTCCAGAGCTATCACTTTATCCCTCTTCTAAGACTACTACATCTTTGAATTTGTAATCTCATCCCTACTCACGTTTTACTTTATTCTATTTTTGCTGGCAATGTCCATCTCAATATCCAGAGCACTCTTCTATATGCCTCATCAAATAGCAGTTGTTGCCTCCTGTCACCTCTTAACTATGTTTAAAATGTAATAATTATCTTTTCTGTATACCACTTCATCTGATAAGTTGCCTTTGTTATTTTGTCAGCGATTCATTCCTCAAGTAGGTGATCTCACAGTAATTTGGCATATCTTACCAACACATAATTTGGGTCTTTGAACTTTAGTTAGGAAATGAGTTACATAAAGGTAAGCATTAAACTCCATTAAAATTTTTAAGTAGATTTATTTTCTAGAATAGTTTTAGCTTTACCATGCAATGGTGCTTCAGGCAGTGTTTCCATATATTTCACTTTACCCTATAAAAATATCTGCTATTATTAACATCTTGCATACTGCAGCTACATTCATTATAAGAGATGAATGAGTTCATTATCATTAACTAAATTTTTTCACAGAAAAAGACATAAGAAAAATGTGCCTTCCATCATGCTTTACTCTATGTGTATGCTGAGCAATAATCTGAGAAAGTGGAGTATACAAAGGAGGATTGAGTATCCCAATCAGAGGAAATGAGTTAGCAACCCGGGATGTGTCAATGGTACAACATTGCTGGCCATGGGTGAAAAGGAAGGGAAGTAGTTACTGATGAAGATCAAAGCAACAGCATGATAAACAGAGAAAACATTGCCGTTGCCATGGATGTCCACAGTCAATGTCTTTGAAAGCAGCAGTCAAGAAATTAAAAAAAATGATGTATTAGGCAAATGTGGCATAAAAGGTGCCTCTCCTAAGGAACTTTGTGGTGGAGGGCTACTTGACGAGCTGCGATCTGAAGAGCCAGTAGTTTTGTCCCACCAGCCACTCACAGGGAAGAAGAAAGGCCTTTCTTCTCACTTAGAGGGTTACAGTCTTGGAAACCCACAAGGACAGTTTTGTCTTGTCCTATCAGATCACCATAAGTTGGCACCGACTCTATCGCACTGAGACTGAACCAAAAAAAAAAATGACAAAAGTAGCAAAGATGTGACTTTGAAGACTAAGGTGCTCCTGATTCAAGCATGGTCTTTTCAATGACCTCATATGCATGTCAGAGCTGGACAATCGATCAGGAAGCCCAAAGGAAGCATTGAGGCTTTTGAATTATGGTGTTGGCCAACTATGGTAAATATACCATGGGCTACCAGAAGGATGGATCAATCCATCTTGGCAGAAGCACTGACAGAACGCTTCCTTAAAAGTGAGGATGGTAAGATTTTGCACCTCAAGTATTTTGGACGTGCTGTCAAAAGACACCAGACCCTGGAAAAGGACATGACACTTGGTCAAGGAAAGGGCCCGTGAAGAAGAGGAAGCCTGGCAGGCAGATGGACTGGCATAGTGGGTGCAACCACATAGGACAAGACGATGGTTACGTTCTGTTTTTCTGAGATCAGGTTACTGAGACCAAGGACTGACTTGTGGACACCAAACAACAATAACAAATTCCATAATTTACATTAGGGTTCAAAGTTTGTACTGTACAGGCTTATTGGTTGTGATAAATGACCATTATCAAATCAAACAAGATAGTTTCACTAGCATAAAACTAAAGCTTGTTTTTGACCTATTTGTTCTTCTCCCTGGCAGGACTAATATTTTTGTGTTTGTCAGTTGTGGTCAACTTACCTCTCACCTTGTGTAAGAAGAATGAAACAAGGCCTGTTCCCATGTCATCTTCAGGATACTCGGTATGTTGAGGGCCATTGTTGAGGCTATTGTGTACTTCCTTCCAACTTAAGTAGCTCGTTTCCCAGAATGACATAAGACAATATTATTTTATGATCCCGGAAGTTTCATTGACTTTCAGAAGGTGAGTTATACTCTAAATAGAAAATGTTAGTCTCTGATCTTTCTCAGTCAGCTAAGTTATCAATGTATCTTTCTCCACTCATCATGCTTCCTTCTTTTTTATATATTTGATTTCAATGGACTATTTGCTCAGGATACAGACAGAATAAGTACAGTAAAAGAATAAAACCTTGACACAGATCTTTCCTGATTTTAAACCATTTTCATTTTGACACATAGAGTTTCTCCATATGTTTATGAGATTTCATTTCATTTTTGGTTGAATGAGTTTACAATGTGTGGATGTTGCACAGTTTCTTTATTTAAAAACTTTTCAAGGGCAGTGATGCCACAAAAATCATTTATCGTTTGTCTAAGACTAAAGTAAACGTGTGCAGAAACAATAACTTCAAAAGCAAGTAAGCAATGCAAGGAACATATATTATTAAAAAACTTTTTAGAGGTGGTTGTATAGCGTTATGAATAAAGTTGATATAAACATTTGTAAGATTTTGTGTTGTCTTGTGTTTTCATTTCATTAGGATGGAGAGCTATGAGCAGGATTTTGGGGCCATGTACTCATAATAAACTGATTTTTTGCTTTCCAAGAACTTATCAAATGGTCCTCAAAATTGACCACACCTGTGGTGGTCATGTTCTTGATGTCAATTTCATGATTGGGATGTAGTGGTAGAGTCTAGCCTGTTAATCTGGAGATAGCCATTGAGTAGCCAATGAGGCCTCTGTGTGGGCATGGCTTTCTCCTGAGAATTCTGGGAAGTCTTGCGGTATTTCCCTTGTGGAGATGAGATACCATTTCCCCAGATGTTGGGAGTTGCTCAACTGAGAAGCTGTTAGTGTTTGAAGAACCAGAAGAGCCAAAAGAGACCCCGTCTGGCCTTACCCTGATGGAACCAGACCTCTGAAGCTGGAAAAGCCACAGAGAGACCCCTGAAAGCACTGAGATGTTTCTATCACCAATAGATACTGCTGATGGACCCTGAGTCCTGGAAATGAGGAGCCATGAGGGGATCCCTGCCAGAGTCGGGACTCTGCACTCACTGGCCTGTGACTTCGTTAGTTGGAAGGAGACTTTATAGACTGGCATCGGACATATGGGTTAATATTGGACTTACGACTTTGAACTGGACTGGGTTGGGATGCTTTCTCAATGTCCCCTTCCTCTTGTATATAACTTTTTCCCCTTATATACATAAGCATGTTCATAAATTTGTTTCTCTAGTCTACCTGGACTAACCCAACACCATTTTCTCATCCACCAGCCATTCTTGAGAGTTCTTGTTACTTCAAATCCTCATCTGCATTTGAAGTTGTCAATGTTTTTGATTTTAGCCATTCTTGTAGATATGTAGTAGTATTTCATTACCATTTTTATTAAGTATACCCTGGGTTATTGAGCATTTAATTTCTTAATTCTCATCTGTTTGCTTCTTTGGTGGCTCAGTGCATTTAAAAATAAACTTTGCTTGTCACTTTCAAGACTTAAAGATGATTAAGCTGTAAATGAGTGAGAATAAGGAAACATATTAAGAAAAATGGACACATTAGGATTCATAGATGATGTTCAGGTAAGAATTTTGATAATGGTAAGAAGAATAATCCCATTTTGAGAGAGGGAAGGAAGAAACATAAGCTCATTGTTTTTATGAATTTTAGATTTGATATATTGATGCTAAACTAGCAAATAAAGGGATTTAGGGTTTATGTTTTTAGGGAACTGTTGTTCTATTTTTGATAAAAAATTAGGGAGCACTAGGTAAAAAACAAACAAAACTGGAATGCCACTTCCTGCATTTCGATGCAGAGAGGTAAAGAAGAAAAAATGGTGGAAAACTTTCAAGACAGACTAACAAAGCTATCTTGCCCTCCATTTTGGAAATGGAAACATTTAGGAGAAGCTTCTCATTTTCGTGGCACTGTGCTTGGGGTCAAAGTTGGATACCCAAGTTGAAAAGTCCATGCATATTTGTTTCGACAACGAAAAGGAGGCTCCAGACTCAACTGTTGAACGGAGAGAATAACTTGTCACTGAATCAAAGGTGATAAAACAATGATCTGTTTGGTTTCTCTACTCTAAGGAAGACTGTAATGTCCACTGCTCATTCTTCACTTTTCATCCATGAAAAGAGATATTTTTTTAAGGACATCATCAGCCATGTTGGAAGAAGTAAACCTGATTGAGTACGGCCATTTGATTTAGTAAAATGTACATCAAAATTGCAGCAGAAAAGTAAGAGCAGAAGCTTGGAAACAGGTGATTAAGGAGAAAGCAGATGGATAGAAAATGGCAGAAAATGCGAGGAGAAAAATAGCTCAAGAAGTCATATAAAGTCCTAATTATTTTATTTTTCACTTCAGTGTGCTTTCTTCTCCTTTTTCATTTATTTGGAAGAGCAAAGGGAGGGTCCCTACTCCATTCATAGGTAGACAGGAAGTGGATAAAGTAGAAAAGAATGAAAAGGGATAATTGACCGTAAACCAAATTTAATGAATGCCTAGCTTTTAAGATGTTCTTCAGTTGAATATAGCCTGGTTGGTGTTCTTTAAGTCTATTCATAGCAATAGGCTGTGAAACGTTCCCTTGAGGGCATAATGCTACTTTGGTGGCCTGAATCCAGGATTTGAAGGTTACATTTTTCTTAAACTGATGATGTTCAAGTATGCAGACACCTAATCCTACCTCTGACCTTTGCACATTTTACTTCATGATCTGAAGGAAAATGGGACATTGTAGTGAATGGAAGTCTGGGACTAAAAAGTTGGATGCTTTTGAGGTACCCAGTGACTGCATTTAGCAATCTTGATGATTTGAGTATTTAGTAGGCTGATCATTTATTATTAGAGCACAAAGTGAGTGCCACCGCCAGTGCTTCATGCAAGGGTTTTATCAAGTACAAAAAACAAGATGAAGTCTGTCAATCCAAAAAAATTAGAATTTGAGTTTGTCTAAAACTGTTTTGTGCACATTCATTGATGGATGCTAATTTTGTCCTGTGACCCCTCTCTGTGAAGCAGGGAGCTGATGGGGGTATCTTCTTTTTTTTTGTGGAACCAGCAGATTTTCTATCTCGATCGGTCTTCTCTAAAAGAGTGAATTAGAAACCTGTAAAATATTGTATACATTTTTCTGATGATTTAGCAAATTCATTTCAGAATTCATACTCTTCAAAAAATAAGTCATTTAAAAAATTTAAGCACTTAACTGATGCTCTCAGGTACAACACATTTGGACCCCAGTAGCTTTCAGTCTAGAAAAGACCCATAACTGATACACAGTATGTTTTCCATTGCAAAATTACCATCGTGAATAGCACATACGAACTATCTTGCTTAATACATAGCATCTGGATAAGTTATTGTGTGTGTGTGTGTGTGTATGAAGGCACTTTCAATTCTTAAGAAAAAGGTGATTGTTTCTTGGTGCTGTCATCATTTGTAAAGAGATTAATAGAAGCTGACAACATGCACCATTTATATGTCAGGCTGGTTAGCAAAGCCTTTTGATATGCAGACTTATTTGTCAGGTAACACATTTCTAGTTCTTTCTTCACCCTTACATGGATCAATCTATTTGAGGTCATTCTGGTTTGTATGTGAGGCCTAACCTCAGAGGTCTGCATTCTCTTTTATTCCCCCTTTTAAAAACACTTCACAATTTTTAATATGTTACAGTTTTCATTGTAGCAGCACAAGGTAGAAGATGATATAGATAACACACTCCTAGTCCTCAACTTCAATATTTAGGGGCTTGAGCTCAGTTATATATAAAATCCTTTTAAGTTTGATATAGACTCCATATTTCACTTTAATTATATAAGATAGCACCTAAAGTAAAATACTGACTCATCAGAATTTTGTTGCCAACAGCTTTCACTGTTCACAGATAGCTGACACCAAGATATTTTACAGCCTCACATTTTTTATTTTCATGCTCTCTTATGTTCATTTATCTAATTTAACAAACTAAATTGAGAAAGGAAACAAAATACTTTAAAAAGTCCCAACAAACCAAACACTTTTTCACGAATTGCAAGATTTCCACTTGTGTTTTCAATGGCTTTTGTGATTGTGTGATTGTGTTTTGTTTATCTGCTCTTGAGTTAATTCTCACTCAAGATAAGCCCATGAACTAAGGTCAGAGTCATTTTCCCAGCACAGCCAGTGAGGACAACCCTAACTCTGCTTTTGACTTGGGTGCTGTTAATACGGCTCCCTTTTCATGATCCAAGTCACTGTGCCTGCGTTTTAAATGGTGCTTTGTCTAGGTGAATATTTTAGAACTAATTTTAGAACTCTGTATTGAGAGATATCAGAAGTCAGTCTGAGAAGAAAACAAACTTTTGGCCATTACTTTAGTAGGACTGTCTATTTTGAGAACAATGCTCTAGTCTCAAGGAATCTTTCCTCTTGTTTTTTGTTTTGTTGAGTCAGTCAGCGGTTGAGGTCTGTTTAGGAAAGTGTTGCCTCTACCTCAAGGAGTTCGGTGTGTTGTGAACACGCGTTCATACAATCATCATTTAATTTCCCCCTGGATCATAAAATTTGAATTTTATGACTCAACTGATTTCCAACTGAAATTGCATTTCTAAAATTGGGTGCAAGCTTCTACATGCTAAAGGAAACATTTTTTCACTGTTATATTATGATTTTTAAGGCAGCTCAGAACAAAGACACAAAATCCACGAGAATCCATACCAATTATGCTAGTAGATTAAATACTTGCCATTTTCCAAAATCAACTTTTGATCTTTTTAGGACTACATCTAATTCTGCATTACATTTTATTTTGATGTATTACATATGAAAAGATATATATATATATATGTATGTATGTTTTATATACACACATAGTTAAGTCCTCTTTTGTATCGATACTATGTGGGGGAAAATTTAAGTCAAATTGATTTAAAGTTAAAAGCTAAATAACACACACACACACACACACACACACCATTTTTTGGCTCTGCTGAACTCATCTTCATAAATTGGCACCTAAAGGGTTATTTAATTGAAGAAGTTCAGAGTCTGACCAGCATTTCCCAGTGGTACATATCTCTCGCAGTAAGTGTGGAAGCCAACTCGGAAGAAACACGTTTGAAGTGGCAGAACTAATCATGCAGAGGCAATTTGCGATTTTTCTCTCTCAGCCTAGATAAAGCAGAGCATTATGACATTGGCTGTGCCGAGCAAGGTCAATTTACTGTGAAAAGCCAGCTATAGATTCCAACTTCAAATAGACTTTTATCCTGCATAGCTAAAAAAGGATTTACCCTATTGCTTACACTACAGAATGAGTAAAATGAAGTGGACAATTCAATTAGGATGCGCTTATATTTGGTACTAGGTTTTTTTTTGTTCTCTCTCTTTCTTCTTCTTTAAACACTGTTTTAGATAACCAGGTGGGGTACAGGGACTGAAGAGTCCTCTGCTTTCTGAGAAGTCTGAAAGATGGTCTCTTCTTGTTTTATGGGACAAAAATTATTGTTTATTGCCTTAAGTTTTAACCAGTAAGAATCTACCAGTTATAATGATGAAATAAGTGTGATGTGGGTTTTATTTTATTCCACTTAGTTTCTTTTGACTTGAAAACAAATTTGTGACTCTGCATTTCTCAGAAATGTGCACACAACTGGCCTTATAAAAATAGCACATTAAACGCAAAGGAAATTTTTTCAGGGTAGTGCTTATGTAATATGATCACATTAATGCATAACTTATCTATAGCATAGGAGACAATTTATAAAGATGGAGACAATTTGGAGCAGATGGATGAGATGTGAAATTCCCATTATTTTCAGAAATCATTATGTTTATGGGAGTAATCATATAAATTGTTTGACTAATCACAGTGAATAAACACATTCTATCCTCTCAGAGATGAGGGGTAGGCGGAGATGACTCTCCTACCTTATTTCTTTGGCTGATGTCCAGAGTAGATTATTCTTATGACGAATGAAAGAAGGGTGAGCCTTAATTAGCCATACAAAGATTCAGCGATCTGGGATAGTCGTGCTTCAGTGCATTTAAGTTTATTAGGTACATCTGACAGACGTCCTTTGAGCACAGCTTTTATTGATAACGGTATAAATAATCCGTTATCTTAAAATATCATGAAAATGAGGAGGACTGAGTTCTCTGAAGCCCAGTTTGAAAGCAAATGAAGATAGAATTTAGTGACATTGTTGCTCCACTCCTCCCCACACCCCAACAAGGAGTTGATCCCAACTTGTAGGGGCCTTATGGGCTAAAGTCGACTTGCTCCCCTGGGTTTCCAAAGCGGCAAGTCTTCACAGAAACAAACGGTCTCATCATTTTCCCTCGGAGTTGCTGCTTGGCTGCAAGGGCCGACTTTTCCGTTAGCAGCCCCATGCTTAACCCCTGCCTCCTGGATAATGTACCTTCATGATCATTATAGTTTATCAAAAAACTGTGCATCCATGCTTAAGTCCCAGGAGCACTAGAAATTTACAGACCAATTTTTGGTATTCTTGTTAAAAGTTTGTCAGGTGATGGGACTCCATGGCATTGCCTGGAATCCAATAGAACGAAGCCACTGAATGTTTCCATTTCTTTGCTGAGATGCAGGGTTCATTAGATTGTTGAGATGAAGAGACCTCCTTGGTTTTGCTGATGTAGGAATGGACTTCCTGCCGTAGCGTGGATTCGCACACATGCTTTCCCGACAAGGCAGAGTAGAACTGCCCGATGGGATCTCAGAGGCTGGCTTTACCTGCTTTCCTGAGATGGGGAAGCCTCATCTTTCCCCTCCGGAGAGACTGGGGGCTTCTAACGGCTGATTTGTGGTTCGCAGCCCAGTGCACACTGCTCCGCACCCCCAGCTCTCATGAACCAATGGCTGACAGTAACGCAATAGTCTTTATTTATTCATCATTCTGGGACAAGGACAGAATAAACTATGCGATTTAGGTAAAAAGTGAGTATGAAGAAAATCACGGGGAAAGCTCATTCTTTTAAATAGAAGTATAGGATCATCCGACAATAGTTACAACATTGGAAATCTACAAGCGTAGTTGCTTCGTGTCCTAGAAAGTTGCTGTCAGTCAGAACTGACTCTGTAGCACTGAGTATAAAAGAACTGTTTTTATTGATTTTCATTCTCAAGCTCTGTATAATTTAAAAGAGATGTTGGAGGGGCCCCTGCCCCACAGTCAAAATTATAAAGTACATATGTGCATACTATTTCTCATTATTTTTCAAAATGAATAATTTAGATAATCTGAATATTGAAATTCAATATTCTGAAAAGAATTCAATATTCTTTTCAGTTTTGAAGTATAGGAATTGTCAAGACTAATCTTATGATTATATAATGGCATACATTTTATATTTTGATAGAATTATAGCTGAATCCATTTTCATTTGAACAAAATATCTAGTCACTGATTTGCATATGGTGCATATTTTTTTCGAACAAAATTTGAGATTTACTAAAAACACGGAAATAAAATATATTTATCTTAAACGTCATTATAGTATATGCATTTTTTCTTTAACTGTGATTACTACACGCTGAAATAAACAGATATTGTCAGATCATCATGTCACATCATCATTCTCGGTTTTATAAAATCAGGCAAGCTTCAAAATATGCTGGTGGTTAGTCCTTTCTGAGAAAATTCTGATTCCATTGGGCTGGATCATGACCTGACTACATCTCTTTCAAAATCATTCACTAATCATATTTTGGTCCTCAAAATGATAAGTTGCTGATTAGTTCACTAGAAATATAAGGGCAATTACCATAGATTTTAAGCTATTTCCCCCTCATTTTACCCAGGTTATTTCTTTATGTCTCCATCTTGCCTAAGAATTGAAAATATAAGGAGCTACCCTCCAAAACTGGATTTGCACTGGAGAGAGTCGAGCTTTCATAGCACACAGGTTTCCTGAGAGGTGAACCTTGAGCAACTGGCTCTGTGTTAGTGCACCCAGTGTAGTCAACTGGTGTGGCAGTCATGTGCTTATGTTAATTTTATGATTGAAATGTAGGGGTGGAGTCTATCCTGTTAATCTGGAGATAGCCATTGAGTAGTCAATGAGGCCTCTATGTGGGTATGGCTTTCACCTGAAACTCCTGGGAAATCTCATGATATTTCCCTCGCGAAGATGAGAAGCTATCTTCCCCAGTTGCTGAGAGTTAGTGTGAGAGACGATTAATCACGGACAAGACAAGCTGGCAGCGTTCGAGAAGCTGGAGGAGCCGGCGGAAATACCACACAGCTTTGTCCTGATGGAGCCAGACCTCTGAAGCTGGGGTGGCCAGATGGAGACCTCTGCCAGCGATGAGTTGCTTCGGCTGTTGATGGACCCTGATCCCTGGACGTGAGGTGCCCTGCCAGCACTGGGATTCTGCACCCACTGACCTGTGACTTCGTGAGTCGGAAGACTTTATAGACTGATTTCGGGCATATGAGTTAATATCGAACTTATGATTTTGGACTGGACTGGGCTGGGATGCTTTCTCCATGCCCCATTCCTTTTGGATATAAACCCTTTCCTTATATCGATATGTGTGTCCTTTAATTTGTTCCTCTAATCTACCCGGACTAACACACCTAGGAAGGTTCTCTCTGGTCACAGTGAATTTTTCATAGAAGCACTTTCATTAGAACCTCATTTCTTGTGATTGCTGATTTAAGAGAATAGTGTGCAGCTATGCTGTTTTGTTTTCTACTCAGAAAAGATACTGCAGAAACCTTTGTGATTTTGAACACAGTTACAAAGATGGTGCTATGGGTAAAATTCAAGTGTACAAGTGCTTTTCTCATTTCAAAAAAGGCGAAATGTTAATTGATGACAAACCTCATTCTGGACATGAACAGACAAAAGTGTTGACTCATATTTAGTGCATTAGGAGTTTGTTCCACCAGGTCAGACTGTTAATCAAGCTTTCTACTTAGAGGTTCTGAAGTGATTGCTTAACAGCGTGTTTCAAAAAAGGCCTGATTTGTGGCAGATGGGGACTGGTTTTTCCATCACGACAATGCACTTGTTCATGTAGTCATCTCAACGTGTCAGCTTTTGACAAAAAAACAGCTTGCCTCTCTTGTCCCACACACCTGAATCACCTGACCTCGCTCAATTTGCATTCTTTGTCTTTCAGAGAATGCAGCGGGACATGAAACGACAGTGATTGGATCACATAAAAGAGGTGAGGTAAAAAAATGAGGCAAGTGCTGTCAGCCATCCAAACAGATGACTTTGAAAATTGTTTGCAATAATGTGATTTCAGATTTGACAAATGTGTTAAGTGCAATGGAGAGTATTTTAAAGGTGATAAGGTTGCTTTTTCAACAAATTTAAATACATAGCTCTGGGGGAAAATTGGTTATTTTGGGTGGATATCTTCTCGTGTGTGTGTGGGTGTGGGTGTGTGTGTACATGTGCATGTGTGTGCATTAGGGGGCTTCATAGAAAAAAATGGAATTAATGGATTTTCCCCCCAGAGACTTTTTGAAGCTTCCTTGTGGATAATTTAAAAAGTATTGATTCTGGGGTTTTAGTTAATACATGAATGGTTTCAGTCCAAACAAAGTGCCTAACTTTTCTCTGTAATTAGTGGAGTGACTAGAGAGAAGTTCTCCCAGAATACACCTCTCTCCCTCTTGCTAGGATACCTTCAAATAAAAGGATACTGAAAATAATGTGATCTGATGATATCTAGCTCAATGAACTAATCCCACCATCAATCTTTTGTGCAAATTGAAATAAATGAAGATGATTTTATGGAACAAATTATAAATTGGGCAATTCCTAGATTTATTAGTATGAACCACACAAAAATATCTAGTCCAAAATCATGGCTTATAAGAGAATAAATGGGCCAGTTAAATTAGAGACATACAATTCAGCTAAGAATGCTGTGGGTATTTAAAAAAATCATAATGGATAATCTTGATACAGTATTCTTTAACAGCACACAGAACAACCTTCGGGCTGCTTGTGAAGATGTTTTAGAACAGTGAAAGCCACATTTGTGATAGGTAGCTTTGTTTTGACAACATGGCCAATGAACACATGTGAGATTAATTGAAGGGCACAGATATAAATGACTCCATGAGCCTAGCCTTTCTCTCTCTTACTAACTGATTATTTCTTATGTTAGATATCTGTCTATATAAATATATATAAAATTATTAGTGCCTTGGTTTTGTTTCTCTAGAGAACCCTGTCTAACACAACATTGTTTAGAGAAAGGTCCGCAAAATTGTCTTGAGGAAATTCTCCACCATCATCCCCAGCCCCTGATCAATGCACTTCTTCCTTTTCTAAGGGTAGCAAGGGTTGAATTAGAAGATCTTAAGAGAATATTGTAAGGCAATTTTATTTCATCTACCCTACAGTTCTGATCATATTTTGTTCCCCTAATTCAAATTTAACAGAAACATAGTTGCAGTTCTTCAAGGAGGTCAAAGCATCCATTTTGGCACTGTGTATATTGAAAATGTGTATATTGTTCATGGAAGGACTAGATAGAGAGTTAGAATCAATCCCTTCAGAAATATATAGCTATTGATGAAGAATATATTAAGAAAAATAGATTCACAATCTAATATTTTTGATTAGTAAATATTTCTATAATCACCTATAAACCTTTTCACTTGTGCTAGTTTGTATATGTATATATCCAAAAATCAAGCAAGCCTACAAACATATTAGCTACATCTTGGGTGGTTTCTGACTTTTAGTGACTCCTCAGGACAGAGCAGATCTACCTCACTGGGTTGCTGAGAGGTAAACCTTTGCTGGAATCCACAGCTTCATTTTTCACCTGCAGATTGATTGGTGGGCTTGAATCACTGACTGCTTGTGGTTAGAAGCCCACCATGCCACCAGAGCTTCATGTGGATACTTCAAAAATTCATGGAAAAATTTAATTAAAAGGTAATGTAATATTTTTCTATGTCTCCTTTGAAGCCTCCTCATGAATGTGTGCATATATCTTTTGTGTGTTTTTGTGTGTGTCACCTACTAACTCCTCATAAATTGGTTTTCATACAAACATTTCAGTGTTGCATATATGAAAGAACTTTAAAAGTGCTATTTGAAATGTACCTTTACAATTCATCGCTTTAAATTATTTGCAGCTTAACAATCACTACAATGAAAATTTCACATAGAATAAAATTACATATAAAATAATACAATAATTGTGGAGTGCTTTTAAAAGTTAAAAAAGTGAAATAGAAATGTGATATATTGGTATTAAGATAGTATTGTGTATCAACAAATTCACTTAACAGAGAAGTCTTTTTGTTCATGTTCAACCTTAATCTTAGACGAAGAACATTTTAAGTACTTCCTAATGTTTAACATTTTGCATTTTATCTAGCCTTCATCAAACTTCTTAAGGCTTTAGAGTTCAAAGATCTTTTTTTTTCCTGGTTAGTTTTGGTTTTATCTCTAAGAAACAATTTGTAGTACATATTTTGAATTTGTGTAATCTAATCAAGTGAATACTCTCAAGTTAGTGCTCCAAAAGGATACATCTCCAAGCATAATAATTATCAAACAAGTTATAAATAATTTCCCTTTTGAAATTATGGCAGACAGTCAAAGAAAGGAGGGAAAAAAATTCAATAGCAAGAATGAGGGATGAAAGAGGAGACATCACAACTGACCCTAATGAAGCCAAAAGGATGATTACAAAGAACTACGAAGGTCTGTACTTCAATGAATTCAACAACTTGGAAGACATGGACAAATCCTTGAAAAAACAATCCCTCCCTAGATTTTCACCAAAGGGCATCAAGAATCGCAACAGACCCACAACAGTAGAAGAAATCAACAAGGTTATCAAGGGGTCACCAACAAAAAATTACCTGGACCAGATAGATGGCTTTACAGGAGAATTCCACTAAGCATTCAGGGAAGAACTGACACCAACCCTTAGTATCACTCGGCACATCTACACACACACACACACACACACACAAACTATAAGAACCACATGGTAATATCAATAGATGCAGAAAAAGCATTTGACAGCATACAAAACCAATTCCTTTTTAAGACACTCAAGAAGATAGGAATAGAGGAAAAATTCCACAAGACAATAAAAGCTATATACGGAAAACCAAGAGCCAATGTGATAGTCTATGGAAAAAAGAACACAATCCCACTGAAAAAAGGGACCATACAAGGATGTTCCTTGTCCCCTTTTTATTCAATATCGTACTGAAGATTTTCGCTAACAGCATAAGGCAAAGAAAAGACATCAATGGTATACACCTGGTGAAGGAAGAAGTAAAATTATCATTATTTGCAGATGATATGATTTATATATTGAAGACCCCAAAAACTCCACAAGGAGAGTACTTGAAATAATAGAGGAGTATGGCAGAGTTGCAGGACACAAGATCAACAATCAGAAGTTGATCGGACTGCTATATACATCAGATAAGACTACTGAAGAGGAGATTGAAAAAAGGCACCTTTCACAATTGCCAAGCACAAATTTAAATATCTAGGGATGTACCTGACTTAAAGAGCAAAAGATTTATATGTCAAAAATTACAGAACACTACTGCACAAAACCGAGAATGACTTCAATAAATGGAAAAATATCCCATACTGTGGATCAGAAGAGTCAATATAGTAAAGATGACAGTTCTACCCAAGGCACTATATAAGTTTAATGCAATACCAATACAATTTCCCTCATCCTTCTTCAAAGAAATGGAAAAAAATGGTTACCAACTTCATGTGGAGACAAAAGAAGTCCAGAATTAGCAGAGTAATCCTCAAGAATAAGGACACTGTGGGAGGGCTTGCATTACCTGGCTTTAGCACATACTGTACACTCACAGTGGTCAAAACAGCATGGTATTGGCATAATGACAGAACTGAAAGTGCAGAAATAAAAACATCAGCATACAAGTGCCCCCAAAATAACAGATGAGAAACAGATGCCCTTTTCAACAAGTGGTGCTGGAAAAAAATGGATATCTACTTGTCGAAAAATGAAGCAAGACCCTTACCTTACTCCTTGCACTAGAATAAACTCAAGGTGGATCACAGACCTAGAAATAACCCCCCAAATTATTAGGGCCATCAATGAGGGAATTGGGACCAACCTGAGAACATAGGATTTCAGAAACAGGGAACAACAAAAACAGAGAGGAGGCACAAATAAGCAAGTGGGATATACTGAAGATAAAGCATCTGTGAACATCAAAAGAATTCACCAAGAGAGTAATAAGGGAGCAGATGGACTGGGAAAACATCTTTAGCAATGACAAATCAGATAAAGGCCCTATTACTAAAATCTACAATACCCTCATAGCTTCCAAAAAGAGCAAAACTAACTGCTCACTCAGGAGGTGGGCAAAGGTCCTGAACAGAAGTATCACAGAAAAAAAAAAATGGTGGGGCTGAGCCCTGGTGGCGTAAGTGGTTGAGTGCGGGACTGTGGCCCGTGGGATTGGCAGGTCAAATCCAGTGGCAGCTCTCAGGAGCAGCACTGGGTCGCGCCCACGACCACCAGAGGCAGTGATGCCTTCCCCACCCCCACCCCCCCAAAAAAAGTTTCACAGAGGCAGAAACCAGAATGACCAATAAGTATATGAGAAAATGTTCCCAATTATTAGTAAAAAAAGAAATGCAAATCAAAACAACAATGAGATACCACCTTACACCCTCAATGATAGCCCAATTCAAAAAAATCGGAAAGCAGCAAGTGTTGGAGAGGCTGGGGGGAGACAGGGACTCTTATTCACTGCAGGTGAACCTGTAGGTATGTACAGCCACTAGGGAAATAGATTTGGTGATTTCTAAAAGAGATGGGAATTTGAGTTAATTTGTTAATCATCATTTTAGTTTCTTAGGTTGCTTCATCTTAGGATGCAGTGTTTTTTGTACATATTTTGGTCTCTTAGTCTATCTAGATAATATAGGCTGGATGAAGAGTGTGGAGGTAAAAATGAGAGGACTGATAGTGGTGGGGGGGCATAGGAGATAGGGAGTAGGGGGAAAGGCGGTGGTGTTGACTAGTCCAGGGACAAGGGAATAACAAAGGATTCAAAATCAATGACAAGGTGGGTATGAGAGTCACAATAGGGATTGATCAAGAATAATGTAACAGAAAATACTGAAACCCCAATGGAGGCTGAGCATGATAGTGGGACAAGAGGAAATTAAAAGGAAATAGAGGAAGGAACTGGGTGATAAAGGGCATATATAGAGATCCAAATGCAATCATGGGCATAGGTAAATATATTCATATAGGACAATGGGGAAATAGATCAATGCATATATACATATAGGATTAGTATTCAGACAGCAGATGGACATTGGACCTTCACTCAAATACTTCCTCAGTACAAGAACATTTTGTTCTATTAAATTGGCATTTCATGATGCTCACTCACCTTCCTGACATGATCAATGAAAACAAATGTGTGCCTAAGCAAAGGTGGTGAAGAAGGCAGATGGTGCCTGGCTGTCAAAAGATACAGTGTCTGGGTTATTAAAGGCTTGAAAGCAAACAAGCGACCATCTAGCTGAGAAGCAGCAACGCCCACATGGAAGAAAAACACCAGCCTGTATGAACTCAAGATGCCAAAGTGAGCAGTTGTCAAAGGTTAAGAACTAAAAATCACAACATTGTGTTTACCTCCCTGATATGACTGCTGACAACAAATGGGTACATAAGCAAATATGGTGAAGAATGGTGATGGTGCCCAGCTATCAAAGGACTTAGCATCTGAGGTCTTAAAGACTTGAATGTAAACAAGTGGCCATCTAGTTGAGAAGCAACAAAGCCCACATGGAAGAAGCAAACCAGTCTGTGTAACTATGAGGTGTTGAGGGGAGCAGGTGTCAGGCATCAAAGAACTAAATAATGTTTCATTATAAAGGAGGGGGAGTAATGAATGGGGATCCAAAGCCCCTCAAGCAGCAACCCCTCACAGAGGGGTTGCAGGGAGGAGAGGAACTGGTCAGGGTACAGTGTGGCAGTAATGAGGTATGCAACTTTCCTCTAGTTCCCAAATGCTTCCTCCCACCCACTATCATGATCCCAGTTCTACCTTGCAAACTTTGCTAGACCAGGGGATGTACATTGTCAGAAACATGGGGAATTCAGGACAGATGATCCCTTCAAGACCAGTGGTGGGTGTGGTGATACCGGGAGGCAGGAGGGATGATAGAGTTGAAGGGGGTAACTGATTATAGGGATCTATATATGATCTTTCTGGAATAGTGCCAGCAGGGAAGTGGGTGAAGGGGCACAACAGACTGAGTATGATATGAAAAAGTGATAACAATGTGTAAATTATTAAGGGTTCATGATGGATGGGGAGGGGGAGAAGGATGGGTAAATATAGGGAGCTGGTACTGAGAGCCTAAGTGGAGGGAGGATGTTTTGAGGGTGATGATAGCAAGAGATGTGCAAATACAGTATGCATACAATTGATGTGTGTGCTGATTTTGATGGGAGTTATATGGGCCGCACCCCTCTACAGGGGAGTCACGGGGTAGGAGACAGACCAGCCAAGGGGCAGCTGGGCAGTAATGGTGCATACAACTTTACTCTTGTTCCTGAAGCCTTCCTTCCCCCCAACCATCATGGTCCCAACTCTACCTTATAAATTCAGATGGACTGGAAAAGGTACACTGGTGGAGAGGGGAGTTGGAGATATGGACCAGTGGTTAGACTGGAGCTGCTGGAGGGAAGGAGAGAAGGTGGAGCAGAGAGATGGAACCAACTGCGCGGATATACACATAAGCTCCTATTTTTAGGATGGACATCAGGGGAGTGGGTTGGGGGAGAGGTCGGACAGTGTAAGATATGACAGAACAATAATAGTTTATAGAGTATTGAGGGTTGGTGGGAAGGAGAGAGCAGGGGAAGGGGGGAAGGGATGGAAATGTCGATACTAGGGACTCAAGGGAAAAGGCGGATGATTGGAGAACGATAATGGCAGTGGACATGTGAAGGTGCCTGGCACAGTATGTTTATTTATGTCTTGTGAAAAGCGATGCACACGTCCTCAATAAAATGATTTAATTAAAAAAAAACAAATAGGGGGGAAGAGGAGCTTGTACAAAGAACTCAAATAGAAAATACTTGGAAATAAAGATGACAACATGTGGACAAATGTGCTTGCTACACAGGATAAATTGAATGTTATAAGAGCTGTAAGAGCCCCCAATAAAATTGTTGAAAAAATTTAAGTTTCTGGAATTCATTTTATATGGATCTACAATCAATGTCTATGGAGGAAGCAGTCCAGAAATCAAATGGCATATGGGAATATTGAAAAGAAGCCACTTTGAAAACTAAGTTACAAATGACCCAAGTCATGGGGTTTTCAATTTCCTGATGGGCATGCAGATACAGACAATGAACAAAGAATATTGGGGAACAATTGATGGTCTCAAGCTATAGTATTGGTGGAGGGTTTTGAATATAGCATGAACTTCTAGAAAAGAATAAATTTATGTTAGAAGAAGTACAGAAGAATGTGTCTTAGAAGCAAGAATAGAGACATTTCATCTTATGTAATTTAGGTATGTCATCAGGAGAGACTAATCTGTCTTCCTTGGGAACCAATAATAAACACCTTGAGTCTACCTTTCACCTCTGTCTCATGAATGGGCTCATTCTCTTTAGAGACTGACCTAATCACCACCGTGGGGTGAACACATTTGATATTTGGGGGTGAGATTCTCAGGCTATCTGGGTGTAGAAACTCCCGAGGACTTTGAAACCTCAGCTAATCTGCAGTGAAACTCCTTCTGAGGAAAACTTCCTCAGCAATCAGATCAGTGGGAACTGGGTCCTTGGAGCCTATTTGCTTAATCCAGCAATTGGCAAAGAGAAACTTGAAAGTCAGCATAGGTGTCTTCTGACCACAGACTTGATGTCTCCCTATTTTAGCACGAAGTTCAGGGATAGATGGGGCTGGAACAGTTAGAGACTGGATGAATCTCTTGGACTATTTCTGTGACTACTCGAAGAGGATAGTCTTGCCATTAGGAACTTGCCCTAGTCTTGTCATGCAGGCCCTAGATCGAAATTGTAGTGCTACAGTTGTACACCCCAGACTCATGCCTCAACCAAGGTGGTTTTAGGGTCAAGAACTCTTTTTTTCTTTCTTTCTTTAATTGTAACTTAAGTTAGGTACATTTCAGATAATCAATTTTGTATTCAACAGTTTAAATTAATAATAATCCCCCTGAAGTAGTTTTTGCTCTCCCTTCTCTGCCTTGTGGACTACTACTTTTTGTTTTCTCTTCTCTGCCTGGTGGACTACTATCTTTGGTTATACCCAAGCTCATTCCCTATCAAGTCTAGCCCCAGGGTGGGGAACCATTTTATGCCAAGGGTCACTTGGGTATTTAGAACCTCATTCATGGACTGTATAAAATGATCCACTTAAAAGTTTGATCCTGCTATATTGGATCAAACATGGAATTAACTCCCCCTAATGTGATGGCTGTAGCTGCCCTCTTTGGTGATGTTAGCTGGTATTAATGACTCACAACTGCTTTTCTAAGTTTGAGAAGGTCAGTCTGACGTGCAATCAACTATTTGATAAGGTAAGTTTTGAAAATAGCTGCTAAATCAGTAAACTCTTCCAAACACAGACACATATTTCGATGCATATGTCCTTAAAGTCAAAAAAATACAATTTCCTTTGTAACATTGAAAGAATTCAAGCAGGGGGGGGGTTATTGTACCTAGCTTTCAGCTCATCTTCTCTTTGAAGCTGAATGATTTTGTGTCTTAAGTTATTGGGCATGTCAGCTCATTCTACATTGAACGATGTAGCAAAGATGCTCAGTTTCATTTGTTTACCTACCACATCCTTGGCTCTTTTATTAAACTCCTCAATTAGTTTTTCACATTCACCGAGATATTCAAGTGTCATAGACTATGTTTGTCCTTCCAGATTGGTTTAAAATGGTCTGGGTTATGTCTTTCGAGTTTCACTTTCCACAACCTTAACCTAGCTTCAAATGATTCACATTTGAAAGCAGGCAGCTGAAAAATTGGTCGAGGTTCTGCCACATGGTGCCCAGTTTGCCGAGCTACTTGGTAAGACCCACCATGAACGATATATCATATAGCTACTTGCTATCACTGAGTTCCCTAAGGAGGTTTCTTTTCATCCCTATGAACTGCTTGACTTCCTCTTGTAGTTCAGAAAACCTCAGAAGCTTCTTCCCAAGACTGACACGCTTAGCTTCACAGTGAAAAGCAAGAGTATACTGAGAATCAAGATCTTTTAATAAAACTGTAAACTGGGAACTGATAGACTCTCTTTTTGAAAAAACTTACATATAACACTACTGACATTACATTGTTGAGCCAACAAGATGGTGCAGAGATGTTCTTGGTATATGAGGCAGTGGCATATAATTATATCGTTTGGATCAAGAGTGAGACGATTTATTTTTCTTGATAAATGCCAATAGACTTTTTCTAGTCCATCATGGCTGGAGCTCCATCAGGGTAAAGTCACTTAACTTTTTAAAGGTAAGCTCAAGTTGTTTTCATCAATGAAACAAGTTTTTCAAAATAACTGCTCACCTCTTGCAGTGTGGTGAATAGCTGCTAGAGACAGCGGTTCCTCTTGTGTGTCAAACTCTGCAGTTATCTCATGAACAAAAATGGCCAGTTCGGCAGTATATGTTCTGTCTGTTGTCTCTTCACAAGCTGGTGAGAAAAATAGGAAATTTCCTGCAGATTAACTAAATGTTCTTTTTAAAATATCTTATGCTAAAGCAATAATCTGATCTGAGATGGTTCTCAGAGATAAGCTAACACTCTGAAACGTTTCACTTTTCTGGTGTTAACAACTCCACGGCAGCCACCATCCACTCTTACAAACTCTCTCATTACATTATGCCTCAGCTTCTTGAGCGTATCTCACTCACTATATACGTCTTTTTTTAATTAAATAACTTTATTGGGGGTTCATACAACTCTTATCACAATCCACACATATATCCATTGTGTCAAGCACTTTTGTACATTTGTTTCCCTCATCTTTCTCAAATCATTTGCTTTTTATCTGAGCCTCTGGTAGCCCTTCCTCATTTTCCACCTGATAATTTCCTCTCCTCTCCCCCATGAACCCCTGATAATTTATAAATTATTATTATTTTGTCATATCACACCATGCTACGTCTCCCTTCACCCACTTCTCTGCTGTCTGTTCTCCAGGAAGGATGCTATATGTACATCCTTGCACTCTGTTCTCCCTTTCCACCCCACCTTCCTTCCACCCTCCTAATATTGACCCTCTCACCACTGGTGCTGAAGGCTTCTTCTGGCTTGGATTCCCTGTCTTTCCAGTTCATAGCTGTACCAGTGTACCTTCTCCATAACTCTTCTAAATACCATCATGGCCTCTGTCACAATGAGACCTAGTGAAAGCAGCTTGCTGTGATTCTAGACAACACTGAGGAGCACTGATTTTTAAGCAGAGCCATTGGGCTACCCAACTTGCTGAGCTTAGCATGTTTTGAGCAGTACAGATGACCCACGTTGGATTTTGCTCTTTACTGCCAATACATGGCTACAACTAGATACACAACAGAATAACAAATTCTCCATTTCTCTTGGAAAGATCAGCATTCTACACCAACTTCTCTTTATCATTTTCAGGATGGCACATCCCTTTCATTTTAATAACCAGAAATGCAATTATTTTGTTTTGATTGCTGTTTGTGTCTGAATCTTGGATTTGGGACATATCCAATGTTCTTCGAATGACTCATAAGGTCTGTACTCATAAGGTCTGTATACCAAATTCCTTTAATCATCTGAGTTGGAGTTTTTGCAAGGATTGTTGATCATGGACATGTCAATAAAGATTGGATTAGAGTTATTATCTGTTTCAGGAAAGAAGCCAACAAAGAAGCCAACAACATCATTGTCAATCACAGAAAGCAAGGTCACAAATGTCCCAAAGAATTACCTCACTGTACTCATCTCATCACTGAATTGCCATAGTTTTCGCTAAAGTGTGTTAAATCTTTTGAAATGTGTTCATTCTCAGACGGGCCATGGTCAACCAATGCAGAACATCATGTACTCATATGCGTCTTGTCTATTCTGTAATGCATGTCCCTTGATTGTCCCTCAAAATAACATTATTATTATGGTTCTCTTAATATAAATTTGTGTTTCTAGGGAAAAAGTTCCTAGATTTACTGAAGTTTGAGACCCGCCAGTGGTTGCTTTGGTGGGACCAGACTGAATGATTTCATGAGTATTATATAGACCAAAGGCTGGTGTTCCCCAATCTTGGTCTAGAACTTGCTTTATCTTCCTTCCCTTGTTCTTCCTCTGTTTGACTGTTTGACAGTCTCCAAAGTCTTCTCTTAAGTATAAGTGCCTTTATCTTAAAACAAACAAAAAACTACTTTCCTCTCATATCATGGCCTCATATAATATCTGCCCTTTTGTGATTGACTAATTTCATTCAGCATCATGTTTTCCAGCTGTGTCCTTATCATGAGGTGCTTCATGGTTTTCTAGCAATGCCTAGTAGTCTAGCAATGCATTGTGTGCATGCACCAGGGTTTCCTTATCCATTCTGTGTTATTCTGGACAGACTAGAGAAACGAATCTAGGAAGACTTAAATGTGCATAAAAAAGAGCTTTATGTAAAAGAGCAGTTGTATATTAAAATAGTACATTAGCACAGTCCAGATCACATTCACAAGTCTGATATCAGTCCATATGTTTGATACTAGTCCATAGATTCCTCATTAGAGTCACACAGTCGTGCAATGATGTTGACTGCAGGATGATCACAGGCCTGTGGGTAGAAAGTCCTGTAGATCCAGTGGCGGTGGAAGCATCTCACTGCTGGTGTGGGTCTCCTTGTGGCTTTTCGAACTCTAGGGCTGTGGCTCTATCAGTGTATCTCCATGTGATTTGTCAATAGGAATGTCAAGCAGAGAGACTATGTGTCCTCTCTCTAGGGAGGAAGAAAGAATTCCCAGAATCCTCAGGAGAAGGCCATGTGCACACAGAGGCCTCTTCGGCTATGACCTACTTGACAGGCTAGATTCCACCACTTTGCTCAAGTTTACAGAAGATTAAGTAGCTCCTACACATTGCTCAAGTAGACAGATTATGTAACTCCCACACGTTCTTCTACCGATGGACTTTTTTTTCTTTGTTTTTGTGTTTTTGGGGGTCATCACTGCCCTCTGGTGATGGGAGTAGGAGGTCCGGCCTTGCTGCTGGTTTTGAACCTCCAACTCAGTAGGCCGCAGTCCCGCGCACAACCATTACCTCACCAGGGCTCAGCCCCTGATGGACATTTTGATTGTTTCCATCTTCTTGTTATTGTGAACTGTGTTGCAATGGACATACATGTGCATATGTCTGTTAGTGCTATGATTCATACTTCTTTAGGATAGCTATACAGCAGTGGGATTTTTGGATCATATGAACTTTCTATTCCTAGTTGTTTGAGGCACAGCATATTGATTTCCATAGTGGGGTATTTATAGTCTAAGCAACAATGCAATAATTTTTCTGCAGTTTCTCTAGCATTTGTTATTTTCTGTTTCTATTTTCATTTTAGATTTAGCTGTAAATGTTGGTGTCAGGAGATGTCAGGAGATCTTTCATTGTTTTGGTCTGTAACTCTTCAGTGGCTGGTGACTGTCAGCATTTCTTCATTTGTTTACTGACCATTTGCATGTCATCCTTGCTGAATTGTTGGCTTACGTCCTCTGCCCCCTTTTTATCATTTCTCTTTTTCTTCTTAAGTATTACAGTTTCTAAAGATATTCAAGATTGCTCTATTGTTTATTGTGTCATTTTTAGAATTTCCCCACTGGTTGGGGTATCTTTTGATTAAATATTCTAAGGTACACAAATGTCTTATTTTTAGTAGGTCTAAGCCATCTATTTTCTCAGTTACTGTGTGCTTTCTTTGCTATATTTGAAAGTGTGCCTCTTCCCTGCAAGAGGGCCTTTGAGTTTGTACTTATTTTCCCATTCATGATCTTTATACCTCAGGGTTTTACACTTAGGTTTTGATTCATCCTGGGCTTATTTTTGTATTTCTTCTTCTATGGGTAGAAGTCCATATTATTCAGTATCATTTGTTGAAGA
The DNA here is from genome assembly GCA_004026705.1 of Nesogale talazaci. Classification (NCBI taxonomy): domain Eukaryota; kingdom Metazoa; phylum Chordata; class Mammalia; order Afrosoricida; family Tenrecidae; genus Nesogale; species Nesogale talazaci. Next base: position 202,025 of record PVJH01000261.1, read on the forward strand.
TCAGTTTTCTGTAGGTGGATGAATTCTGGGATTTATATTTTGCTGCCTTGTTCCATATATGTCTCATTGTACAAGTACACAACTTGGTGGCTGTTTGATGGTTTTGATGCTAGGAAGTGAGAGAGTTTCTCTTTTGTTCTTCTTCTTAAGAAGATCTTTGTTTATGATGAGTCTTTTTCCATAGAAAGTTAATATCTAGATTTTCCTGTCTTAAAAGAAAGAACTTGGGGTCTAGGCCAGAATTGTATTTGTGAATTGCTTTGGGTTGTATTGACATTTTCACAATTTTAATCCTTCCTATCTATACACATAGTATATTCCTCCATATCTAGTACTGGTGTACTACTTTGAAATATTGTTCAGTAGTTTTTCTCATTGAAAGTCTTTTGTTTCTTTGGTTAGGTTTTTTCCCCTAGATGCTTAATCTTTTGAATGGTAAATGATATTCTTTTGTGATTTTTTTAAGGACTCTCTGTCCTAGTATATAGGAATCCAATTGATTCTTGTATGCTGTTCTTGTATTATTACCAAATATTTGTATTTTCAGCAATGACTTTTGTAGAGTTTGGGGTTTTCTATGTATAAAATGATAGCACTTGTGAATAATGGGACTTTTACTTCTTTGCCAATTTGAAATCCTTTCACTTTTGTTGTCGTATTTACCCAATAGCTCTGGATAAGTCTTTAGCTTATTGTTAAAAATGAGCTCATTGTCTGGGGACCAGAACCATGAGTGTAAACCAGGGCCAGACTGTCTGAGCCTTACCTCTGTGCATGCTCTGTCTGTGTATGGCTTCATGACTTTCAGTTGTGTTCTAGGTGGTAGAATGACAGAGCAGACTTGAGTGTGCTGGTCAGAGTTGCAGCAAAGCTGCACATTTGACCCTGGCAATGAAACTCAAAAAGTTAGCCTGTTGACTTGAATTGATTCTAACTCATAGTAACCATACAACCCATTGCCACAGAGTTGATAGTGACCCTAGAAAAGTCTCTCCTTTGGTTTCCCAATCTGTAAATCCTAGCAGAAAGCCTAATTTTTCTTCTAAAGATCAGTGGCTGGGTTCAAACTACTGAACTTTCAATTAATAACTGAAGGATTTAACCACTGGCCACTAGGGCTTCTTGAAAGTGGGACGTCCAGGGGGCTTGGAAGAGGTTTTAGTACTGTGCTTGGCAGGCAGCCTGAGCAACAGGAACAGGATCCGAGTCTCAAAGTACTTGGATGGAGACAGTTTCCATTCTCAAACATTTCCTGAGAAGATCAAAATAAATGTATCCAGCCTATAGATTAACTTTGTCTAGTAAATAAGCAATGCAATCAAAGTTAGTATTATGAATTTTTTTTAACTTTGTTGTATCTTCTTTTTGACAATTTGTTGGGCACCATTGAGTCAGTTTCAACTCAAGCAAAATTCTAAACTATGCAACAGAATACTGTTCTACAACAGGCTCCTCACAATTGTTATAATTGAGCCCATTGTTTAAGTCACTGTGCTAACCCATCTTGCTGGAGGCTCCCCCAGTCCCCAAGCCTATATTTTCTCAAGCGTAATGTCTTTCTATAGTAGGGGATCTTTCTTTAGAATATGTTGACATGAAATAAAGTCTCTCTCTTCTGGCTTTATCGAATGTTCTGGGTGTCCTTTCTTCAAGACAGTTTCTTTTTTTCTTCTGGCAATCTCTGGTGCTTTCATTGTTTTGTTGTGTTTGTTTGTTTATTTTCCACCAAAACCAATAACTCAAATACATCAATTCTTCTTTGGTCTTCCTTATTCATAGTTATGGGGTGGGTCACATATACCTTAGAATTCAATGTGACAACTTTGTCCTTTAACACTTTAAATAGGGCTTGTGCAGCAGCTCATTTGGTTGTACTGAAAAAGACCGAATTCATTTATTTGTTTGCGACTCATTCAAACCAGGGTTCATTTCTCTTGACCATCTCTAAAACTCAAAATCACTGCCATTGACTCCAGTTCATAATAACTCTATAGGATAGGGTACCCACATGAATTGAAGAAACTGTAACTGTTTCCTGCGTTATAATCCTTCTCCCTAGAATGCCTGGTGGCTTTGAATCTTAGACATTGTGGTTAGAAGCTCTGTTTCATCCTCTAATCATGGGCCTTTTTTATGGGTGGGGGGAGGGCATCACTGCCTCTGGTGGTCTTGGGCGCTAACCAGTGCTGCTCCTGAGAGCCGCCGCTGGATTTGAACTGTCAAGCCCGCGGCCTGCAGTCCTGCACTCAACCATTTATGCCACTGGGGCTCAGCCCAAATCATGGGCCTTTTATGAAAATCCCTGGGCATAGGAACGTGAACTCATTCCAAACTTGTTCATTTTAACTCAAAATCCCCTGGAAGCATGTCTTCCAAATGCCCCACTTCCTCTTTTTTTTGGCTGTTAGGTAAAACATTGTTGTCATGTAGAAAAACAAAGCACTGTTTAAGAACTTTCCATGTTTATTTTTCTTCACAATACTAGTTTTTAATAGCCTAGGTATTCTTCAAATTTCCCATCACCTGTCTTATTTTGTTTTAAATTTTGACTACTGCGAGTTCCCTCCTGAGATTAAAGATAACATTTGGAAAAGTTTAAAAATTACAAGTCATTCAACTTAAAATCAAGAACCTACAGAGGGGAAAGTTTGTAATTACTGCGAGATAATCCCCATGGCATGTATAAGTGGAGCAGGCCAGAATGCTGCAGGGGAATTGTCAGAAAGAGGAGCAAGGCCTTCAGCTTCAGGCTAAAAAAGTCAGGATAAGCTTGTGACTTAGGTTGCCACCCATGACTCAAAGAACATCTATTCTTTCAACTGACAGGTTTTCTCGTTTAAACCGTAGGAATGAAAAGGAACGTGCCTTTCAATGATGCATCATTGTCGCTGTGGTTTAACTTCTTAACCCCTTTTCCTGTGGAAGATTTCTTCACATCTGAAGAGTGTCTACAACTTCAGTCACTAATTACCTTTCCACTCACTGGGATCTAAAAAAGAAAATTCAGAAAGATATTCTCATCTAAGGTGTGCACTTAAAATCATTTTAGACAAATTTGTATTTCAGTCCATTTTGCCAAGGAAAGAATCTTTCTGGTGATCAATAAAATTTAGAAAAGTTTATGTAGTTCTTTGTGGACTTAATTTTGTTCTGCTTAAGTTAGCATGCATTTGAAAACATGACTATTGCTATATACTTTTGAATCCATATAGTTGTTCCAGTGGTTAAAGTACCTGACTACAATTTAAACAGTTGGTGGTTTAACCCCACCTCTCTCTCCTCAGATGAGGAAAGATGTAGCTGTCTGATTCTGTAAAGAATCCCTATAGTGCAGTTTTACTTTGTCATATTGGTTCATCAAAAGTTGGAATTGATCCAATGGTAACGGGTTTGGTATAGTTTCTCCATTTCTGGAGAAACTGCCTGACAAGTTTAAACTTATCCTTTAAATATAAACTGGTATTAATGTTTAAGATCCCTGGGTGATGTAAAGTTTTTAGTTTTATACTAAGCAAAGGGTTGAAGTTCAGGTCTAGTCAGCATCAAAGCAATGGAATAGACTGGTGGTTTGCTTCTGTAAAGATACCAGCCAAGAAAAGCCTATGGAGCTGTTCCTTTCTGTAACACATGTGTGTAAAATTGAGCAGTGGGCCATATCTGACATCTGCAAGCTTCTCTATGACCATGAGGCAGAGGTCAGATATGCCTCCACTTTCCATCCTTCTTTATCTGTTCCTTCCATGGCACTCTGCTTCTCTGCTGAGTTTGAGAATTGGTTGCAAGGTTACAATAAACTCACAAACAATACTCGGGAATAAGTGAGTGGTTTTTTAGGGAAGTTAATAGAGTGCCACAAACTAAGCTTAGAAAACTTTAGAATACTAGTCATTGGTCAATAAAAACAACTCTCATCTGCCAACAGTCATATCTCTTAGTAGTCCTTAGAGTGAGGTCTAGTCCTCAGCATGAGGCCCCTTAGTCGCTACCTTTCTGATCAGGTCTCGTAGTTTCCAAGAGCCACCTCTGTTTTGTCTCATGGCCTCCTTACTTCCGCTTCTGCTCTTGGAAGACTCCCTTGCAGTCTCACATGATCTTTGTGCCACAGCTTCTGGAGCCTTTTGTCATATTCTGCAATTTTGGATATCTTTTCTGATGGTCCTGGAATTTCTCTCCATGAGTTCCTTTTTGTGAGATGGCTCATATACCCAGAGGAATGGCTTTGATTGAAATATGGTTTTGTCTTTCAGCAGAATTATACCCTCAAATAAGCAGGGTGAGGACATAGTTCAGACCTTCTACTAAGGTGGAAATATGTTGTTCCTTTTAGATGCTGTGTTAGTATGGGTAGACTAGAGAAACAAATTCATAGACACATGTATGGATATAAGGGTAAGGTTTATATACAAGAAGAATGGAACATTGAGAAAGCATCCTAACCTAGTCCAGTTCAAAGTCATAAGTACAATATTGGCCCATATGGCTGATACCAGTCTCTAAAGTCTCTTTTCAGCTCACAAAGTCACAGGCCAATGGGTTCAGAATCCCGGTGCTGGCAGTGTTCTCCCCATGGCTCCTTGCTTCCAGGGCTCAGGGTCCATCAACAGCATCCAGTGGTGGTAGAAGCAACTCAGTGCTGGCAGGGGTCTCCAGGTGGCTTCCCCAGCTTCAGATGCCTGGCTCCATCAGGGTAACGCCGTGTCGCTTCTCCTCTGACTCCTCCAGCTCCTTGGACACTGTCATCTTGTCTTGTCCATAGTTTGTCATCTCGGAGACTGACTCTCAACAACTTGGGAGATGGCCTCTCATCTCCATGAGGGAAATATCGTGAAATTTCCCATAAATCTCAGGAGAAAGCCATTCCCACACAGAGGCCTAATTGGCAACTCCATGGCTATTTCCAGATTAACAGGCTAGACCCCACCCCTACATCTCCATCATGAAATTGGCATCTCGAATACATGACCGCCACAGGTGCCTTTCGTAGGTTGTTAATCATACCAAATCTGTGCGCCACAAAATGAAACATCGCTCACTTCTGCTCTGTCCTCATTGGTGTTGGTCTGTTTGAGCCCTTCTTACAGTTACTGGGTCTATCTAGCTTGTTGAGGATCTGCTTTCATTTTCTTGCCTTTCCACTTGATCAAGAATAATATTCTTTTTTTTTGCCATCAAAAATAATATTCTTTTTAATGGACCAGTCTCCACACAACATGCCCAAAATGCTTGAGAGGGAAGTCTTACCATCCTTGCTTCTTCTTCTTCTTCTTCTTCTTCTTCTTTGACTAAATCTGTATTAGTCAATGTCTTTTTTTTTAACAAAAATCCTAATCTTTTTTATTTTATTTTATTTTATTTTTTTTAGGCATCACTGCCCTTAGGTGGTGGGAGTAGGAGGCCCAGCCTTTGCTCCTGGGAGCCGGAATCGAACCTCCATCCCAGTGGACTGCAGTCCCGCGTACAACCACTATGCCACTGGGGCTCAGCCCAAAAATCCTAATCTTTTTATTGGGGGCTCTTCCACCCTTGCTTCTGAGGAACATTCTGCCTGTACTTCATCTAAGAGAAATTTGCTTATTCTTTTGACAGGCCACGAGACTTTCAATATTCTTCAACTTCATAATCCAAATGCATCACGTCCTTTCAGGCTTCCTCATTCAATATCTAACTTTCACATGCCTAGAAGGCAGATGGAAACAGCATTGTTTGAATTTTACATACCTAAGTTTTCAAAATGACATCATTACTCTTCAACACTTTAAAGAGTCTTATACCGCAGATTTGCTCTTCAATGTGTCCTTTGATTTCCAGACTACTGTTTCTAAAGCACTAATTGTGACTCCAACTAAAATGAAATCCTTGACAACTTCAGTCTTGTCTGCATTTAGCATGAGGTTATCTATTGGTACAATGATAAGGCTTTTGGTTTTATGTACAGTGACTTGTAATCCATGTTGAAGGCAGCAATCATTAGTTTTCATCAGCAAGTGCTACATGTCCGCTTCACTTTCAGCAAAAAGTTTGTCATTTACACATCTTAAGTCATTAATAAATCTTTATTCAGTGCTAACTTTATTTTTCCTATAATGCATCTTCTCAGATTACTTGCTCAGCTTACACATTTAATAAATATGGTGAGAGGATACAGCCATCTTAACACACAACATTCCTTTATTCCTTTCTCAGTAAGCCATTATTCTATTTGAAAATCATTTGTTTGTCATACTGTGTTGGCTTTTTCATTGCAGCAATACCAGAAGCAATGCCACCGATATTTCAAATACCAGCAGGGTCACTCAACATGAACAGGTTTCAGAAGCACTTCCCCACCAAACACAGACTACAGAGAAGGACTTGGTTGTCCCTCTTTGAGTGGCTTTCAGCCACTGAAAGCATTATGGATGGAATTAAAACACCGCCAAATACTAAAAATGTCATAAATAAAGAAAAACTTTGTCAGAGATAGTTCTAGAAATGGAACCCTTCAAGCCAGAAGGCACTCAAAATGTGATTGGGGAAGAGTTGCTTTTTTTGGGGGGGGGCGGGGCATCACTGCTCTCTAGCGGTGGGAGTAGGAGGCCCAGCCCCACTGCTGGAATTGAACAGCCGTCCCAGTGGGCCACAGTCCCATGCACAACCACTACGCCACCGGGGCTCAGCCCTGGAAGAGTTGCTTTTTAAAAGTAGAGCTGACCATAATGACATGGATGAAATCAATCCTGTGGGAGTAAAGCCTTTTGGACTTTCATTTGCTGATGGGCTGCAACACAAAATAGATTAAGTAGTTACAAGCATTAATTAATAATAGGGACATAATTAGAACATACTAATTATGGCTGCAGAAGAAATGGAGTATTGTAAGAAATTAAATGGTACACCTAAAGTTTAGTACTTTAAGTGCTAGTGAGCTTGAATGGACTGGCATTAACAATGCTGAACAGAAGATCATGTGGTTTGCTATGCCAGGAATGACACACTCATGAGGAAGGGCATCCCATTTTTCTTAAAAAAGGACATTTCAATATCTGTCTGCAAAAGAACAAAGTCTATACATATACAAGGACTACTCAAATGTGACACCAATCCCTAAATGCAGTGGTCTGCAATCGTCTTCTCCCAACCTCTTCCATTTGAAATTTATCAACTATGCAATGAACACACAATTACAGACATTGGTTATTAGAAGGCAAAAGTTAAAAGCAAATAGGAAGAATCTGATGGAGAATGTGGTCTCGGTGATAGAAATTATGTTGGACATCACCCGAAATTTTGCAAGATAATCAACGTGTTCATTGTAAGTACTTAAAAATCATTTTACAGGGGGGGGGGTCATACATCGTTTTCCACAACATATAAATACATATACTGTGCCAAGCACCTCCACTGCCTGCTGCCATCATCATTCTCCAAATATCCACTTTTCCACTTGAGCCCTTGATATCAGCTTCTCATCTTTTCCCCTCTGTCCTTGCTCCCTCACCAACCCTCAGTACTTTATAGGTTATTATTGTTTTGTCATATCTTATACTGCTTGACGTCTCCCCTCACCTGCTCCTCCGATGTCTGTCCTCCAGATAGGTGGTTATGTGTAGATCCTTGTAATTGGCTCCCTTTCTCCCTACCCTATCTTCCCTCCACCCATCTTGTAACACCACTCTCACCACTGGCCCCGAGGGGCTCATCTGTCCTGTGTTCCCCGTATTTCCAGTTTTCATCTGTATCAGTGTACCTCCTCTAGTCCAGCTGGATTTGTAAGGTAGGATTTGGACCATGATTGTTGGGGGTAGGAAGCCTTCTGGACCTAGAGGAAAGTTGTATGCTTTATTGCTACCTCACTGCACCTTGACTGGCCTGTCTCCTCCCCGCAACTCCCTTGGTGTTCAGCTGCCCACAAATGGGCCTTGGGTCCCTACCCTGCTCTGCCTGTCATTTGTAGTGATGTGATTCTTGTTCTTTGATGCTTGAAAACTGCTCCCTTCCATCCCTCATGATCACACAGGCTGTTGTGCTTCTTCCATGTGGGATTTGCTGCTTCTGTGCTATATGGCCACTTGTTCACCTTTAAGCCTTTAATACCTCAGATACTTTATGATTTAGTGGCTGGGTGCAATTAGATTCCTCTCCTCTTTCTACCTCTGCACTCTTTTGTCATCACTGATCATGAATACTTTTTATTTATAGTAATACAAAAGGCCAAATGGAATACACAAAGATCAAAGACTGCATCCATGAGAAGAGATGATGGAGAAGTCCAATATCAGCAGCTAAAAGGAGGCAATCAGCCAACTGTGGATCAAATCATCAGTTATTTTGGGAAAATTCAAGTTAAAGCTGAAGATCATTAAAACAAGTCTACAAAAGACAATGTATGACTTTGAGGACCTAGTCATATGTCCTGGATTTTGAGACCATCTCAAGAATAGATTTGATGCATGGAGCACAGATAATAAAAGACCTGATGAACTGGGGGATGCCATCAAGAGCATTAATCATGAAAGAGGTAAAAAGTCACTCAGAAGACAAGAAAGAATCAAAGTGGGAGTAAGAATAGGCTCTGAACTTCCTCTTGATTGTAGAGTGGCCCAGGCAAATGGGAGTCATGATGGGGTCAAAGAGGTGAACAGAAATTCTCAAGGGTAACCCAAGAATGCAAAGTACAATTATAATATGGGCAAAACCTAGAGGTGGAAAACCAAAAGGGAAGAACACACTAATACATTTTAACCTGAAAGAAAAAAAATCCGTGCCCCAAGTTGTAGTGGTCAAAGACTATGTGGGCAAAAGGTTGAGTGATTTAAGAACCACCAAAAGAAGGTGAAAGGAATGCAGTCACTGTACTCCAAAGAACTGGTCAGCAATTGATCCTTTCAAGAGGTATGGTAGGCTCAAGATCAACAGTACTGAAGGAAGACATCTAAGCTGCACTGAAGATGTTAGGTGAAAAGAAGCTTCCAGGAATTGAAGGAATAACAATTGACATGTTTTAATAAGGCTGATTAAACACTGAAGAACTTACTCGTCAATGCCAAGAAATATGGAAGAAAGATTAAAGGCAACAAGGATTTCTTCTTGCTTGGATCAACAATCAATTCATATGGGAACAACGGTGAGAGATCAAAGGAAGCATCACCCTGGGTAAAACTGCTGCACAAGGTCTCTTTAATGTTGAAAAGCAAGCATGTTAGTTTTAGGAATAAGGCAGGCCTGTCCCAAGCTATTTACGCAAATAAATATGCCTTCATATGCACAAGAAAGTTGGGCATTGAATAAAGAAGAACAGAGAAGAAATGATGCATTTTAATTCTGGTGCTGGTGAAGTATATTGAAAGTATTATGGGCTGCCAAAAGGACAAGCAAATATGGTGTTCCTAGAAGTATAACCAGAATCTTTTCTTCTTTAGAAGCAAAGATGCTGGGAGTTTGTCTCACATTTCTTTGTACATCTTGACAGGAGAGACCAATTCTTCCAAAGAACATCCTGTTTGGTAGAGAAGCAGTATAAAGAAGGAAGGCTCTAAATAAAATGGATTGCCATAGTGGCTTATTGAACAATGGGTTCAAACATAAGAATAATTGGGTGGATGGTGCAAGACTGAGCAGATTTCAATTCTGTTGTTACATAGAGGCACTGTGATGTCTATAAAGAGTTCCTCTTCATCTCTATTTATTAAAGATAATTTGCTGATATCACCATAGATTTATGGGCACTTACTTTATTTTGAGTTAGAATACATTGTTATTATTATGTTATTCCTTAAACTGTTCCTGCTCTAGCCATTGGTAGTTCTTCTATGTTGGCTTCTGTTCTTTTTTGAGATGCCTTTATACTTTTCTGTTTTTTTTTTAATACTTTCTTAGTTTATCACACTATAAGATTCTCAGAGTTGTCTTGCATTACCCTAAGTCTTAACATTAATAGTCTCTCCAAGGAGTTCTAGTTCCTTTTATTGCAAAGGAATAAGATGAAAAATGCATTTTTGCTATTGGATTGTCACCCCATTTCAATTGCTTAACAGATAAAGGTAGGAAGCATATGTAGACAACCCATGTGTACATCCCTATCTCAATTTATTTGTGTCACTATATGTATATATAAGGTAAAGTATATGTGATACACACATATATGGCTCATATAACTATTATTATACCATAAATATACATAGTAAAATGAATATAGTGGTATAACCAACTCAGCACTTCAGAATTTATTTTAGTGGCCTTTACTGTTCACTTGCAACTTCTTACATTTGCAATGAAATCTGTAATATATGATCTAATCTATAATCTATAATATACTAATGTAATCTTAATCTATAATATACTATATGCAAATGGAAATTGAGTGACTATTTGGGGGATGACTATTAAGGGTGTTTAAAGATCACACAATTTCATCACCATGAGTGTATTGATATTCATTCAGTCAGCATAGATTCTTCATTCAATGTGTTAACTTGAGAGCTCTGGATAGTCTTTAATAGTATATTTGGTTGGTTCACTGAAGCGTAGATTGAGTGATGGCCTATAAATAATCACAATGAAATATCAGTTCTGCCTCAGTGTTCTTTAGAAGAAGGTATGCAAAGGTTTAGGGAAATTGCTAAGTTGAAGTAGCTTTATCATCAGGGACCCATAAACCCAAAGAGAGAACACTCCAAGGAAACATTGTTTACTGCAATGGTGAGGAACATAATTGTGAAGGAAGATCCAGGATCCTTGAATAACAACGTGATTGCTACTTTAAGTAAATTATATTTGAAAAGGAGGACTGCTGAAATTGAATAAGGACACATGAGTTGTCTGAATCTTTTGATGGTATGGGCTAACAGACTACACAGAATGAGCAAAGGCAAGGTAGGTGTGGTTATCTTAATGAACAACAAAATCAAAGTCGTAATCGTAGTAGTCTGATTCACATATGCACCTTTGCCACTGGCTACTTAGGCAGGATGTCCTTAGGAGTGAAATAGCTTGGAAAGGTAAAAAAGACTTACTTGATATGTATAAGCTGAAGAATTCTAGGTTAATTGCATGACAGTCTAATTCAGAACAGAGTGATCTTTCAATCAATTGCCATATTTGAGTCAGTTTATATTTATAGACTCACAACCTCATGAATGAACGGGAGACTGGGTTCCTTGAGGAAAGATCACCTGAGGAACACTGTTGCTAGTTTTTCTCTCGGTCTTCCCCACAAAGATTTATGGACTTTTACTAGGATGGCTCCTCATTGGGGAAATGGAAATAATGATAATTTCAGGGATTTCTGAAATCAATTCATTGATCCTGAATTGACACTAATTCCAGTAGACATCCTCCAATTTAAAGGTCCACCATTTATAGTGTGACCTATGGAAGTCAATTTATTAATGGAATCTTGGCACTGAGTCATCCTAAATGCATCCTATACTTATTGTCTCAGTACCAGAATACACGATTGAGACAGACTTAGTAAATGACCAGCAGAATCTCCATATTGGATCCCTAACATGTGGAATAAGGGATATTAGGATCAGAAAAGTCATTAGGACGCCATTAGAACTGTCTCTAAATAGCAAACCAAAAGTAATAGAGCCCTCCTGGAGGAATGGCAGAGATTGGAGTTGAAGGATTCAGGATTTCTACTTAGCTGTACTATTTGGACTGTGAATAAAAAACAGCTAGATGTTGGAGAACATCCATGGTTTTCAATAACCATAACCAGGTATTGATTCCAATTGCAGCTGCAAGTCTAGATGTGGCTCCATTGTTTGAGAAAAAGAATACTTCTGGAATATGATATGGGGCTACTGATCCAGCCAATTTCTTTTTCTCAATTCCAGTTTTGAAGTGCTACCAGAATGCCTTTTTTAAAATCATTTCTAGCTCCACCATCTCCCCTCAGAGTTATAAGTTATAGCAACTCTTCAACACTATATTAAATTTTGTCTTCAGGGATCTTTTTTCTTTCACAAAATGTCACACGGGCCCACCACATTGATGACATTATGCTGATAATATCTAGTAAGCAATCAATATCAATGACACCGGGACAATTGGTAGAACACCTATGTACTATCGGGAAGGAAGTTAACCTGACAAAAGTTCAGGCATCTTCCAAAACATTGAAATCTCTAGGGGTTCCGTGGTGTGCGGCATATTGGAACATTTCTATTAGAGCGATGCAGAATCTATTGCATCTGGCCTCTGCCACAATTAAAAAGGAGGCACAAAGCCTGGTGGGTCTTTTTGGATTTTGGAGACAACACTCCTCACTTGGTTATGTTACTCTGACCTATTTATCAAATGACCAATAAGTTGCTAGTTTTGAGTGTAGTCCATAATAAGAGAAATATCTGCCTGCAAGACATTCTATGACTGGGCCATAAGATCAAACCAATGCAATGGTGTCTGAAGGGTCTGTGGCAGACAAATATACAGTTTGGAGGGTTTTGCAAGCCTCTGTTGGTGAATCACAGCACAAGCCCTTATGATTTAGTAGCAGAATACTGATAGTCTTTGCAGATAATACTCTGTTTTTGATTAACAGCTTTTGGTTTATGACTATTTGTAGTAGAAACAGTGTACCTCAGTATGGGCCACCAAGTCACCCTGGAATCTGAGCTGCCCATCACAATGTGGGAATTGTCTCACTAACAGTGTAAGAAATTTGAGTGTGCAAGACAGCATCAAATGAAAGACAGCATCATCAAATGAAAGTGATATGTGTGAAACTGAGCGTAGGGTCAGAGCACACAAAGGCATAAATAATTTGCACAAGGAAGTGACCCAATGCTTACGTTCTTCACATTTGTCAGCTTATCTTCCCTGTCTCCATCTGTATGTGTGTCCCTATAGGAAGTTTCATATGATACATTGACTGTGGCAGCAGAAACTCATGCATAGTTTACAAGTGGTTCTGCATGATATGTAGGTACTATTCAGAAGTGGACAGTAGCAGTACTATAACCCTGAATGACAGTGGTGAAGGAAAATTGGGCAGAATTTTTTATAATTTTGCTAATTTTGCTTGGAAGGAGAAGTGATCATTTAGCTACATGTTCTGAAACTTGGAAGGAGCATGATTGGAAAACTATTGATAAGCATGTGTGAGGGAGAGGTATTTGGATAGACCTCACTGAGTTCATTTTAAAAATTAGATTATTTGTGTCTCATGTGAATGACCACCAAAGGGCTACCTGTGCAGAGGATATTTCTAACATCAAGGTATAGAGTGTTCAGTGTAGACTTGTCATCTTCTTTCCCCAGCCACTCCTGTCATTGTCCAATGGGCTCATGAAAAAAATGACCATGGTGAGAAAAATGGAGGTTATGTTCAGCAACATGAACTTCCACTTACTAATACCAAAAGGACTGTTCCTGTTAAGTGACCAATCTACCAGCCACAGAGGTCAAGACTGGGTCTGTGATGTAGGATGTGGGGGATAAACCAACAACTTTGTGGCATGCAAATTATATGTGGTCACTCCATAAGGGAAAGTAGAGCATTTTGTTCTCATTGGAACAGACATTTATTCTGGATATGTGTTTGTTTTCATTCTATGCAGTGATTCTGCCAACATTTCTATTCCTGGACTTAGAGAATGCTCGATCCACCACTGTGCTATCAAATATATCATACGCAATTGCATGCATGCATATTATACATCAAGGGATGCATTTCACAGCAAATGAAGTGTAATAATGGGTCCATGCTTTAACTTTTAATCATTTATATAAGATGTTTGCCTATAACATATAGGATCAATTTTTCCCTGATGCTAACCATCATTTTCCTCCTAGTATATTTTCTCATGTCTCTGGGGTTAGTGCATTTTTGATTGTAGGTGTGTTAGTTGTATTACATAACATGAAAGTATGATTTTATAATTGGGTTTATCAATTTATTATGTATCATTTTAGATGATGTGTATATGTAGAGCCAAGTTGACAACAGGTGTACTTTTTTTTTTGATATAAGGACTCAGAATCTATCAGCATGCTTCCATGTTAAACTTCTCAGTAGCATGTCTTCAAGAACCTGAAGATAAAGGTTTATTTTTACAAAGTGTTTATTTTTATAGCTAAGATTTGGTTGTCAATTTGGCTTGGTCAGGATCCTTAGTCCTTTGGTATTTAAGACCCAGTAGTTCCTTAAAATAAAATCCCTTTGAGGATTTAAGCTTCTTCCAGTAGAATTGTGTGTCCTGAGTTCTGTTCTGACTACCTTGAGTTATCTTCCAACTCTTCATTTATAATATATTAGTCTTGATTAACAAATTCATGGTCACTGATATGTGTATAAGAAAGAGCTTTTTATAAAAGAGCAATCCCAGGTCAGAAAAGGTTAGAAAAGCATCCCAGGTCAGTCTAGATCAAGTTCCTAAGTGTAATATTTGTCCATCTATACAATATAAGTCTAAAAATTCCCTTTCACACTCACACAACACATGTGATGGAAGATCATAGGCCAATGGGTGGAAATTCTTATGGATTCATTGGTGGTGGAAGCACATCATCACTGGCATGGATTTCCACATGGTTCCTCCAGTTCCAGGGCTCTGATTCCTTCAGTAGCTCCATGTGTCTTGGCAGCAGGAAGGCAAAGCAGAGTGTGGTCTGGCTTCCAGAGCTGTTTCTTAATTTAGCGCCTACAAATGAGGCTCTCAAGCAATGACCTGATTGACAGGCTAGATTTCACCCCTTGACAAGTTGACAGGAGATTACGTAACTGTCACATTTATGGAAAAGCTTTTTTTCTTTTTCATTATGACTGGATCTTGTATTTGTCTAGTTATCTTCCAACTCTTCATTTATCATTTAAGTAGGACATTTACTAAGTCTTAAATAGAACAAAGACAAGACAAAGACACATCATCAGTGTAAACGCGTTCATTAGAACCAGATAATAATGACATCTGAAGATCTACGCCAGGCAATTACTTAAATAGGGCATGGAAGAATAAATTGTCATAAATTTATTATTGACAGCAGATCAATACATTACAGTTACTTCAGAGTCTACTGGAGTGGTATTAAGACTCCAATTGAAACTAGAATATTATATTAGACAGAAGAGTTTATAAGATTGGTTGATGGCATTCTGACCATGGCAGTCACGCCAGAACTCGGGGCTTCAAGACTCCTCAATATGGTAGACTCTACCCAGACAAACCCCTAAAGGAGACTGCCTCTCTCTGGGCTGGTTATTTATATTCCTGAGGGCAAGGTTATTTATATTCCTGTTCAATAGTCATAAGGAATTGAATGGAAGCTTAATCCACATGTGGTTTCTGCAAATTGATTTTTGGATTTCACTGTCATCTATGACGTTTGATCAACTAGGAACTCAGACTTTAAGCTCTAATACAATCCCCTCTGTGATCATGGATTTTATTATTATTAATTCTCTCATCATACAGATAGGTGTCTTTTTGTGTGTACCAAACAGACATCTCACTTACATGGTTGCTGATTTTAAGATGTCTTTAATAGCACAGATGCTTGGAAGATCAAAATGAGGAATTTTATTTGAATGTTTAAAACTTTGTCATGCACATTAGGTCTGATCTGGTTTTCAACATTGTATTTTTTTGTTTATTCATATTGGGGTTTATTTGAGATGTGTAATATTATTGAGGGTCACCCTCTTGAATTTTTGTTATATGCTTTTCCCTTTTTCAGTATACGAAACCCAACATTGGTGAATCTATAGGGCCAGCAAGTAATATAAAAGGTTCTTGGAGTACAGTAGTGGTAGTTAGTGGTAAAAGGGAGCTGAGATCAAAGGGCTCAAGAAGGAAAAAGAATATTTTCAAAGACTTGAAGATAAACGAGTCGCTGTTCAGCACAGAAACAGCAATGCTCACATGGAAGAAGCACACCAGCCTGTGTAATCAAAAGGGGCCAAAGGGAGCAGGTATCGAGCATCAAAGAACAAGAATCACATCATTAAGAACGAGGGGGAGAGAAGGGTGGGGACTTAAGGCTCACTGGTAGGTAATTGGCCACCCCTTTACAGGGGAGTCACAGGGAGGAGACAGACCAGTCAAGGTGCAACTGGACAGTGGTGATGCACACAAGTTCCTGAAACTTCCCCCCTCCCCCCACTTCCCCAACTATCATGGTCCCAACTCTACCCTACAAATACAGATGGACTGGAGAAGGTGCACTGGTAGAGAGCTGGAGATATGGGGAAACCAAGACGGATGAGCCCTTTCCGGCCAGTGGTTGGAGCTGCTGGATGGGTGGAGAGAAGGTGGGGTAGAGAGACGGAACCAACTGCAAGGATATACACAAAAGCTCCTATTTGAAGGACGGACATCAGGGGAGTAGGTTGGGGGAGAGGTCGGGCAGTGTAAGATATGATAGAACAATAATAATTTATATTGAGGGTTGGTGGGGATGGGAGCGCAGGGGAAGGGGGAAAGGATGGAAAGTCGATATCAAGGACTCAAGGAGAAAGGCGCATGTTTAGAGAATGATAACAGCAGCGGATGTGAAGATGCTTGGCACAGGATATATATTTATGTATTGTGAAAAACAATGGACGAGCCCCCAATAAAATGATTTTTAATAAAAAAGAAATTGATTTTATAATTTTATAATACTGTTTGAGATTAAACTATTGGATCAGAGAGGGGTCAAGATGGCACTGAGATAAACAGCCCGTACGAGGAGCTCCGGTGAGTGTGGTGTCTGGGAGATCAAGTGGGAGTGTTCTGGTGAGTGGAAAGTCCCAAGTGGACCTCCCTGTCCAGGAGGGGACCCTGCCCCACGTCTGCTTTGTCTCAAGAGCCCCCCCTCGCCCCCCGACCCATCTAGGTACATTTATCAGAGATTTCCCGCCGGCTGGGAAACCTTTGTGTCTCTCACCACCAAACAGAGTCTCCCCTCCTCCACTGCCTGACCTGACTGCTGCCCCAGAAACAGGGCAGCCAGTGTGCAGAGCATGCCAAGACTGTGTCCGGCCACTGTATAGGAGCGGTCCACTCGCGACTCCCACCTAGCCTTGGGGAGCTGCACCGGTCTCCCACGCTTCCCTCCGTGCAAGGGGCTAGCAGCTCCCTCCCTCCAACCACAGAGGGCCCCACCGCCCCACGGCTGCTGCACGCAGCACCGGCGTCGGGGTCATCTCCAGCACCCAAGCGGCCATGCTTGCCGGGCTGGAGGGGTCTGGCCCCACCATTACCGAGGTCCCATTCAGAGGGAGTGGCTCAGCACTCCCCATCCACCATCTCCCCTGAGCCACACCCCTCTTTGGCTTGAGCCGGGGGGAAACCCAGGTAGTCTATCTAACCCACGAACTTACCTGGTGCTATCCCACCACCCTACCTTAGCTGTGGGAATCTGGGAGGAGATAAGGGCCTGCACATGATCTAGCCTGTGTCTCGGTGTGGCACTTTGCCTAGCGGTGATCAGTGCCTGCGGCAAACTAGGCGGTTTTCATGGATAAGGACCTGTGGTTGAGTTGCGTGACACCTGCTGCTTTGCCTGCTGACTATCTGTGCCACAGAGAGCTGGCCTGGTTTCTGAAGGAAAGGGGTCTTTGTGGGAACCCTGGAGAGCCATTGGTTACTTTGTCTAGCTGGTCAGACAAGCCACTCCACCCTGCGGTAGCAGGGGTAATCAGAGAGGTGACAGAGCCTGCAGCATGATCATGCACAAGCAGATATTGGCAACTGGGCTTTTCAAGCACGCCTTTTGCAACCACTACACCTGGCCTTTGCAGGCACACCATACGCCATTCCCATCTTAGTGTCCTGGGTCTGAGGCATGGACCAGGGTCATTCAGGCTCAGCAGGGCAGACTCATCCAGAGACACTGGGAAAGCAGTCACTGCAAATAGGGCTCTTAAAACTTACCACCTGCTGTCACTGCGTCCACATGCTGGTGCCACTCCTGCTGCCACAGGGGTAGTCTAAGTGATGGATGGGGGTGCCTAACAGGCCCTGCAGGGTGAACTTACTGGGAGCTGTGGTAAAGCAGAGAAAAGATCCCAACAGTACAAACCTGCCACCCATCAAGCAAGCTAGGGCCATAGAGGCCAGCCTTGAGGTACTTCTCCCAGAGTCGGGAACTGGGTCTTTGCAGGCCCACACAGGGAGCAGATCAGTGAAGAGTGCATACCAGTGCCAGAAGGCATCCTCCTCTCAAACCTAGCCTGGGTCTGGAAATACACGAGACCAGTGACCCAGTACTGGTAGCTCCCCCCAACACAGGGTGTGTAACATCACTCTAGCTCCAATCAACACTGACACCTTCCCAGGAGTCTCATATAGCCCTACCACTCTACCAAAATTATCAGTTAAATTGAGTTCCCCATAGCTGTCCCCAATGGCACCCACCTCCTTTTACTGCTTGTGAATTTTGAGTCACCTCAGCACCTACCTCGACAGCAGCTGCACCTACCTCCATAGTAGGTCAAAGGTAACCATTGTAAACACCCCTGCCAATCACATTGCAAGAGTAGATGAGGCCCCTTTGTCTCCTAGTAATATGGCACCCACCTCTTCAAAATCATCATAAAAACAACACCATACCACATCACTTCCAATAAGTAAACAAGAAAGACAAACCTCAGTGAAAGAGCTAACAATACTCATAGAAGAATCTGCCGTGGACCTGCCACAGAAAGAAGTTTCCAAAAGGCTGATTGGAATAATACAGGAGATGAGGGAAGTTATGCAGAGTAAAGATGCAGTGATAGAGGGGATGAAGGTCATGATAGAGAGCAGGAAGTCCATGATAGAGGGCATGAAGTCCATGAACCAAAGGTAATATAGGAATTAACAGAGGAAGTAGCCAAAACTTCACACAAGATCACTGATCTCACGAATGGAGTAGAGAAAACTGAGACCCATATCAATGATCTTGAAGATGGTCAAGCAGAACTCAGCAAATGGGAAAGACAATCAAACAAAGTTATAAAAGGCGGAAGAAAACCTGAGCTCTGTGACCGATGCTATGAAAAGAAACAACATTTGAATTATTGGCCTACCTGAGCAAGACACAGAGAAGTCAACAGCTAAATTAACAAGGGCATTTCTGGAAAACAACTTCCCCACCCTAATAAATGATAATTAGTCACTCATGCAGGAAGCAGAGAGGATGCAAAGTAGACTAAACCCCAAGAAGAACTCAAAAAGGCATATAATAATTAAATTATCCAACTTCAAGGAAAAAGAGAAAATTCTAAGGGCAGCAAGAGAAAGGAAAATGGTCACCTACAAAACTTTCAGCATAGAATATGTGCAGACCTATCAACACAAACCATGTAGAGGAGAAGAGCATGGACTAATATCTTCCAGAAGCTGAAAAAAAACAATGACTCCCCTAGAATTCACTGCCCTATAAAATTACCTATCAAAATAGAAGGAGAGATAAGGGTTTTCTAGGACAAGGGAAAACTTAAAGAATCTGCTGTGAGACACCCAACTGTGAGGAAGAGACTTGCTGACTCACCATGGTCAGAAGACCAACATCCAGCAAATATAGAGGGAGAACATACAGCCTAACTCCATCAAGAAGCCAATAAACTATACCAATCACTTTGAAAATATGGCCACAGGAGGAAGACATGACAACAAAGAAGACCCCAACAAAAATACAGCACCCAAATCAAAAGGCACGAGATGTCAGCAATGAACCCACAGGTTGGGATAATTACAGCCTCAATCCTTTCATTAAAAGAAAACGCCTTTCAGACTGGCTTGGGAACATAACCCGGCCATAATTTGTTGCCTGCAGGAAGCACATCATAAGATTGCAGATAAGAACAAAGAATAAAAGGCTGGAGGAGGATATACTAGGCAAAAGGTGACTCAAAAAGAGCAGAAGTTGCAATCTCAGACAAATTGATTTCAAGGTTCAAAGTATAAATAGAGATAAGGAGGGGCATTTTATAATGCTCAAAGGATCACTTTGAGCATAAAAGAACCTGTGAGCATAATACACACATATACACACATGCCAAATAGAGACTCACGAGATTTACCAGATTGTTATAACATGAAAAAGGATATCACAGGCTCAATGATTATAGTAGAGGACTTTAATACACCACTTTCAGAGAAAGATAGCTCATTTTGAAGGAAGCTCAACAAAGAGACTTTATAGAACTAAACAATACAATTAGGCAACTAGATCTGATAGACATATTTAGAGCGTTACATCCAAATGCAAAAAAAAAAAAAAAAACACGTTCTTCTTAAGTCCACCTGGCACTTTTTAAAAAATAGACAACATGCTGGCCACAGGTCAAGCCTAAGTAAATTCAAACATATAGAGCATATACAGATGTCCTTCTTGGATCACTATGCCATAAAGCTGGAGATCAAGAAAAGGCCAACCAGGAAAACAAGGGCAACCAATTGGACAATGAATAATGAGTTTCTGTGGCATGAGTAGGTACTGACCCAGATCAGAGGCGAGTTCAAGAAGCTTCTAGAAGCTAATGAGAATGAAAACATCTCCTATCAAAACCTTAGGTATATGGCAAAAGTACTCATTGAGATAGCTTGATTGCAATAGGTGTATATATGAAAAAGGAAGAGACTTATAATGGATACACTCTAATTGAAGCTCCAACAATTGGAAGAGAATCAACAGAATAATCCCTCCAACAGCAAAAGAGAAGAAATAATTAAAAAATAGGGCAGAGTTGAACCAATGAGAAGATAAAAGAACAACACAGAAGATCAATATGGCAAAAAGCTGGTTCTTTGAAAGGATCAATAGAATTGACAAACCACTAACTAAATTAACCAAAGAAAAGAAAGAGCATGCAACAATAGACAAGGAAACAGGGGTAATCACAACAGAGTTTATTGAGATTAAAAGAATAATCACAGCATACTGTAAAAGACTCTGAGTCTAACAATGAGGAAGTCATGGACTAATACTTGGAAAAAAAATCCCTCCCCTGACTATCCCAGATAGAGATTAAAACCTAAATAAATCCATAACAAGAAGAAATAGATATGGTTATCAAGAAGCTACCAACAAAAAAAACTCCCGGACTGGATGGCTTCCCTGGGGAATTTTACAAAGCTTTCAGGGAAGAGCAGGCATGAATCGTCCACAAAATTTTTCAGAGCATAGAAAAGAATGGAAAACTCCCAAACTCATTTTATAAAGCCAGTATAACTTTGATACCCAAACAGGGAAGGGATCCCACAGGAACAGAGAACTATGGACCGATATCTCCAATGAACATAGAGGCAAAAACTTCAACAAGATATTGGTCAATAGAATTCAAAATATATAAAATGCATAACCCATCAGGATCAGATAGAATTAATCCTAGGGATGCAGGGATGGTTTAACATCCATAAATCCATCAATATCATACACCACATTGATAAGATAATGCAAAAGAACCACATGATAATATGTATAGGTGCAGAGAAAGCATTTGACAGCATCCAGCACCCTTTCCTAATTAGACACTCAGGAGAATAGGAATGGAAGGGCAGTTTCTCAAGTTGATGCAAGATATCTATGAAAGGGTGACAACTAGCATCACAGTCAATGGAGATAAGAATAAATCAATCCCACTGAAAAAGTGGACTAGACTAGGATGCCCCTGATCCCCACTTCTAATCAGTATAGTACTGGAGATCCTACATGATAGCATGAGATAATAGAAAGACATCAAAGGTATCCAACTGGGAGAGGAGGAGGTGAAATTATTGTCATTTGCCGTTTACATGATTCTGTACATCAAAAAACCCCAACACTCCACAACTGGAGTTCTAACAGTGAAAGACGAATATGTATATACAAGTGGCAGGACACAAGGTTAACAAACAGAAGTCAAAAGGCTTGCTATATACATTTGACAAGACCATGGAAAAAGAGTTCAGGAAAGCAGTACCATTCACAATAGCTAAAAATAAATTGAAATATCTAACAAAAAATAGACCGATACAAGAAAAACTACAAAATTCTACTGCAGGAAACCAAAAGGGACCTCCACAAATGGAGGAATATTCCTTGCTCATGGAATGAGAGACTCAATATAGTAAAGATATCTATCCTACCCAGAGCACTTTATAAGTCCAATTCAAATACCAATAACCTTCTTCAGAGAACTGGAAAAACTAACCACCAACTTCATATAGAGAGGGAAAAAGCCCAGAATTAAGAGAGATCTCCTCAAGGAGAAGGACACAGTCAGAGAGGGTTTACTTTATATGACTTTCACACTTACTACAAAGCCACAATGGTCAAAATAGTGTGGTACTGCCATAACGACAGATACACAGACCAATGGAAAAGAATAGAGAATCCAGAAATAAAACCATTAGCATATAGACAACTGATTTTCAACAAGGGTCCCAAAAGCATCAAGTGGAAGGGTGGCACCCTATTTAACAAATGATTCTGGAGGCAATGGGAATCCACATGTAGAAAAATGAAACCAGATCTCTACCTCACCACATACACAAGAACAAGCTCCAGGTGGATCATGGACCTAGAAGTAAAACTCCAAACCATCAGGACCATTAGCGAAAGAGTCGGGAAAAATCTAGGAAGGGAATACAAAGGCTGACTGCAATAGGGTAGGGTACACAAACAGGAGGATCTGAAATTGACAAATGGAACTTAGTAAGGATCAGATACCTGTGTGCATGAAAAGACTTTACCAAGAGGGTAACTGGGCAACACACAGAGTAGGAGAGGATTTTTAGCAGTGACACAACAGACAAAGAGCTTATTACGAAAATCTGCAATACCCTCCTTGCCTGCATAAAGGGGAAATTGGGGCTGAGCCCCGGTGGCATAGTGGCTGAGTGCGGGATTGTGGCCCATTGGCTTGGCAGTTCAAATCCAGTGACAGCTCTCTGGGAGGAAGGCTGGGTAGCTCCCACAATCATCGGAGGGCAGTGATGCCCCCTCCCCAAAGGGGAAATCAGTTAACCTTTTGAGGAAATTGGAAAAAGAACTAAGAAGAAATTTCACTAGGGAAAAAACCCATATGGCCAACAAATATGAGAAAATGCTTCCCATCATTGGCTATCAGAGAAATGCAGATCAAAACAACCATGAGATACCATCTAATACCTTTGAGGTTAGCCCAAATCAGAAAATCAGAGAGCAACAAATGTTGGAGGGGATATGGCGAAATAGAACACTTCTGCATTGCTGGTTTTTTTGTAGATACGTTCAGCTGCTTTGGAAAGCAGTCTGGCGATACTCAGTGAAAGTAGAAATTGAGCTACTCCATCACCCAGCTATCCCTCTACTGGCTTTATACCCTGAATAGGTAAGAAATAAACCATGTCCATTGGTAGGCATGTCAATGTTTATTGCAGCCCAATTGACTATTGCAAAGAATTGGAAACAATCTAAATTTCCATCAGTAGACAAGTGGATCTGCAAACCCTGGCACATACACAAAATGGAGTACTATGCGTCACCCAAAAGCACTGCTGAGCACATGAAACATCTTGTGGGAAGAGCTGGTGAAAATTGATCAAAGTCAGTCAATCACAAAAGGAGAAGTACAGCGTGAGTCCCCTGAGGTAAGTGTAACCAACATGGTAGGTATAGAAGAGAAGCCTCCTATAATATAACAGTTGGGTAGAGATTTAGGGAAAGGGGAGGAGGTGAAGGTACATGTTTGGTACAGCACAGCAAGGGAGAAAGACAGAAGGGTGAGGGTTGAAAGTGAAAGGATAATAGAGAGATCAGAGCACTAACCCACTCAGGGGAAGAGTATGGGTTTTCTCTCCACAGTAGCTGGACTAGGGGTGTAGATCCTAACATGAAGCATGCAACTGTGAGGACAGTGTGGACACATGCAAGGAAACATGAAAAGAAAGTGCTACAGGGCTGGCCAAAGCCAGAGCCAGACTGACTCCCTCCCTGGAAGTGGGTGTGGCAGAGAATAGGTTCGGGGAGGAGCCAACATGCCACACCCACATGGAGACAGGTGGACACCAAGGAAGAGAAAGAGAACTGGTTCAGTCCCTACACTGCCCACCTGCCCACAATGCCCAGAGGACTACGTCCATGCAGGGACCTAAGCCACAAGGAGGACTGGGCAAACAACAACAGGACTTGTTACACTGTCTCCCTATGGAAGCAGACAGTAACAGAGGATATTTCAGGGGTCACATGGCAGGGAAGCAATGTGGTATGAGCCTCCAAACTGGATCGAATCAAGAAGGGATCACTCTTGGATGGACAGTTGGGAGGAGAGAACTACTGGACTGATGGTTCCTGGGGGAAGGGGAGGAGGAAGGAGGACATGGGCAGACTCAGGAACAGGGGGAACAACAAGTGGTCCACAATCAATGAAGAGGAGGTTGTGGGTGGTCTAGTAGGACTTAAGTGAGGGTAATGTAACAGAGAGGAAGTACTGAAACTCAAATGAAGGCTGAGTATAATAGTGGGGCAGGAGGAAGGCAGAAGGAAATAGAGGAAGGAACTGGAACACAAAGGGCAGTTGCAGAGGTTTAAACACAGGCATTACATATGTTAATATACTTATCTATGATTAAGAGGGAATAAATCCAGGTACATATATTTATAAGTTTAGTACTAAGGAAACAGATGGAACTTGGGCCCCCATTCAGGCACCCCCTCAATGCAAGAACACTTTGTTCTATTAATCTGGTATTCCATGATGCTCACTGGCCCAATATGATCACTGAACTCAAATGTGGTAAAAAAAAAAACTGATGGTGCTCAGTTATCAAAGGATATAGAGTCTGGGGTCTCAAAGCCTGAAGATGCACAAATGGATACTGAAAAGTATCCAAGCCCTCACAGAAGAAGTAGCCATGAGGTGTTGAAAGGATCAGGCCTCGGGCATCAAACAGGAAAATAACTGTATCATGCACATCTTCCTGAGATGATCACTGAGGACATGTGGGGGCATGAGCAAGATTGGTGAAGATAGCTGATGGTACCTGGCTACCAAAAGATATAGTGTCTGAGGTCTTAAAAGCTTGAGGGTGAACAAGTAATCATATAGCTCAGGAGCAACACAGCCCACCATAGAAGAAGCACACCAGCCCTTGCGACCATGAGGTATGGAAAGAACCATGTATCAGGCATAGAAAAAAATCAAATCATTACGTGCCCACTCTCCTGACATAATCGCTGAAGAAAAGAGTGCAGAGGCACACAGAGCAGAGGAAGCTGATGGCCCCAAGCTACCAAATGATAAAGTATCTGGGATCTTAAAATTTTGAAGGTGAACAAGTGGTCATCTAAGGCAGAAGTAGCAAAGCCCACATGGGAGAAGCAAACCAGCCTGTGTGATCAAGAGGAGGCAAAGGGAGCAGTTATCAAGCATCAAATAACAAGAATCACATTACTATGAATGAGCGGGAGAGCAGGGTGGGGATCCAAGCCCACTTGTAGGCAATTGGGCACCCCCTTATAGGGGAGTCAAGGGGAGGAGACAGGTCAGTCAATGTGCAGGGAGGTGGCAATGAAACATACAACTTTTCTCTCATTCCTGAAGGCTTCCTTCCCCCAACTATCATGGTCCCAACTCTACCTTACAAACCCAGCTAGACTGGAGGAGATACACTGGTACAAATGGGAAGCGGAAATATGGGAACCCAGGACAGATGAACCCCTTGGGGTCAGTAATGAGAGTGGAGTTACCAGATGAGTGGTGGGAAGGTGGGGTAGAGAGAGGGAGCCAAATACAAAGATCTAGACATAACCTCTTATCTGGAGACAGATATCGGAGGAGTGGGCAAGGGGAGAATTTAGCAGTGTAAGATATGACAAAACAGTAATAATTTACAAAGCATTGAGGCTTGGTGGTGGGGGAACAAGAATGGAGGGGAAAGAATGAGAAGCTGGTATCAAGGGCTCAAGTGGAAAAGTGGATATTTGGAGAATGATGATGGCAGCAGGCGTGTGAAGGTGCTTAGCACAGTCTATGTAGTTATGTATTGTGAAAAGCAATGAACAAGCTCCCAATTAAATGATTTTAAAAAAAGTAAACCTGACTTATGGTTAACAAGGTTGAAAGAGGAAAAAGTTTTTACTTGGGAGGGGGGTGTCATTGAGTTTATGCTAATAATGGTGGAATAATTTGGAAAGGGATATCGATAATAATTATGCAACATGAAGATGTATAATGAATGATACGGAAGTACCAGACACATGTAAAAAATGTTGAACTGGATGATGTTTTTTTTTGTGTAGATCTCGGCCACAATAAAAAACAATACAAACTATTTGATCATATTATATCTTTATTAGCTCCCAGTCCAACAGTTTTGGGGAAGAAAAAAATTAAAACAGCCTAGATGCTATTTTTTTCTGAGAGTCGTTTTCTTCATCACATTTCTACATTGCGTCCCTATCTCAGGGAATACTTCATGGGGACCAGTAATGAGTAGAGTCACGCAATAAGAACTACCTGCTAGATTAGGACTACAATTAATCATGAGCTTAAATCTATACATTTACCTGAGGGTTTTATATATCCCTGATCCACTTCGCAGGCAGATTATTAACTTTCTGACAAGTAATAGATAACTTGCAGGAAACACATGCTATTTCTAATAATAGTATCTATTATTAGCAATCTAGTCAATGTTGTTGAATTCAAAATAGTAGTGAGAAAAAGAAAATATCCCTACATAAGGATGCATTTTAGACTAAAATATATGGAACATCCACTTTACCAGTCTGAAAAACTTTAAGAGCTAGAACACTGCTTAAAAAACGAGGGTTAGATACAAGGCATCAATTTTAATAACTTATTCATGAAGGCAAAATTTTTTGTCTATAGACTTAACACATGTTACAAAAGCAAAGAAATGATGATAACAGTGACTATATGGTAGTCTCAAATTGCCAATTTTGAGGTAATCTGAAAAGCAATACATTTGGACCCAAATCCAATGACTTCAAAGCCCCCAAACTTGGGATACCAGCATTTCATCTTTAAATTCAAATGAGTATTTCATTTGCTGAAATCTTCAACAGATATATTTAAGGTAAAGCTTGGTTTACTTGGAGCTGTCTCTTGATCAAATTGATCTGTAACAAATGATACACGCTGTGCAAAGACAAAATACTGAAATGCAGATAGCCTGTGTCAACAATAGCAGAGAAGAAATTTGGTCAAAAATGCAAGATTAGCAGTATGGGTAGAATCTCTCATTAGGGAACATCTATACAAATGTTAAGAATTTATTCCCACTGGCATATTGCCTTTCCCACTTTATCCATGGTCAGAATGAAGCCACCTTCTCTGAGAGAGGAAGAGCTAGCTCCCTCTCCACCCCTTTCATGAATTTTCATTGAAATTCACAGAGCACCATTAAAGGAGTGTCTATTACATTAGAGTGACCATGAGACAATGTTATATATATATGGCAGGAAGTATTTGATCTTCTCACCCTTCCCCCTAAATGAAAAACTGAAGCCAGCCAAGGTGGAGAAGTGAAGAAGTGAATTTTAAGATGTGTAAATAAGTTAGTGATAAATAGATCCCAAATATTAGACAGATGCATCATTACATTGCTTATAAGACCAGATAAAATGATGACATGACCAGTCCTCAACATAGTGACTAGTCTGGTTTTCTTGTGGGGACTCCTCCTTTTAACATGTGACATTTTTTTGCTAAGGTACAATGCTTAGAATGACCTGGTTCTTTTAGACCATCATCCAAATTCACAATGGGTGTAGGCCCCAATTTTGTTTTGGCTTTGACTCAAAGTTGTTTTTTTTTAAAGCACCTAGGGAAAAAAGGTTTGCAGATGGGTTTTCCCAACTTTCATGAAAGTCAGAGATAAAACAGAAATATCAGGACAGATGTTTCAAAATAGCATATAAGACTAAGAACAAGTACCTGGAAGTGTGAATCACATTTAAATAATGTTATTAATAGCCACATTCTATAGAAATTCCATATATGTACAGTACATGAATAGAAACATTGAAATGCTCATCTCTCTCTCTCTCTCTCTCTCTCTTTTGAAAAAAACATTTTATCGAGGGCTTGGTGACTTACTGCACCCTGACTGGCTCATCCCTTCTGTGAGGGGATGTCCAATTGTCTTCAGACAGACTTTGGGTCTCAACTCCAGGCTCCCCCCCATTCACATTTAAATGATTTTTTGGTCTGAGTCTTTGATGCTTGATACCTGATCCCATCAACTCCTCATGATCGCACAGGCTGATGTGTGTCTTCCAAAGAAATGATGAAAACAACTAATATATGGTCGTCTCAAGTGCCTAATTAGGGGCAATTTCAAAAGCAGATTTGTGGCTTTGTTGCTTCTCAGCTCCATGGCCATTTGAAATGTTCATTTCTTCTTCTTTTTCTTTAAAATACTCATTTCTTGAGATATAAAATTGTCTCATGAAATTTTAGGAAATCTCCTGCTATTCTATTTTGTAATCTTCAACTGGAATCTCACTAGATTCTAGTCATGGTTTTATGAATTTATTAAATTTACTAATAGAAATTTTCAAATTGAGTTATGATGTTTTAAACTAATAAAGCAAGAAATTCAAGAAAAGTTAGTTATTTATATACAGAGGATTCACTTAAAATGCCCACCATATTCCCATCAAAAAGCCTATAGAAGTATTGAATGATTTCAAAAATTATTTGATCTTTTGGGGCTTGCAGGGCTGGCCTCCAGTCCAAACTATGTGGGCACTACCCACCCCCATCCCAGAGGGATGTTTTTTAGAGGACAGCACTGAAGCTGCAGCTCAGAAGGAGGGACATCTCTGATCAGGAGCAAACAAAGAGGAAAGGAGACAGTGGAACTCATCCCAACCCACCAAGTCCTGAGGACAATATTCTGTCACAGAGCAGCCAATGCACAGAGAGGATCGCTGGGCCAGCCCCACAGTGAGACACCTGGTCCCTCACTGACTCATAGTGCTATGTGGGGCATGATGCAGGAGGTGTGCCTAATCCTGCCCCCCACCCCCCATTCCAGGGCAAAATGCTAAGAACATGCAGTGGAGGAGCAGGAGGAGCAAAGCAATGAAGTTCCGAGGAATTCCAAAGGTGGACTTTGGGGTCCAAGCCTGGCACCCCAGGGGACTCAAGTGGAAAACACTCATCTAGATCAGCTGCCAGATCTGCCACTGTCTGGGGGGGGGGCTTTCCTTTTTTCTTCTTTTGTTTTTTATTGCTCTTTGTGATAGTTGTCTTGCTTTTTGTTTTCTTTTGTTGTTATGCTTTGCTTTGCTTTGTTTTTGAACATATTATTGTCTCTGCATGTTCATCTCAACAAGCTAGGTGGGACAAACAAACTGGAGGAGAGAAGAATGGGATTGACAACTCGAGGGGTGGGGTGGGAAAGGGGGCTGGGGTAAGAAGGGGGGATACCAACAAACCTAAGGGCAAGGGAAAAACAAATGATCTAAAATTGATGGCAAAGAGGGTATAGGATGCTTGCGGGGGTGGGGGATGAGTGAGACAGGGGCTTGATCAAGGGCAACGTAGCTGAGAGGAGTTACCAAAACCTGAATGAGGGCCAAATATGATAGTGGAACAAGAAGAAAATAAAAAGAAATAGAGAAAAGAACTGAGAGACAAAGGCAATTTATATATGTTCTATTTGTAAAAGCATCTATATATAATGATAAGGGAATATATGTATAATATTTATTTATAAAATATTGCAGCAGCAGATGAACATTGGGCCTCTCCTCAAATACTCCTTCAATGAAAGGACACTTTGTTCTACTAACCCGACTCTGTGATAGTCACCCTTCCTGACACAATCGCTGAAGACAAAAGGAGTGCAAAGCAAATGTGATGAAGAAAGTCGATGATGCCTGGCTATCAAAAGATATAGTATCTGAGGTCTTTAAAACCTGAAGATAAACAAGTGGTCATTGAGTTGAGAAGCAACAAAGCCCACATGGAAAAAGCACACCAGCCTGTGCGATCATGAGGTGTCAAGGGGATCAAGTATCAGGCATCAAAGATTCAAAACAAAACAACGGAGAACAGAGTGGAGACTCAAAGCCCATCAGTTTTCAATTGGACATCCCCTGTCAGAAGGGTCACAAGAAAGAGACAAATAGGTTACATGACTTCCCATAGAGTTTCAACTTGTCAGGAAATATTTGAGAAATAATGCCAAAGCATAAGATGTTTTCAAGATCATGTGCTTTGTTTGGTCCTTGTACCCTTCACCTGTAATCCATACTATTCAAAGAAGGAAGTAGAATGGCAAATTCATAATAAAATTATGTTTATGCTTATGTAAATTGTACTTAAATTCTCATATCATTCTTCAATTTGTTCAGTAATTCAGCAAACACTCGTTAGACATTTGTTTATGGATTAGTGCTTAATTATATTAATATGATAACTTGACACCTGGAGGAATCAGCAATTTATTAGAAAAAACAAAATAATGTGTCAAAATCATTGCTAATCCAACATGCAATGGTATCTGACCCTGAGAGAAATGGCAGGACTTTTTGGCTTATGCAGATATGAGTTCAAATATCTGTTTTACCTTTTCCACCTAAGTGAGCATGTGGTTTTCAATTTCAATGAAGTTTCAGTTGCTTTTTCAACATATCTATCCGCTTTGGAGCTGCTTCCGATAAACATCGAATAGTGCCAAGTTTTGTTCTGATCAGACCATATTTGAAACAATCACTGCAGCAAAGGAATAAAACTATCCTGACTTTTTAAGGTTAATTGAAAGCAATCCATGTAGTCCAGATAAAAGTCAGCCATAAAATGCATGCCTGGTATATAATGCAGAAAGAGTGAAGTGAATGCTTTTGCACCATAAACCTATCTCTATTTTTGCCCTTCTTTTAAAATTATTCTCGGTTCTTCAGATTTCACATATAAGGATTCTATTATCTAGAAAAATTAATATAAGCACTTTAAGTGCTAAAACATATTGAAACACGGAAGCTAAGTTTAACAGATTCGGGCTGATGGAGGTTTCAGTAATACAAAAGGAGTTTCAAGAAGCAAGAGATTGTAACAGAAAGACACAGCATACAGGTTTAGAGCTAACACCAGCTCATGGTTAAAGAACAATGTAACTAAATGTGGAATTGATATGACTGTATTTGGAGAATACTTGGAGAATATTTGCATTTGTGCCTGAGCTAAGTAGATTACAATTACAATTTAGTATGGAGAGGCCATTAAGTTAAATTTTAGTGCATTTCTGACAATAATACTGATAAATATATTATACCCCCTCAAGTCGTGGCAATAATATGTCTAAAGTGTCTTATGTGGTTTGCTTAGCACTTTTTAGTATATTTTGTATACTAATATAAGCAAAGGTGGGAGCCATGAAGAGTCAGACATAAAGTTTTGATGTAGTTTTTAAAGCTCCTGACAAAGAAGCTGAATGCTGTTTTAAACGACTTGTTTTGAATGAAACATGTGATAGTGATGAACTTATTGCTCGGTTAAAAAAATACTTAATGAGCCTCAAGGAATATACCTCAGTTAAATAAGACAACTTGCAATGATAACGCATAATAGTGGAATTACTCTTTACAAGTTTTGAAGTCTCTTCCAACCTCCGTAAAAGTATTTTGATTTTAACACATTTATGACATCAGAAAAATGTGCTACTACATATTTTTTTAAAATGAGACAGGAAAATATTCAGGGATGATAAGTGATTCTCCCATGTTACAAAGTGAGCAAGTGAAACTTTTACTCTTTTATAAGTAATATTCTCAATAATAATTATATCACCAATGTAACTATGGAGTGTGCATATAAGGTTACTTTAGTAAGATGATTTTTGTTCAATAATTTCCACATTCTATTGGGCCTTCTTTCTTTGGAATATTTGAAAATAGGGATCTAGTCCAATCCATTCACGAGGTAGCTGCAATCTAATTTTCTTGCCATAGACCGATGGGTATTTTCTTCCAGGGCCTCATCATCTTCTTTTTCACTAATGCCTTCATGGTTTTTGTTCAATAATTTCCACATTCTATCGGGCCTTCTTTCTTTGGAATATTTGAAAATAGGGATCTAGTCCAATCCATTCACGAGGTAGCTGCAATCTAATTTTCTTACCGTAGACCAATGGGTATTTTCTTCCAGGGCCTCATCATTTTCTTTTTCGCTGATGTCTTCATCACAAGTTGGACTTCTTCCATCAACACCACCAGTTTGCGTTTACATGTGACCCTTTGAAATGTGTGAATGTCAAACAATTATTTTTGGTGTAGTTACTCAGCAGTCTTTCCATATTCTTTTGATGTTTTCTGCATTGTAAAATGTTTTGTCCATGCATTCCTTCTGTATGGTAACTCAAGACTTGACTTTTCTTTCTTCACTGTAATTGTGCTAATATATTTTGGCTTTCTTCGACCAGATCTTTGTATATTTCACAATAATATTTTGCTGTCTTCTTGAACAGTCATTGAAATTTCCTGCTCAATTCTTTTCCATTATCATTCCTTTCATGTGCTTTAGTTACTCTACTGACAAAAGCAAGTGTCAGAGTTTCTTCTAATATTTCCTTTAATCTTTTCTTTCCATCTGTCTCTTTTTATTCCCCAAACTATCTAACTGACAGCTAGTATGGGTATATTGTTCCAGAGTTCAAACACATCAAACAGTATTGTACAACTTCTATCACAGTTTCAAAACATTCTCTTCCTTCTTGAACATCTTGACAACAGCTCCCTTTTAAACCTCCATTTTGTGTTCCCCTCAGAAACCCTTATTATATTTGTTATCTCTATAGGCTCATCAATCCTGGATTTCACTTACTGAGAAAAAAAATCATATAACAAAAATTCAAGAGGTCCACCTCCCATGACAAAACACATCAGATAAACTCCAATATGAACAAACAGAAGACAACAATAAGAATGTGGAAAATGTTGAAAACTAGATTGGCTCTGGATTATATGATTTACAATCCTTCAGTCACTGAGGTTAATATGCTTCTTCCATGTGGATTTAGTTGACATCTTACTTAGATGGCTGTTTGTTTGGAAGCAAGCCTTCAAGTTTTCAGATGCGGTTTTATCTGATAGCTGGGCACTCTCTCATTTCTTCACCACACTTTGCTATCTATCACACCCATATCTTTTGTATTCCCTTTCTGAGGATGAGTATTGAGCAAGGCCATGATATAAAAACTAATGACCAATTGTTTTCTTCATGTATGATGTTCTTTCATAGCTTGTTGGGTTTTTGTTATCAGTTTTTAGTGACCAT
Organism: Nesogale talazaci; assembly: GCA_004026705.1. Taxonomy (NCBI): domain Eukaryota; kingdom Metazoa; phylum Chordata; class Mammalia; order Afrosoricida; family Tenrecidae; genus Nesogale; species Nesogale talazaci. The sequence continues at coordinate 235,188 of PVJH01000261.1, forward strand.
CTGGAGGTGTTCTCTAAATTTAGGTATACTATAATTAATTTCTTTCCCCCCTTGTACATTTGCACTTACAAATGAACAACTGAAGGTTTGCTTTATAATGGGCCTCTGATCTTGTTGATGCTAACATTGAATTTCTCTGTCAAGTCTTTGCACTGATATAGTTAATTTGATTTCTGTGTATTTGATCTGTGGAAATCCACATATAGCCACTATTTATTTTATCTAAAAAAAGGTTGCTCCCAGAAAAGATGTAACTACTGACACAACGTATGTATGTATGTATGTATGTATGTATACATTATGACGAGTGCTGTATGAGTCCCCAATAAAATGAATTAAAAAAAATAAATAAATAAAAAAGGTTGCTATGTAAATTACTTGTCAATAAACCTGTTGGGAAAAAGGAAATTAAATGACATATTGCATTGTCCAAAACACAATTAATTGATTGATTAATTAGTTATTTTTAAAAGGTACTTGAATGTGGAAGTTTTTGATCTTGTAAAATTATATCATTCAACCTTCAGCTTGGTTTTAATAACCAAGATCATATTTTCCAATTAATGTCTTTTCCTTTTGTTTCCAATTTTGTATTCCAATCACCAATCATCCTTAATGTTATTAATTACTTGACTGTTTAATCAATTTCCTAGTGAAGAAATTGTTAGAATTTTAAAATTTCTTCTCACCAACCTTTGTGGTTTCTGCATAATTTTTAATGATAATTGTATTAACAAGGCCTCCTTCCAAAACCAAGCATCAAATATACTGCCATAGAGTTGGATCTGACTCAGAATTTCTTGGAGAAGCATAGATATTATTCTTTCACAGATTTTTAAATGTTTTTTCGACTATAAAAGTGCCACTATTTCTCTTGATTTTTTTCATCTCTGGCATAGTAGGCCATGCTTGTCTGATTCAAAATGGCCAATTCCATTCATCAATGCCTAGGTTTTCAATCTCTATGCATTTCATTCAATTTTTTGTTGATGTCTAATTCCTAGGTTCATACTTGTGCATTCCAAATCTCTATAATTTATAGATGCTTGATACTCTATCTTCTCTTTTTGAGTCACGTCTTTGCAATAAAGGGCAGTAAGGCTTAACCATACCTGATCTCCTTTGATTTTCCTATTGTCAAGAGGTAGGAGTCAGACATGTCTTTACCCTCCATCATTTTTCACCCTATTCTTAGATTAACAATTTATCTCAAGACATGCTACTTCTATGCTAGATTTGATAACTCTTGTAAGAGACACAGCACTCACAGAGACTACTCACAATGAAGGGGGTGTGCTAGGGAAATTAATAGGCTAACACAAATGTGAATTGGCACTCAGTAAAAATACAGTTTTTGGTCAACAGCAACACCTGTCCTCAGCAGCCAAGTGTCCCTCCAGTACTCAACCCCTCAAGTGTGTGGTCCCTTGGTCTTTTGTTCCATGGTTCAGGAATATATCCTGTGCTCCTTTGATCCCATAATTTTAGTGCTCCTTCTCCTGCTCTGTCCCATAGTGTCTAGGATCACAGTCTTGGGTACATCTGATCTCCTTGGCTTCAGTATTTCAGATGGAAATCTTGGACTTGCTCTTCTAATTCCTCTTCCAGATAGCTTTTGCATAATGAGGAGTAGCTTTGATGGCAATGTGGTTTTTATCTTTAGCCATCTATAGTCCTACAGAATATGAAAGATTGTGCCTCAAGTCAAACTTGCTAGAGAAGATGGTCTAGAGATCTGTCCAAGGAAATGGAGGTTTTCCATGGTTCACCCTCTATGAAAGTCAGGTCGCCACTTGCTGTCAGGTTTTCATACTTCAGTAGCTTATGTGTCGCTGTGATGCTAGAAGCTAAGCCAGCCAGGTAGTGCAAAATGAACAAGCTTCAGCAGAGCTTCCAGACTAATAACAGATAACAGGGAAGGACTTGGCTCCCCACATTGGAGGAAGGAGCCACAGAAAACCTTGGACATGGTTTCAAAGCATTGTTAGATGCTGAAGGCCTAAGGACTGGAAGAAGACCTTTGTTAGAGAAAGAGTCAAACAATGGGCTACTCACATCAGAGGGCACTCAAAAGTGACTGAGGAGGAGCTGACTTCTCAGATGAGAGTTGACCATGGTAATGTGAGAAGGATAAAGTCTGTGGGAGTGGAGCATTTCGGATCAACCTTTGCTGATGGGGCGCAATTCAAGGCAGCTTAAAAAAAATCTACTCATTGAACTTGGAATGTACAAAGTATGAACCCTGGGAAATTGGCAGTGGTCAAAAATGAAATTGAATACACTAAACTCAATATCGTAGGCCAATGGTTGACAAACTATGACACACAAACCATATGCAGTTCTTTCAGTGTGAATGTTTGACAATGAAGCAATATTGAAAACACATGAAGGCTATTATTTTAGATCATGGTGATTTCATTTTTTTTGGAAAAAATATTTATGGTTCTTGAGTGATTTTAAAGTTGTTAGGAGACACAAGATTGACTCTTCTGTCTCAAGAGTTTACTGATCCTTGTCCTAGGCATTAATGAGCTGAATTGGATTGGTATTGGCAATTTGGAATGAGAAAATCATATGATATATGATGCCTTGAATAATGCCATCAAGAGGAATGGTGTGGTATTCAATGTCAAAAAAATTCTTAGCAAAATCAGTCATGAAGTATAATGCTGTCTGTGATAAGATTATTTACATTCTCCTTCAAGGGAATCCAATCAATACAATTATTATTACAGGTTTTGTATCAGCCACAGGATCCAGTGATGAAAAAAGGGAAGAATATTACCTAATAGCAACTTCAGAAAAAGTTGATCAAGTATGCAATCAAGATGCATTGATAATTATTGGCTATTGGGACGCAAAAGTTGTAAAGAAAGAGAGAACAGTAGTTGGAAAATATGGACAGTGATGGAAATGAATCTGGAGACCATATGATGTAGTTTTGTGAAAATGATTCATTATATCTGATCTTTTTTTTTTCAAATCCACAAAAGATGACTAAATACATGAAGTTCTCCAAATGGAGTCCATAGAAATGAACTTGATTACATTAGTGGAAAGACATGGTGGAGAAACACAATATGAGCAGCCAAAATCAGGCCAGGGGCTTATTGTGGAGCAGACCACCAATTGCTCATGTGTTAAGCACAGGATAAAGCTACAGGAAATTTTAAAAAGTCAAAGAGAGTCAAAAGAAGACATTGAGTCTATCCAACCTGAATTTTGGTTGTTATTAGGTAATATTCTTCCAAGCTGAACATCTCAAGAATAGATTTAATGCATTGAACACTAATGACAGGATGACCTATGGAAGGACGTTAAAACCATTATTCAAGTAGATAGCAATGGTCATTAAAAGGCAGAAAAGAAAGGAAGGCTAAAGTGGATATCAGAAGAGACTCTTGGGCTTGCTTCACAATGTAGCTAAAGAAAATGGAAAGAAAGGATCATCCTAAGGAGCTGAATAGAAAAATTTAAATGGAAACTGGAGAAGAAAAGGCCAAATATTATGATGAAATTTGCAGATATCTCAATTAGAAACCAAAAGGAAGAACAAGCTTCACATATTGTAAACTGAAAGAATTAAAGGAAAAAACCCCTCAAAACATCAAATTGCAATAATGAAACATTGTATGAGAAAATTATTTGCATTATGCAAAAAACATTAAGGGATGATGAAAAGACTACAGTCTCTGTATCAAAAAGAACTATTCTACATTCCACCCTAAAAGGAGGTGTAGCTTATGAGCAAGAACCAATGGTACTGAAGGAAGAAACTCAAGTTGCACTGAAAGAACTAGCCAGAACAAAGCTCCAGAAATTGATGGAAAGGCAATTGACACATTTTCACAAACTGATGAAACTCTGCAAGCACTGACTTGTTTATGCAAGAAATTCAGAAGAAAGCTACTTGGGTAGCTGACTTGAAGAGAATCATATTTCTGCCCATCCCAAAGTAGGGTGTCCCAACAGAGTACTTAAATTGTAGAATAATATTGTCAATAACTCATGTGAATAAACTTTTTCTTAAAATCATCCAACAATGGTGGGAGAAGTGCATTGATAATGAGCTATCTGGAGTTCAGACCAGATTCTGTAGACCATATGGATAAAGCTATATAATTGCTGGTGTCATGTGGATCTTTTCTCAAAGCAGAGACTACTAGAATAATATTATTTATGTTCTATTCAATCCAAGGCATTGAACTGTGTGGACCAAAACAATCCAAACAAAGGCTTTGAAGAATGGGAATTTCAGAATTCTTCATTGTTTGAATCAGAAAGCGTGTGCATCAGTGTTGTATCCTCTCTTCATACTTGTTCAAGCTGTATTCTGAGTAAATCATCAGAGAAACTGAATTAAATTAAGAAAACTGTGACATCAGCATTCGAGGAAAGCGAACAGCCTGCAATATGCAGATAACACAAACCTGCTGCCTGAAAGTGAACTTGAGGCATTTTCTGATGATGATCAAGATTGTAGCCTTAATTATGGGTTGAAATACAATATAAAGAATCCCCAAATCCTCACAATTGGACCAATAGGTAATATGAGAAGTGGAGAAAAGTTTGAAGTTGTTAAGAGTTTTTGCTTGCCAGATTGCACAATCAACGCCCTGGGACGCAGCAGTCAAGAGATCAAAAGACATGTGTGTATTCCACATATCTCCTGCAAGACCACGTTAGAGCACTGCACAGCAGTGACGTTACTGTGCCTGATCCAATTCAGGGGATGTCCCATTGCAATACATTCACGGTAAAGCTACACATTGAATAAGGAAGACCAATGGAGAACTGATGCATTTGAATTGTACGTTGGGCAAGAATATTGAAAATAACATGGACTGCTGAAAGTACAAACAAATCTGTCTTTGAAGAAGGGTGGCTATATTGCTCAATAAATGTAAGGTTGGCAAGACTCAGTCTTGACATACAGTCTCCTGACATACTGTCAGGAGAGATCAGACCCCAGAGAAGGACATCATTCTTGGTAAAGTGGAGGCACATTGAAAGAGAGGAAGGCCTTCGGGGAGATGGATTGACACAGCAGCTGCAGCAACGGGCTCAGGTGTGGAAATGATTTTGAGGATGACTTAGGACCATGGGGTGCTTTGTCAGGAGTTAATCCCACCCTTGATCCTGTAACAGGTAGTTCCCTCCAAAATGAGATTATAGACACAGACAGAGTGTCCAAGAGTTTCATATATCACATTAGGAGTTATAGCTAAAAGGACCACAATAGTTGGCATTGTACAGTTTCTCTACCAAAGGAAGGCTCTGGGAACTTTCTTCATCATTGTCATTATCATCACCTCTACTTTCTGGAGGCAGCTCTATGTTGTAATATTTTAAATGCCTTCCACCCTGAGGCATTCATCCTTTGTCATTGATGAGAATGTTCTGCTGTTATTGGTTAGCTCTCCAGTATGTGGCAATCTTCCTAAGATAAAGTTTTCAGTGGCTAATTCCACAGCACTGGACAGGTTATTCCTTCTTCATAATCTGTTCTTACTCTGGAAGCTCTGCTGAAGAAGAAGGTTTACACCTGGTATTTGAAATGCTAGGGACATGGCTTCCACCATCACAGCAACATAGTAGCAAACACGGTACCAAAAAATGAGAGGCATGGTTTCGGTAGCCACGTAAATTGGCAACTTCTGCTTTAATCCATTTATTATTTCCATAGATATTTGTCAACTACTCAGACTGACTTCTCCTTAGACTTCTAGGAGTATTGTTGGCATAGTACAGCAGTTCTCAGACTGTGGGCCATGACCCCTTTGGGGGTCAAACGCTCCTTTCACAGGGATCACCTGAGACCATAGGAAAAAACATAAGTATTTCAGTATATGCAATTATATATTGTCTTGTGATTAATCACCATGCTTTAATTAGGCTTAACTATGTTTAATTTGTAACAATGAAACTATATCCTGCACATGAGATAGTTACTTTCTGATTCATAGCAATAGCAAAATTACGGTTATGAAATAGCAATGAAAAAATAGAAAATAATTTTGTGGTTGCAGTCACCATAACATGAGGAATTGTACTTTTAAAAAAATCATTTTATTGGGGGATCATACAACTCTTATCATAATCCATCCATTCATCCATTGCATGTCAAGTGCATTCATATGCTGGTTGCCCTCATCATTCGCAAAACATTTGTTTTCTATTTGAGCCGTTGGTATCATCTCTTCATTTTTTCCTCTCCTTCCCCACTCCCACTTCTCATGACTTCTTTATAATTTATAAATTATTATTTTGTCATTTCTTACACTGTTTGACATCTCCTTTCACCCATTTTTCTGCTGTTGATACCACAGGAAGAAGGATATGCATACATTCTTACAATAAGTTGCCCTTTCCTACCTCACCTTCCCTCCACCCTCCCGATATCGCCATGGTCCTGAGACAATCATCTGTCCTGGATTCCTTATGTTTCTAGTTTCTATCTGGATTTGTAAGGTAGAACTGGGATCATGATAGTGGGGGTTGGGGTGGTGGCAACGTTGAAGAGCTAGAGGAAAGTTGTATGCTTCATCATTGTTACATTGCACCTTGACTGGCTCAACTCCCTGTGACCCTTCTGAGGAACTGTATTAAAGGGTAGCAGCATAAGGAAGGTTAAGAACCACTGATATAGTAGTTTATATACTGGGATGCTAATCAAGAAGTCATCAGTTCAAAACTACCATCTTTCCTCAGGAGAAAGACAAGACCTTCTACTACCATGAAGAACCCCCCGAGGACACCTCTCCTCTGTCCTGCAGTTGTGTTTCTAGGAGTCTCAATGGGCTTGATGGCCATGGGACTTGAGTCTGGACACCTAAAGAGGAGGGAAAGGATGGAAAAAAGTGTTAAATTTTAGTAATGAATGTTGATGTAATATTTCAAAACCTGGAGAGAAAAACATGGAGGCTTTAAAATGCTCTAAGTTTGAAGGGAAGCTGTTATGATGTATGAAGGAGCTAGAAAAATAGATGTAAAATATGAGTCAACAGAAATTGTGTATTGTAATTCAGAGAAAGTTGGAGATGGAAAGAAAGAACATGAATTCTCAGATCCATCCTAGGTACTATTGATCAATGTAGCAGAATTTACCTTTAAAATGGAAAAGAACACATGTGCTGCCAAATAATATGACACTTTTAATATGAATAATAATTAACATTATAGATTAGACTAAAAACATCTCATCTTCGGAATTTGGATGATAACTAAGAAGATTGATTTGCATATCTCACAATGTACCTTTAAAATATAGATATGTAGATGCAGGTAATGCAAGCGAAACAATAAAGATGCATTGAAAAAATTTGGTTAAAATAATATGATATTACTATGTATGAAATTCATTAGCATTTTATAATACCTTTTTAATCTTTATTAATTCATTAGACAGTTGTAGCAATTAATAGGAAATTTATCAATTCTATGTTCTTGGTTCAAAAACATTGTGATTTACTATCATTCTGAACATTTACATATTTGTTGCTTTTGTTGTTGGTCATTGACGTAGAGAACCTATAAGCAGAAGAACAGAACATGGCACAGTCAAGTATATTTTCATAAAAAAATGGATTTATCAACTTCACCTAAATATGCAATACATATGTATTCAAAATTATTCATGTAAATCTGAAATTACATTTTACTAACAATATTATGCAATCCCAAAGGACATCACTTCTATCTGTTGTAAGTATATTTTACATACACAAAGCACATATGTGATATGAAATGATACGATTATGGTTGTGCTACAGTAAGAGTTGGACTTTTTATTACATGTTATTTTGCTATCAATGGTTGCATTAAATCTTATTTAAGAGCCCGACTCTAACATGTACTATTTTAAAGGTAGTTTCTTAAAACTTTATAGCTAATGTCTTCAATGAGCAATGAAAAGATGATTAAAAAGAGACGACTGGGCTAGAAAAACAGCAGGCAAGGGTAATTTATTTTGGATACAGTCTTTCTTTTATGAATAAGTCTGCAAAATATCAACATAAAGATTCTAACATTTTAAAGCGAGTATAACTTTAATACTGAAAGCCAGTTCAAATAGTAAACATTTAAAAATTCTTATGACATGGATTACACCCTTGTGGTTCACCCAGCACATGCTGCTTTGGTTTGATTTTACAACTCCCTTTCCCTCGTCTCTGGAAGAATAGGACTACAATGTAAATCATTTGGTTTCTTTTAAAAGGATCTATGTTTTTTCAATGTTCTACCCTATTTAGGAAATGACAGAGGGAATGCCGCACAAAATAGAATCTGTATTTATAGGGACCTCAAATTTCATGTTATAAAATATTATTATCATTAATAAATGTTTGCTTTCTATGAGATTTGAACCAGAACCACAAGAAAACATGACACTTGACCACAAAGAACTTTGTGATTAAAACAAGACCTCCATAAGGCCTTTTCTAATCCATTTAAACATTTTTTTTTGGCCAGCAAATTCTGCAGATAGTGAATGGAATTAGCATTTGTAACTGCTGTTCAGTGTCAAGGATTATATACTAGTGAGATACGTATATGTAATTTTCATTTCCTGTACTCAAATGATATGGGCAAATGAAATAAATATATCAATATTTGTCTTTGTAATTTTTTAGACTGAGAAAGCATCAAATGGTGAAGAGTCCTCTTTTTAATATCAATTTTAGTAACAAAATGAATATGCAATCTAAATAAAATTTGTTTCTGTGATACACCCTACAATCTGTTTCATAAAGAAATTCCAGTGAATATCATTAGTAAGAGAGAGGAAAATGAAATTGAATTAGAATGAACTACAAACCAAAGAGCGTTTTGAAGTGCAGGTATTTGGATAGATATGTAGAGTAATTAAACCAGACGAGAATAATAATAGTAATTTTGTTGAAGCTGTGAAAAGATAGGTGTAATTGGAAAAAATTATTCTAAGGTTGATTACTATTTAATTTTATTAAGATCTTGATTTAGATTATTACTACAAGAGACAGAACATATACGAGTAGTCTATTAAATTAAATTCAATTATAACTAGTAATATTGATAAAGCTGAGATCTGCTCTGATTATATGTTATAGTATATTGAAATTTTTTAAATAACAATTGAAATTTTCATACCATTCATTTGTGGTGGACAATACTATCTACTGCCATCCTATTTCATTAATGTATTTGAATTAAGGCCATGTATAAGAACCTTTGGCCGGAATAGGTAGTTATTGGTGGTCAAATGGGTCCCTTTTAAAAATGACATTTTGAGGTCACATCATCTATTTCTTATTTAAAACTCTTTAAAAAGATTAACATGAATTCATTGGTATGGAGAGATAGGGTATATTGGAACATAACCTACCCCTTTGTCATATTTGTAATAAAACCAAAACTCAGTGTGTGATTTCATTTAAATTTAGTGATAATGTTTTTAGATGTACACATTTAAAACATACTGCATATTCAGATGGTTCTTACTTCATAATTTCTTACATTGCTTTCTCTGTCAAGGTTATTTTTCTAATATAATGTGGTAAATGTGCAATCTTTTTTTATTTTTAAGATGTGACATATTTAGCCAGTTTGCACCCACTAGCAGTATTTCATATATGTGGAATTTGAGTAATCTATTCACTCATGCAAACAACTCTCTCTTGAGCTGTGGAAGTTAGAAAATCTGTCAATTTGTGAAGAGGTGGAGTCTAGCCTGCCAATCAGGTCAAGCTTGATGACCTCATTTGGAGGCACTGGGGAGATAAACAGCTCACTGGAAGCTAGACAGACTCTCTGCTTGACTCCCTGCAAAACATTCCCATTGACAAGCCACAGGGGGCTACACTGAGGGAGCCAGAGCCCTGAAGCTGAGGAGCCACGTGGGATGCTTTGCACACACTGGTCTGTGATCTTCATGCCTTTGGCATCATTACATGTGTTGCAGGAGTCTGAAGAGGAATTTATAGACCGCTTTTGGATATATGGACTAAATATAGGACTCATAGACTTGTCCCGGAGTGGACTGGGATGTTTGCTCAATATACAGTTGCTCTTTTATAAAAATCTCTTTCTTATACACATACGCATACATATGAATTTGTTTCTCTAGTCTACTTGGACTAACACAGAACTTCTGTAGATGCAAGTACTATTTTAGTATACATCTGGGAATGAAATAGAAAACTTATCAGAGTGTCATATATATTCATTCTAGTTTTTTTTTTTTAACAAAATGTTAACCAAGTTTTCAGCACCATTTTTTCTGGATTCCTTTTTTCTCTTTGTTCATTTTGAGGATATTAAAAAATATATTGCTTAGAGATAATTTTTTTGTTCTACTAACCATTTTAAGCTATATAAACACCATCTCTTTTTGTGTAGTGATGCTGTTGTTAGATGCTGTCAAGTTAGTTGTTACTTTGGAAAGGCAGAACACATTGCCACATCCTGCATTCTCTTCACAATTTTCACGGTTGAGGCCATTGTTGCAGCCACTATGTAAATCCTTCTCTGAGGATCTTACTCTTTTTAACTGTCCTCCACTTTAGCAAGGGTGCTGATATTCTCCAGGTACAGGTCTCTTAAGAGCATGATCAAAATATGGAAAGAAGATTTTGCCATTCGTCCTTCCAAGGAACATTTTAGCTGAACTTCTTCCAAGACAGATTTTTTTTTGTTCCTTTTGTGATACTTTCAACATTCTTTGCCAGCACCATAATTTGAATGCCCTGATTCTTCTTCAGTTTCCTTTATTCAATGTTTGCATTTCACATGCATGTATGTCAAGGAATTGAAAACCCCACGGCTTGGGCTACGCACACCCTCAACCTCAAGTGAAATCCTTGTTCTTCGACCCTGTAAAGAAGAGTCAGTGTAGCTAAAGCAAAGCAAAGAAATAAAAGAGTTCAGTAGCAAACTTCAATAGGCTTGTTGGAAAGACAAAGTAAAGCACTATAATGAACTATATAAAGAACTGGTGCTATAAAACCCAAAAGGAAGAACGCAGCTAAAATGAAGAATTTGTAGTGTTGTAGCCTCTGATTGTAATGTTGAAGGACAAAATAGGCAAAATGATTACTGATACAGAAAGGATCAAAACAAGATGAAAAGAATACACAGAATCATGGTACCCAAAATAACTGGTTAGCATTCAAACTTTCAAAGAGGTATCATATGATCAAGGGAATGATGGAAGAAGTCTGAATTGTGTTGACAACTTCAGGAATTAATGAGATACCAATGAAATATTTCACCAAACTGTTGAAGCACTGAAAGCATTCACTCATCTATGACGCCATGTGAAAGGCAGCTACTTGGCCATCGAACCAGAAGAGATTAATCAATGTTTGGGCCCATGCCCAAGAAAGGTGACCCCAAAAGAATAAAGGTATCATTGAATAATATCTCATGTAATAAATTTTTTACTGAAGATAATTCGAGTGATTGCAGTATAGCAACAACAGGGCATTGCCAGAAATTTAAGCTTGATCCAGAAATCATGGGAGAAGCAATATCTTAGATGGTTCTTGGCTGACAATAGAGCATATCAGAATGATATTTACTTGTCTTTTATTGGCTATGCAAAAGTATTTGAGTATGTGACTTATAACAAACTATGGTTGCCAATGGGGAACAGAGTGGAAATTCTTGAATAGTTCATTATGTTTGTGAGGAACCTGTACCAAAAAGCAGTGCAGACCATGGTCATAGTAAGAGAACATAGTGATACTGAGGGGCTTAAAATCAGGAAAGGCGGGTGTCAGGACTGTATCCTATCACACTTTCCCAACATGTACGCTGAGCAGATAATTCTAGAAGCTGGACTATATGAAGATATGATATTCAGATTGGAGAAAAACATCAATACCCAGTAATATGTAGATACCACAACCTATGCAGTTATCACTTTGCTGAAAGTGAAGAGTTCAGAAAGCACTTGCTGATTAATATCAAAGTCTACACCCTTTAGCATGGATTATAAATCAATGTGGAGAAAACAAAAATGCTCCAACTTAGATCACTGGACAACAGCATAATAAATGGGAAAAGGAAAGATTGAAGTTGTCAAGAATGTCTTTTTATATATATTTGCAATCAACAGTTCTGGAAGTAATGGTGATAAAAATCAAGTGATGTATTGTATTGGGCAAGTCTGCTGCAAAACCCTGCATCATTAACCTGTTTCAGAGCAAAGATATTATTTGGAGGACAAAGGTGAGCCTCAACCAAGGATAGTGTCTTCAATCACTTCATAAGCATGTGGAAGCTGTACAGTCAATATGAAGATAGGAGAAACATCGATACATTTGCATTGTGGAATGGCTGAAGCATCTCAAAAGTACAGATGACTGCCAGAAGAAGAAAATATATCTTGGAGGAAGTGTTCCTTAGAAGTGAGGATAGTTAGACTTCATCATGTGACACACTTTGGGCATGTTTTCAGGAGAGACCATCCCTGGAAAGACACAATGCTCTAGAAAGGGAGGATCAGGGAAGAGAGGAAGATCCTACAGGGATGGAAAGAGGGACTGCAAAAATGGGTTCAGTCACAGCAGCACTTGTACTTATGGTACAAACTGGGGTGTTCTGTGGGGCACAGAGTTACTTAAGTTGAAATTGACTCAAAGACACCTAACAGAAAAACAACAAAATGTATTGACCCATTTGTAACTATCTTATCCTCCAACTGTAGTTTTACTTTATTGATATATATATGTAATATATATATATATATATATCATGGACTAAAATGCTATTTCTGAAACTTTTGTTAAAATTATAAATTCCTTCCAGTATCATAGAAAGTCTTTTTTTTTTAAATTTAAGCATCCAATTGGGTGTATGATAATATTTTTCTTTCTAGTCTAGCTAGACATTTTATATACTCATTCTGAATTATTTTTTAAAAGCTATAATTATGTTAGGGAAATGTGGTGTAAACTTTTTCATAAGTGTTAATGAGTATAAACACAAAATGCAAAAATATTATGTTATCCTATCTTTGTTCATCTAATTTAGGTTTAGAATTTATAATTACCATTAACTTTATTTGAAGGCTTTAATCACATGTGTGTACATGTACATAAGCTCTAGTGTTTTATTATAGCATGAAATATGCCCATTTCTTAAAATTTGAAAAAAACTCCACTGATAAGCTATTTTGACAAAGATCTCTTTGACAGGTAATATTGTGAGAAGTTAATTTTTTTATATTTTAATGTTGCCTTTTGCTAAACCTTTTGGATAAAAATCAGTGAGATAGGTGAGTGAAGGTCAATAAGTGAAGGAACTGAAGAACAAACAAGCCCTGGGCTCTGCGTTCTCATCTGGGTCATTCTTCCTGATTGGCCTGGCACTTGGATTCGGAAATCTCTTCCAGAATATCTTCCATTACAGTTTATGAGAAGAATAGGTCTTGCTTTTAGTTCTCACTTCTGGGTTTTTGATGGCAGTCGACCCTTGAAGTACTGGAAAGCAGCATGGGACTATTTGGACAGGGATTTGGGATTCTTTTTTTTTTTTTTTTACAACCATATTGAAATTTAATCTGCTTACACAGGTTAACAAAATGTATCACAAGGAAAACTAAAGATTGGGTTTAACAAAAGCAATACTTCTGAAAGTGGAACAATGAAAAAAGAATGCCTCCCCCCTAGGAAATGATATTACAACTGGTCACCTCTGGGTTAATGTACCACACTAAGAGAATAAAAGTTGTTAAAACATAGCTGTGCTCAACTGAGCCACTTATCTGCATTACAGTATTGTGTGTGAAATCAGGCCCAAGATCAAGGTTTAAAACCATCTTGAGAACAAGACCCTACAGTAATTCATAGCCCCCTCTGTAAGAGGTGTTTTTCCTTTCCCAAACTGTAAAAGCTTAACGAAAGGATGTCTATATATGTTGGTTCCCCCCCCCCTCACCATTTTTTCAGTTCACGAAGGTGTGATCACTGGTAATAAGGCCTGTATTTTGTCTGGTCTGGATGGTGAGGTCCAGGCAGTGGGATCTGAGAAGGCGGACCCTGCATTTGTGGAGGCAGTGGCAGCCTCGGTGCAGGTCGGATGCCAGAAATCATTCCCCCCTGACTGAGTAAATGGAGAGCTCAAAGTTCCTTCAGTGAACTGGGGTAAAGAGTTAGCATTGTAATGGTGAGGAGGGGGTGCACTGACAGGTGGACCACCATGCCGAGGTGGGGAAGGTCCTGGAGGAGGGAGAATCATATAAGGTGGCATCTGGGCAATAATATGTCCAGGGGGAGGGGTTATTGGTGGCGGGGTAGAAGTCATTGGTGGAGGTGGAGCTTGACTGTAAACTAAGTACAGAGTACCAGCCGCCTGGGGAGGAAGGGTATTGGATGCCTAATTGGTGGTGGAGGAGATGGGGGTGGTGCATAGTGTTGCTGTGGAGGCAGAATACTATGAGGGTTGACCCTGATATTCAGGATGATGGTGAGCAGGTGCTGGGGCAGGAGGTGGTGATTCTCTAGCACCTGAATTTGAGTCAACCTGATTAGGGACTGTTATTAAATTGCAATGTTTTCTTCTGGGGAGACGCAAGGTTTCCTGACTGAGCGATCGAGGTGGAGGTGGAGCCAGGGGCAATTCTGCGGGAGGAGCACGGAGATCCTCGTGCAGCAGGTTATAGTGCTCGTGGGGCACGTGCTGCAAAGGAGGCGGTGACAGACAATTATGTTCTCTTGCACCTTTGCACAATGCTACACATAAAGAGAGAACCTCGCGTACTCTGCTCAATTCGCTGCACAGAGCCACTACAACCTGGACACATCTTTTTTTGGGGGGGGCATCACTGCCTTCTGGTGGGAGTGGGAGGCCCTGTCTTGCTCCTGGTGAGCTGCTGCTGGATTTGAACCACCAACCCAGGGGGTCGTAGTTCCGCACACTACCACTACGCCACCGGGGCTGAGCCCCACCTGGACACATCTTATCTCCTTTTTTTCCATGTAAAATAGCACAGTCATAGCAAAACATATGTTTGCATGGAATCATTCGTCCATAGATTTTAATAGGTAATCCACATTTGTCACAGAAATGAACTGGTGTATCATCCTTTTTACTTAAGATGTTTATCTCAAAGTCTCAAAACAGGTGACCAGAAAATCTTCCCTGGTTTTCTAAGTGCTCTCCGCCTTTACAATCATACTCTTCCTCTTCATTATAATCAAATCCTTCTTCATCCCCAGTGGACATCTTTGCAGGCATCCTGCTTACAGCCCTTGGAGATGGAGGTACAGTTTTGGCTTTGTTCACCGCTTGCTTGGAGATGAGCTTTATGGAAATTCTTCTGTCCACATCAAGACCACCCAACGATCCAGAACACAAAAATCATGATTTTCCTGCAAGTAATCTAGTTGAAGATTTGCAGACCTGGCCTGATTCAGGTACCACAACACAATGAGAAAAAAGTGGGCAGGAAACGAGTAAAGCAAGTGGAGGAAGACAAAGAAAAACTTTCTGAATTGTTTTCCTCTCATGCAAATAAGTTATGTCCTCTCTGTGACACTTTCTCAACTGTGGTAGTTACACAATCTGATCTGGTGTCAATTCCAGGATTAGGCGTGAAGGGGTAGAGACTGGCCTGTCAATTGGGTTATAGCCAATGAGACCTCTGTGTGGGTATGGCCTTCTTCTGAGGATTCTGGGAGCTTCAGTATTTCCTTCCTGGAGGCTGAAGTTTTCTCCTCCCTTTCCCCTCTCCCCTCTCCCTCCCCCCCCCCCCCCCCCCCCCCCCTCCCCCCCTCCCCTCTCCCCTCTCCCCTTTCCCTCTCTCCCTTCTTCCTCCCTGTGAGACATTTCTGAAGAGAAGCTACATGAAGTTACTCTGAGGCAGTCAGAGTTTTGGAGCTGAAGGAAGACGTTGCCTTGCTTAGATGCTTTCAAAGCCACTGGGTCCCCTCGCCTGGGTCCCCTCACCTGTATTCAGCGCCAGTGCATGTGTTTCGTGAATCTGAAAATTGGTATTGGACATATGGGGTAATATTGGACTTAAGGACTTGATCTGGACTGGGCTGGGATGTTTTCTCAATATTTGATTGCTCTTGTATATAAACCTCTCTCTTATACACATATGAGTATGTCTATGGATTTGTTTCCCTAGTTTATCCAGACTAACACATCAACCTTGACACCATCATTTTAACTACATTACAAAAAGATGCTAAACAAATACGATCCTATCACTTAAGGCATCATTTATTTAATGACTTCTATTCTGTTCTGTATGGTCACTGTGAGTTAAAATTTACTCTATGACTATCAGGTTATGCAGATCTTATTATAAAAGACATTAATGGATGGTACAAAGTAAAAGAAATAATCATAACATATAAAGTGTTTTATAGTCCATAGATAATTTTAATTTGCTGAATGACTGAGATATAATTTATTAGAAGACATAATAATTGTCGAGAAACGTAGTTAAGTAACCATCTTAAAGGTATAGCACATTGAGTCATTGAAGCCAACAAAGGCATGAAAGAGGGAATTAGGACTCACACAGTATTTGGAAAAGAGTATCCTTCTTGGAAGAAGGTATTTTCCTTGAACATTATAGTACTAAGTTAAGAGAGTAATATGAACAATTTGGTGCTTAGGATTGGGAATTTTGATACTCTATGTAAAATGAAGTCATAGAATGGAAAGGCTGAGAAATGCAGTCCAGTTGAGAAGCTATTACTCGTCTAGAGAAATGATGAATATCTAAAACACAGAGCTTTTGAGTGGTGTCCAAATATCACTGTTTTGAGAGATTGAAAACCCAAATAGCTGAAAAATCTTCTGGACATGTCTTCATTTGTAAGATGTAGACTTTGGATTATTTAAAAACAATAATAATGAAATCTGATTCAACTTGGTCCTTTTGTAAGCAGTTAGAGCAACTCATTTTGAGATTTTGGTCTCTCTGGAATTTGAAATGTCCATCAAGCAGATCCTAAAACCTTCTGCTATTATCTTCAGTTCAGTTAAAGCTTTAAGCTGTTGTATGGATGAGGACAAAGAACTCTATTTTCCACTTGCCCATGTAATTTGACATAATTAGGCAAAGGCTTAAATACATCTGAGTATTTTTCAAAAGTATTTCTTTAATATAAGGTTGCTTATTTCTAGATTCCTGGTAAACTCACCTTTATCTCAGATATTAAAGAAGATTTAGTGTATTAAAATGTGTATTTTATTAACTGGAAATAGACAAAATTGATAAAGCATTTAAAAACATTTTTAGATTTACTGCTTCTGTCTCCACTGGAAATACCATTCCTCACTCCACCTCAGGTAGCCATGGCAGTTACGAAGCAAATAAAACCTTATTTTCCAGGAAATAAATGCTAATAAGATACATTGCAAAAGAAATGGCTATGGAAGAGAAAGATGTTGCATAAATGAATGGGCTCTTGGACTCTCTTGTCTCTGTTCTCCATATCTTGGTTATTATATTTCCCATTCAAACCATAAGAAATATTTCCATAATGAGAACATAAATCAAATTTTGGAGACCTTTTAAAAATTAATATGTATCCAGCTTATGAAAGACAGAATGGTATAGGTTTCCAGGAGCAAAGAGGAAGTTCCAGGAAATGTTATAGATTTTAGGCATAATTAACAAATCATGCTCTTCAGGAAGGGGAAAAAAAGATTTATTTTCCAAGAAAATCAGAAAACCGAGAAAAAGAGGTTTTCAATAAATAAATTGGTTGACAATAACAAGAATATCTTTTCTGTTCAAATCATATATTAGGCTAAAATATACCATGAAAACCTGACACAAATCTTATGACAGAAACAAAGTTCATAATTTCCCATTATTTAGAGATGTTCCAGAACATAGATTTAGATGGGTGTTTGTAGTTTCACTGACAGAGAGATATAATAAATATTTTAAGATAGTATTTTGTTCCTTGGGAAGAATACAACACAGGCAAAGAAATGCAAAGCTAACATTTTTGATTGAAAAGAATGATGAAATACTTTCAATTATATGAAGAAAATATTTTATAAGAAGTTTTTATATAGACAGATATATATGGAAAGTTTAACTTTAAGGAAAGGCATATTTTAATATAATGATAAAGTATGAGTTACAATAGATTTTGTCATATGGTTTTTCTAAAAGTTACCTAGAAATAATTTTTTTGGAATCTACTTTGCATATCATACCATTTAATCATTCATCTCCAATAAGAAGACTCATGAAATCATCACCATAATTTCATAACTGTTTTTTCTCATGCACATTGTTGTTAGCTTTATCCACAAGGACCCTAAAAATTGTATTTTGGGCTTCTACTGTCATCCATAGCCTTCTGCAAACTTGAAGTTCAGAATTTAAGCTGATAAAGTTCTGTGCTGATTTGGATTCTATTATTTATAATTCTTGGGTTACACAAACTGACGTGTGTCTCCCTGGTGTGTCTCCCTGGTGATGTCTCACTTAGCTACTTGTTTGAAGACAAGTCTTTGAAATCTCAGACACTGTTCATTCTGATAACTGGGAGCCATCTAGTTTCTTCACCACCATTGCTACAGCAGTCTTAATTTCAGTGATATCTTCATGAGGGTGTGCACCAAGCAGGGCCAGGTCAGAAAAAGTAATTGTTTTTTGAAATCCTGAGAATTTTCAAAATATTTTACACAGGAATTTTCTTCTTTTTCTTCTCCCCCCCCCCTTTTTTTTTTTTGCAGACTCATTAAAACATCAAGACACAACCTCTAGCTGTTGTCAGGCAGGGCCCCTCAGCAGCCAACAGATGCATCTTGAGACTGACCTTAATCAAGGACAGACTTCAACATAATCCAGAGTGTCACAGACCCAATGGGGAAGTTGCTCACAAAGTGTGTAGGTTCAGAGGTCATTGCCTGTATCCAACCTTTATGTGACAATGAGCATGAAACACAGTGCAGATCATCAGGGTACATGACCATCAGCTGAACTCATAAAGAGACCTTGAGTGTCTGCAGCAGCCTCTCTGCACTTGGAGATTAGCAATATATTTTTTCATCTGTAAAAATCTATTTAGGTGCATTACATGTATAAAAATATGAACTTTACATCATGACTTCCATAATTCCTGGATGTTTCATATAATGTGGACAAATGCTCATTGCTTACTGACTGAGAGAATATTTTATAAACAAGACTAATGGAAATATAGAATCCTTTAAAAGGACATTTCAGAATTGAATCCCTGGCAGTGATCTTGTTTTTTTTGGGGGGGTGGGGTGGAGGTGGGATTGAAAATTTATTGAATTAAATATATTCATGTTATAATTTAAATTTTATCGAAGTATTCCTTATAGTTTGAATTAAATTTTGTTTTATACATTGAGAATATGAATGAAATTATGTCATGCCATCAATAACAGGATCAAGTGATCATGGAGTAAAATGCCAAGTTAGATATATTTTTATCATACTTTTAAAAATAGTTTTATTGGCAAGTAATTTACATATAATACAAGTCTATAGTTCAATCAGTCAATCGTATCAAGGAGCATTGTACAATCACCTCCACATCAATTTTAGAGCATTCTCACTTCTGTAGTTAAATCACCTTTACGATGAGTTATGCAATCAAAGTTCATTCTTGTGCTCCCTCCCGACTCCAGTCTACATTCTTTACTTCAGAAATCCCTTTTACCTCACTATCATCTACTCTCTACCCCTGTAATCCCTCTAACCTCTTGCAGCAGTTTTTCTCATTATGCATCCACTCCTCCTCTGCTTTGCAGCTGAGAGACCCAAGAGAAAACGAAATAAAGAACAAAATCATGTTTGATAAGGATAAAAATATAATAGTATATAGACACAAATACATAAGCAAGAAAGGACCCCAACAACATTCAGAAATCCAGGGGAGGAATTTCTGTCTTGGGACCAGTAGGAGACCCTTGTATCCAGAACCAATTCAGATCTCATCTGTAGGGAGGTCAACTGGCCACCTGTGAAGTTTGATGCAGCCAAATCAGGGTTACAATGGTGTCTATCTGTTCAACTATTCTAGACTTGTGTCTGTTTTGCCACACTTTTAAATACTAAATTTGAAAACAAAAGAGAAACTTGGGGAAATCAAAGGATTGTGGGTCAGACATAGACCACAGAACTGTTCATTCCAAAGACAAGGATACAAAAAAGGGATTGATAGCTAAAATAATTGTAGACGTTATAAAGAAATACTATACTTGTAAATCATAAGTAAATAGGGCTCTGTGTTAAAACAAAACAGTGGGACACAACATTATTTAGAGCAATGGTGGTATTTAAATGAATATTTCTCCATATTGCCGATTAACCACTGAGTTTCTAGTTTCTACTTGTATGAATAAGAACAATGCATGTTAAAATAAGAAAATATTCTTCCAGAAACCCAGAAGGACTAAAAATCCAGTTACTGAAAATTTCTTGAGTTAACTTGCTGACTGAAAAAGTTGTTTATGAATTATTCTATACTTGTAACCATTAAAAATTATTCTAGATAAACAAAACAAAACAGAGTTGCTATCTAAGTAGAAGTAGTAAAAGTTACCCAAAGGAGCTATCAAAACTTCCACAGAAAACTAATGATTTAGTTAGTTCATGGCCTTTCATGCTTAGGGAAAAAGGATTTTAAAAAATGTTGAGTGTGATATTAGGAGAGTGAATCCTTGGCAATAATTATATTCACACTATAAAGGCCTCTGTTGACGCTAACTTAGAAAAAGTTATTACAGTTCTAAACTGATCAAGAATCAAAATATCTCAAAATCTTATTAATTACATAAGTAAATCAATGAAGACAATTAAAAATTAATTTTTGATAACCTCTGCCCATCATTTGCCCAACCTCAGAGGCAAATCTTTCGTATCATCAATAGTCATTCAAAGCAAGCCATGGTGCCCTGTTGTGCTGCTATTACCACTGCTTTCCTTTCTGAAGACGTTGTTCCAAAGTTACTGTTTACGTTCATATAAACGATGTTCCTCACATCTATCGATAAAGGTTTTCTCTATAGTGTATTCTTCACAGTAATAAAAATAGAAGTAGAGTATCATAATTGTATGTTTCAATTGTTATGTTGATTTATTTTAGCTCCTACTAATGTATAATCATGAAATCTATTTTATATTCTTGGCATTGATTCACTTCTAATTCAAACTGGGATCATTGGAGGAGAAAGGCAAAGTATTATGAAATGATACAAGAGACACATTAAAATTCCAGAGTGTTCTAGAATTGTCATTGCTTAATGCTGAAAACAATCTACTTTTCAAAACGAAATAGGGGTATAGACTTAGAGAAAATGTGATATTATTTTCTATGTGGTGAACTATGAATTATTTGACTTTCAGGAATATGAAGAAGAGAATGGCAGAGTTTTTAAAATGTTGATGTTGTTGCTTGCACGCTTTCATTTGGGCTGATTGATTGGGGTTTTCCATTTCCATTACCCACAGGGACTCTCAGGAAAAAAAGGAAAAAAATCAGTCTTTGGGACTCCAAGAAAGGATTTCTATTTATTTTGGTAACCAAAGAATAGGGGCAGGAGAAAGCATGTACATATGTAAACAGCAACTGCTCCAGTTGAACTCATGGCTTTAAATGAAATTTACACCAATCAGTAAAATGTAGGTATATATGGGAAAGAAAAAAATATTTCTTGAGAAAAATAGCAGAGATCTGCAATATTACTGGGAATGTACATAGTCTATTGTGTAGGAGATTGAGCTTATAAGAAAAAGTCTGGGTAAAATTTCAGGATTTAAGAGAATACGAATAAAGTGAAGATTGACGTTAACCAGACCAGGCTATAAATACCACACAAAAAAAACCCCAGCAAGTCCTCCCTTGACAGGTCTGGCCACCTCTTTCTTTCAGAACAAACACATAATGAACAAGGCTGGAATGAAACCTGTTGTTCTTTTAAGATAAACAAAACGAAGTATATTAGTCCAAGCAATTTTGTTTTGGATGATTTCACATTTGTGTATTTACCTTATTCCTATAATCAACATAGAAGAAATCCTGCAGCATGATGGAACAACCAACTCTGTCCAAGTGCCATAATTTAATCATCTCTATTATCTTTCTTGATTTATTACTTGAACTGATATAACTTCTTTTCTCTCAACATGATTTTGACATGGGGGAGGAAGCCACTTTCATGTTTAAGAAAATCCTCTAATTAACTATACTGAGAAAAAGAAACACATTAGCAGGGAGACAAACATATCTCTTTCTCACCTGTGTCACACACTCTTGGAAAATACTAGTGCACTAGAGCTTTGATTGAAAAATAACAAAGGATTTATTAAGTTAAAATATCAAAATGTGAAGCTCTTTTTTATCTACATATTTTCCACTTAGGCCCTAGCATTTCTAATGGAGATGTTTCCATCTCTTTAACCCATCCTCAAAATAGTCTAAGTTCTTCAAAGTACACTGTCAGATGGTAGTTTTTATGTCCACCGGGGACTCAAAACGTGTTCCTTTGACATAATCTTTGGGTTTGGGGGATAAAAAGAAGTCTGAAGTGGCAACATCAGGTCTACAAGGTGGATAGGGCTAAGGTTTTCTAATGAAATTCTCATAAGACAACCCTTCCTACCCTTGGGAATTGAGCAGGTATACTCTGGTGGGTGGAAAAAAATAGCAAAACCTGACTGGTTTTTCTTACTAATGCAGTTGTCAATGTTATTAAAACTTCAAAATAACCCCTGTGACCAATCAGTGTCCTTCAAGAAAACTGATGAAGTTTAACCCTCTGCAATTCCAAGATTGGTGGTTATAAACTTGTGAGCTACCCTAAAGCTCATGAATTTAATTGGCCCAATAATTCCCCAGAAAACCACTTTTTTATTTGATTTTTTGAAGGTACCCTCATGAGATTAAGATCAGTGTATAACTGAGAACTTTCCTACAGTCCTTCACTTATCATGGGCCCATTAAACACAATTTGTTTTGAAGAATCACAAGAACATATAAACTAGAACCTTAGTAACAATACTTTTTGTCTTTTGCTTGTACATAGTATTTTTCTTTTAATACCTTAAAATAGACACTGAACATGAATAGACCAGATAAGTCATGGGATCACATCAAGGACAAAAATATGTGAAAAAATAAAAAGGCCATTAATAGTAAAAACAAAAAAAAAAAACAACAACCACCCAAAAGTGGGTGTTAGAAGAGACTCTGAAATGTGGTCTTAGTTGTAGAATAGTAAACTGAAGTAAACTGAAGATAAAAAAGCTGAAGAGAAGATTTCAAAGGGTAGGTCAAGAAGACAAAATAAACTGTTATAATGTAATATGCACCACCTGGCGCTAGAAATACAAAAGGCAAGGACATGCTTAACATTTCTCAGTCTAAAAAGAACTCAAGGAAAACAAAAACCTTGAGTTGTATTATTGAAAGTTTCTCTGGCAAAAAGGACCTCTGGTGGTGCAGTCATTAGTCACTGACTTCTCCCCAAGGCCAGCAGGTCGAAATCAGCAGTGGCTGTACCAGAGGCGCTTTCTCTTCCTCATCAGTTACAGGCTCAGAAGCTTGTTGTGTGTGTGTGTGTGTGTGTGTGTGTGTGTGTGTGCAGTTCTTCTTTGTTATGTAGGGTCACCATGAGTCAGCCTTGATTGGAGGACAATGCGTTTTTTAGTTTATAGTCAAAATATGGATATGTAGGAAGCATTTTCTAAAGAGAGAAGGAATTATACAGGATCGCCGTAACAAAAAGTATCCATCCATGTTAAGTCCGTTACAGGAGGAACAGACTGAGAAAGAAATCTAAGCCTCATGGAAGGCATTGGTAAAGATGAAGGCTTCATCAATTCATGGAACACCGATAGAAATCTTTCAGCGAATGCATGCAATGCTGGAGGTCCTCCTTCATCAACGACAGCATGTCTGAAAGATACCTGCCTCACTGACTGGAAGAGGTCCAAATACGAGCCTATGCTAAAGAAAGATCCTGAAAGAGAATATTTACTCTCCAGCATTATGTTATGACGATGCACGCATAAGGACAATTGTGAGGCTGGGGCAGGACGGGAGATGTTCTCCATGTGGTTCATGGGGTCGCTCTGTCTTGGAGCCTACTGGACAGCTCCGAACAATAGCAATGATATCACTATTCTCACCTTCAAATCAAATTGCACTGAAGGTAATTGAAAAATAGTTGCAGCAACACATTGGCCCCAATGCAGGCTGGGTTCAATCATCTTGAAAGGAGAGGTCTGGTCACTGGTGTAAGATCTTGTCTGAAAGCAGAGGATTGTGGAAGGATGTATGCTTGTGTTTTATTGCTATCCAAAGACATTTGTCTATGTGAAATTGCATTGAGGATCATAGGAATTGCAGAACGATCGATTGTGCTCATGTCGAATCTAAGCATAGAGTGAGAAACAGCTGTGGGAAGAGAACAAAATGATATCACATGGTTTATAATCAGGAAAGGAATGTGTCATAGTTCATATCCATGCACCATACTTATTGAATCTGTATGCTGATAAAATAGCCTGAGAAGCTGGACTCTGATTAAGAATGCCGCATCAGGACTAGAAGAAGACTTTTCAACAAACTGTGATACATAGGTGACACAACCTTGCTTACGGAAATGGAAAGGTGCTTGAAACATGTCTTGGTGAAGATAAAAAATGACAGTGTTCAATATGGATTTTACTGAAATGTACTAGTAAGAACTTCATGCTAAATGGAGAAGAAGGTTGACAAAGTAAAAGAGCTGTGATAGGTAAGTTTGTTGTGCCAAGATGGCCAATGAACACATGTGAGCTCAATTGAAGGCCCCAGATATAAGTGGCTCAGCAGTCCTCAGCCTTCCTCTCTTGCTCTCAGATCTTCAGACCAGCTGGCTGCCTTATTTGTCTTGTGCCTTGATTTCTAGGCTACCATACCCATGGGATACCTAATCTGTGGACTGTGTCACTGAGTTGAGGTTTCTTCAAGCCCTGCTTCGCCACTCTCCTGGAATATACATCTCTTGAGCTGGGGAGTGTTGGACCCTGTTCTCGGGCTGACTGTTGGTGACCTGCCTTGCTGTTTTCTGCTTGTGATAGGATATCCTGAATTGCTCTACAGAGGACTACTTGGTGGCGCTCAAGACTCAAAAGACTGCCAGTGTACTTAACTGTTTCACACAAGTGAGTTCCGCTGAGCCATTTATACTGCTTTAGAGATTAATTAACTGTTTATTTCTTATATTATATATCTTTCTATCTATAAACATATACAGAGAGAATTATTAGTGTCCTGGTTTTGTTTCTCTAGAGAACCCTAACACAAGAGTTCACTTTTCTTAGAACCAGAATCAATGCCCATATTAGCAGCAGTCAAGAAACTATGTATTTGCAGCACACCTGCTACAAACAATCTCTTTCAAGTGCTACAAAGTAAAGCTATCTTTCTTGAGGATTGAAGTGCACCTGACCTAAACCATGGTAGCTTCCCTCAACTCAGATAGACGTGCACACTACCCACTGCATAAGGAACACTGGAGAATTGATGTGCCTGGATTAGGATGTTGGTGAAGATGATTGAATATACTAAGGACTGCGGAAGAGAAAATACATCTGGGGTACAAAAGACAGGCAGCATTTTCTCTAGAATTGAAGATAGTGAGATTTCATCTCACGTACTTAGATGATGCCATCAGCAGGGACTAGCCTGGATAATTAACTGCACCCGTGGTTTCAACTGTGATGTCAAGGACAGCATCTGGGTGGGCAGTGTTGTAGATACAGAGTCACTATGAGAAGAAGACATGCAACACCACTGACAAAGGCTATTAGTTATTGTCTCATAGCAAGCTATTAGCCCAGATATTTAAAATGAGGCAAAACACTTATTTTCTAAGGGAGACTTCATTAGTGAAATTTATGTAAAGATATGATTTCCCTAATATGCATAATTTGTTACTATTGGAATAAACTAAAGGCCCATGAGGGAACAATGCAGACTCACAATGAAATTTTATTGATTTAAAATGGCAGAAAAATGAGAGCAATACAAAATATATTTACTTTCATAGGGAATTAGCTGAATTGGCTAATTTTAGCCAGAAAATTTGGTCACCACGTTAAGGATTAAAGAGACATTTGAAAATTACTTTCCTTCAAGAAATGATAGTTTACAAGGGACGAGGAAGTAGTCATCAACCAATTTCAACTTGAACACTTAGCAATTAAGGGTTGAGTAGAGATGCTAAGTAATGCTTGTGATTCAACCTTAAACAATTTTCTGCTCCTTCTCTTTTTGTACGCAGGATGACTTACATAGATGAGCATCACCAAATTATAGGCTGAGCTGTTACAAACCTGCTATCATTTTCAATTGTTCTTTGTAATGTGGAATTGTTTTACTGTGATGCATCTGATAATAAAGCCCAGTAATAATTTGGATGTTGAAGTTAATATAAGACAACAAAACTCTCATTTTGTTATCTCTACTCTCAATTTTTTGGGGGGGTGGTGGTGATCGAAAATGATCCTTGCGTTCTCATTGATTGCCTTCCCAAGAATCTTTAGATTTACACTTGAAAATTAAACGCAGGTAACTAAATTGCCATTTCAAGCTCTAGAGTGTAGAGCAAATGAACGTGTACTGCTGAAGCAACAGAAACAGGTATGAAACAAAAATCTCAGATACATGTATTGGACAAAAATAATGTGAAGGTATTGTTTCTTCTCTTGGGGGGGCATCACTGCCCTCTGCTGGGAGTAGGAGGCCAAGCCTTGCTCCTGGAGAACTGCTGCTGGATTTGAACAGCCAAGCCAGTGGGCCGCAGTCCAGCACACAACCACTACACCAACAGGGCTCATCCTGGTATTGTTTCTTGACAATGAGGTTTCAAAACATCTGAAAGTGGTGTCTCCATTTCTCTATTTCTTTCCTAAAGAATGCTGCACTCTTCCATGTGCAACATGTCAAATGGCAGCTTTGACAGTATGCTCATGGGTCCCCCATCATGTTTCACTAAACATTTGTTGAGTTTTAGGGGTACAAAGGAGTCTGAAAGGGCAAGATCAGGGCTGTGTGGTAGACAGGCCAAGGTTTTTCAACCTTGAAGAACAAACAGGCATATTGATGAGATGGAGCGGAGTGGCAGGTGGGAGCAGAAAAAAAATAAATCTTCATTGAAAATTTCCTTGCCTTGATCATCACTTAAGCACTTTTAAGTATCTTAAAACTTCATTCTAACAAGCCCCCATGATCATCTTGTGTCCTTCAATTATGGTTTTTTTTTTAAAAACTGTATCAATGACTGATGGGCTTTGGGTCCTCAATCTGTACTCCCCCTCATTTATAATGACATAATTTTTAGTTCTTTGATGCCTGATAACCTGATTCCTTTGACACCTCATAGTCACACAGACTGGTGTGCTTCTTCCATGTGGGCTTTTGTGCTTCTGATCTGGATGGCCACTTGTTTACTTTAAAACCTTTAAGACCCCAGATGCTATATCTTTTGATAGTCGGGCACCACCAGTTTACTTTGCAACATTGGCTTATGCACGCATTTGTTGTTGGCCGTCATATTAGGAAGGTGGGCATGCAATGTTAGGATTTTTAGAAATGACATCCCCTTACAGAGGGCTCACAGGGAGGAGACGAGCCAGTCAAGGTGTACTGTAGCAACAATGGAATATGCAACTTTCCTCTAGGTCTTTTTTTGCATCACTGCCCTCTGGTGGGAGTAGGAGGCCCAGTCTTGCTCTTGGAGAGCTGCTGCTGGATTTGAACTGCCAAGCCAGTGGGCTGCAGTCCTGCACTCAACCACTATGCCACCGGGGCTCAGCCTTTCCTCTAGTTCTTAAATGCTTCCTCCCA
This sequence comes from Nesogale talazaci, assembly GCA_004026705.1. Taxonomy (NCBI): domain Eukaryota; kingdom Metazoa; phylum Chordata; class Mammalia; order Afrosoricida; family Tenrecidae; genus Nesogale; species Nesogale talazaci. The sequence goes on from PVJH01000261.1 coordinate 263,018, forward strand.
TCTACTGTCATGATCCCAATTCTACCTTACAAATCTGGACGGTATACAGGAGATGAACACTGGAGCTGCAATCATGGGGAATTCGGGACAGATAATCCCTTCAAAACCAGTGGGGAGAGTGGTGATACTGGGAGGGTTGAGCGAAGATGGAGTAGAAAGGGAGAACCAATTGCAGGGATATACATATAACCTCCTCCCTGGGGCATGGATAATAGGGAAGTGGGTGAAGGGGCACAATGAACAGTGTCCGACATGGCAAAATGATAATTTGTAAATTATTAAGGGTTTATAAGGGAAAGGAAGTGGGGATGGGAAATATGGGAAGCTGAAACCAAGACCCTAAGTAGAAGGAGGATGTTTTGAGAATGAGGATGGCAACAAATGTACAAATGTGGTCTGCATACAATGCATGTACTGATCATGATGGGTATTGTATGAGCCCCCAATAAATTTGATAGTTTTAAAAAACTATCAAAATTATGCTTTTCGAATTCCCCTAATATTCACTTTAAGCCACCGAGCTGATCTCTGTCATGAATTGCAGTGCTTAGCAGATCCCCTTGGAATTGATGTCTTCGATTGGCCTTTGAAGGCCTCCTAAAGAAACTAAGTGTCCAACTAAGAAAACTCTGTCCACAGCCAATCACGGATAATGTGTTTTGTTTTAAAGAAGTCCTTGTGTGTATGAACTTATAACTTACCTTTGTAGTTATCTCTTGCAATTCTATGTTAAGTTTCATTTAGATCCAAAAGCTCATCTGCTAAAAGTGTTTAAAAAGTAGCTTATACAGAGCCCTGGGGACTTGTGTGGCTAGCTGCGAAGTTAGCAGTGTGAACCCAGCAGCGAGCTCACGGAAGAAAGATGAGACTTTCAGCTCCAGTAGACTCACAGCCCCTCCTCAGAAACACACAGAGGCAGTTCTACACAGTCCTAAAGGCTCTGTTTCAGTTGGAATCAGTATGATGAGAGTGAGAACGTCTGTTTTTGTTCTTTTAAAATAATACCTTATTGGGTTTTCAGCGAAAGTTTACATAGCAGATGAGGTTTTAATTTAATAGTGTCTATATAAAGTGTTCAGCATGATGTTACATTTCTTTTAATCCAAAAGAAAGCAGAAAGTAATTAAAATACAGCAAATTAAGAAGGGTTTACAGAGACGAGTGACAAGATGTTGTTCTTTAGTCTTGTGTATCTGCAAGCATTCACGTGCTGTGTTTTGTGTGCTGCACTTTTCTCACCCCTCCTCATGGGCCTGAGAGTATTCAATAGACGCTTATGCCCTGCAGGATGGTAGGAGATGGATTTTGGACATTCACTGTGATCCACAGCCTTCTGTAAAAGAATTTCAGTTCTACTATATTTCCCTCCTCTGATTTTGAATTTTGCTATTTACCATCCTGGGATCACACGGACGTTTGCATTTCTTCCATGTGAGCTTTGCTATCACTGGCAGTGAGAGTTTGGAGATAGCCCATGGAAGTATTCATGTAAAGGTGCATCTATGAGTTTTCTTTTTTCTACTGAAATATGGTGATTTTAGTTGATCACTTTTAGCATGTTATGAGACTTAAAGATAAACAGGCAATTTATGATGAAGCCATATGTAGGGACTTCACAAAATTTCTATCTCAAAATTATCATAACAAATTGTTACTAATCCTCCAGGAGAAGTCTTGTGTTAGTAGTACTATTAGTCATATATGCTCACTTGTGAATAAATCAACTATTCAGTGTGAATATTTTAACTCATGGCATTTCTGACCTGAATATCAGTTCAGACTCTAACATGTTAAACAATAACACTAAGATTTCAGAAATAATCTCTTGGATTTATGGTTTTGCTTGTAAATCATAGAACTATGGCTACTGAACTGTCTATTTGGAGAACTACATTCATATTTTTCATAGGTCCTGGTTTTAGAATCAAGAGGAAAGCTTGTGAAAGTCTGGAACAAAGGTTTCCTTTCTTTTGATAATAAGCTTGAACTCTTGCAAAAAATCATTTCATCGTGGTATGTGCTAATAATATTCATTAAAGTAAAAATATGTGCATAATGTTAGAACAAAAAAAGACAAGGTGGATGAGTGGAAATCCTGCAATTTACACAAGTGGTTTAAATATTTGAGAATGACAAATATTATGAAGTGAGTTATAACGTATGTTAATGTATTTTTTAGTTGAAATCAAAATTAGCTTTCACTTACTTCTTTTAAAGGAATGGGCAGCATGGTGAGTACATCCGTTCGTGTCTCTCTTTTCTTCATAGTATATCATATGTCAGAACACCTCTTTTTAGAATAACATAAGTGACCTTTTGGTGCCATAAGCTCTGGCTGACCTTTTAGTAGCCATAACAGTGGCAGAGAAACAATAAAGATACATCAAGCAAGAGTTACTCGTTGTCATTACTATATCTGGAGCATGAATCAGAGTACTATATGGTATTTGCTCTAAAAAATTTGTAAGCAAAAATTAACAAAAGGACTTTCTATTATGAGAACCAACTTCATGACCTTGAAGTGGCATTGAAGTATTTCAGTTTGCATAAAGCTCATAGCAGTCTGCACTTTAGAGAAAGTGCCATTTTCAGAATATATTTTAGTGAGTGATGTAAATACCAATGTTTGGAGAGCTACACATCTAGCTAAAAGTAAATTTACTAATGGGAAATAGAGTTTAAACACAAGGTTAGTGTGATTTAATTTAAGAAAAAATAGTAGAAGACAATAGTTTTTAAAAAGTTGAATTCTTCTCATTAATTAAACTGTTGGCATTGGTGCGCTAGAGGAATTACACAGAGAAACTATTTCTTTTCAAAAGACTTGGAGGCAGATACTGGGTGGTGTGTGGGGTTGTGTATCTACATGATTTATTTGGAGGGCACCCTTCAAGCATTTATTATATTTGCCACCCAGATCTTTTCAATTTGTTTATGGTTTTCATGAAGTAAAAAAATCACAATTATGAATTTATATATGCCTCAACTTTGTTACATATGATGAAAGACGTGAATTACTTCAGAACATTCCAATGTGTACAAATTGCGATTCTGTTTAGATGCAGCTTCACTTTCAGTTCATGGTGGGTTGGGATGAGGAGGTGACTCTATCAAAGGTACCTGGGTCTGTGTAAGGGTTTGCCCAAGCGCTAGCAGATCAGCCTTTCAAATAGAGTTCCAATAATTATTTATTTGCATCATGTTATTTGTTCATTGAGAGCTACCAATGCTCATTTTTTTCTTAATTATTTGTGTTGTAAACTTTCAAAAATTTCCCTAAATTTTCAGGGTTATTTGATTATTTATATTTTCCTTAATCATTCTCGGTGTAAACAGACAAAACTAAAAAAAAAAAAAAAAAAAACGAAAAACAGATTTTGTGGCATTGTCTGGTAAACATTGGACTACTATCCACAAAGTTTTTGGGTCAAACTTGTGAACCGTTTCATGGGAGTGAGATGAGGCTATCTGCTCCTGTAAAGGTTTCAAAGCTCAGAAACCATAAATAGAATTGACAAGAGTCAAAATTATCCTGATGGTAGTAGGTCTAGGGCTGAGATGTAGTCACTATGTCCTTCTAGATTTAATACCTTATATGATATAAATTCCAGCCTCTATACCAGAGGTTGTTATCCCATTTTGGATAGAGCTCTTTGTTACAGGATTAAGGAGGGATGTACCCAGTTGCCACCTTAGATAGTGTGAACCAAGTCATTTATTTCCTTGAGTATATAGTCAGCTGAAAGAATAAAAAACAGATTCATGTCAAAATGGCCTCTACTTAATCAAACATGATGTCCTTGTCCAGCGACTCAAGTTTTCTGCCTAGCTGAAATGTCAAAGACCTAGACAAGAAGTATCAGAGGTGCTTCTGTGGGCTCATGACGGTATCCTTATTGTTTACTGATTCTTACCTGAGGCAACCTATTAGCTTACCTAATAAACCCTCACAATTGGGAGTTTTTTATCTTTGGATTGTGTATGGTCATTGAAGCAAACTTCTGAACTCAATAGAAAAGTAGCGCATCCTAGGAAGAGTAGTTGTTGTCAAAACATAGTACAAAAGGACAGAAAGTGGAGGCAATGCCTGGCTTCTATCCCTTGGCCACAGGGAAGCCAGAGGAAGACACATGTGCTCTACCGGTCATTTTGCACAATTGTTGCCATCTTTATTTGTCTTCAAGTTGGTTCCAATTCAGAGCAAACACAGCACAGCATTGTTCTGTATGGGACCATCTCCTGATTGTTAGTATGTTGAAGCCCATGTTTGCAGCCACTGTGGATATCCATCTTCTTGAAGGTCCTCCCCTTTTTGATGCCCCTCACTTTATCAAGTCTGATGTCTTTTTCCATGTACAACTCTCCAAATAACATGTTCAAAGTACGTGAGAAGAAGTCTCGTTATCACACTAAGGTGCGTGCTGCTTGTATTTCTCAGACAGATGCTTGTTCCTTCGTCAGTCCATAGTACTTTAAATATGCTTCACCAGCACCATAATCGAAAGATCAATTTTTCTTCAATCTTCCTTATTCAAGGTCTACTTTTCACAAGCTTATGAGGGCACTGAAAGCACGATGGCTTGGGTCAGACACACCATAATCCTCAAAATAGCATCCTTACTTTGTGCAGCAAATTTGCCCAATGTAATGTATCCTCGATGTCTTGACCGCTGTGGAGCATTTATTGTGGAGCAAAGCAAAATAAAATATTTGACTATTTCTTCTCTATGCTTTTGATGATGTTACCTATTGGTCGTGAGGATTTGGGTACTCTTTATATTGACTTGCATTCCATATTGAAGGCTTCGATCCTTGATGTTCTTCAGCAAGTGCTTCAAATCTGCCTCATTTTTAACAAGCAAATATGTGTCATAGTCATATTTAACAGCTTGACTAATTGCTCAGCACAGTGATTGAATAAGTTTAGTAAGAAAATACAAGCCTGATGCAAATTTTTCTGGATCATACATCATATACACAGAAAGGAAACATTCTTTAAAAAGACAAGAAATAGTCAAGAAGATGTCATAAGAGAATCTGAAGTTTACTTTTGACCAGAGTCATGAAGGCAAATGGAAGAAATGGTGAAGTCAAAGAGTCGAATTGAAAAATTCAAAGGGCAGCTTAATAAAACAAAGTAAAGTATTATAATGAAAACTGCGTGAATTTAGTTGCAGAAGAAAAAAGAACACACTCGGTATATATTTAAATTGGAAGGAACTAAAGATTGAATTCAAGATTCAAGTAGTAATATTGAAATATTAAATGGACAAATAATGACACAATCAGGAAAAATCAAAAGATGTCAAGAATACATAGATGTCAAGAATACAAGAATACATAGATTCACAAGAATACATAGATTCGAATCAAAAGAAAGTGTCAACATTCAACCATTTCAACAGAAAGCCTGTTACTAAGACCAATGATACTGAAGCTGTACTGAAGTTATTAACCCAAATTAAGGTTCCCGGAATTGATGGAATACCTCCTAGGATATCTTAATAAGCTGATGAAGCACTTATTCATCTAGGCCAAGAAATTTGGAAGACAGCTATGTAGTCAAATGACTGGAAGAAATGCATATCCGTACCAATTACCAAAAAAAATGCAAAAATTATGGAACAATATTGTGATAGCCATGTAATCTCATGTCAATTTCAGGATTGGGAGTGGAGGGGTGGGGTCTAGTCTGTCAATCTGGATATGGTCAATGAAACCGCTGTGTGGACATGGCTTTCTCCTGAGAATTTTGGGAAATCTGAATGCATTTTTCTCTTGGAGGTGAGAGACTAACAACTCAGTCTCTTGTAGACATTCTACTGATAAGACACAAGGCTGACTCCCTGTGAGACATCCTGGAGGAGAAGTCACATGGGCTTACCCTCATGGAACCAAACCTCTGAAGCTCAAAAAGCCAAGCATGCGTACTTTCCAGTGTTGAAATGCTTGAGAAGCCACAGAGAGGTCTCTACCAGCGCTGAGATGCTTCTACCATCATTGGATACACAAGACTATGTGCTCACTGGCCTGTGATTGTCCTGATACTGCTGCATATGCTTCGTGTATCTGAAGAGGACTTAGACATTCGTATTGGACATATGGGTTAATAGCAGACTTATGACCTTGACCTGGACTCAGCTGAGATGTTTTCTTGATGCACACTTACTGTTGTATATAAATCTTTCCCCATATGCCTATGAATTTTTTTCTCTAGTCTACCTGGACTAGCACAAATCTCATTAATATTGCTGATATTTTTCTGAAGATCTTTCAACAATGTTTTGCTATAATGTCTTTCAACAATGGTTGCAGCAGGACATTGACTAGGAACTTCTAGAAATGCTGGCCAAATTTAGAAGAGGACATGGAACAAGGGATATCATTGTTGATATAAGATGAATCTTGACTGAAAGCAGAGGACCAGAAAGAAGTTTACTTGTACTTTATTGATGGTGCAAAACAGTTAGCTACTTAGGTCAACCAAACTATAAATGGTATTGAGAACAATGAGAATTCCAGAGTGCTTTACTGTGCTCATGTGGAACTTGGGATTAGATTAAGGGGAAGTTGTGTGAACAAAGTGAGGGAATATTACATGTCTTAAAATCATGAAAGGTGTGTATCAAGGTTATATCCTCCAATATTACTATTTAAGCATGTATGCTGAACAAATAATCAGAGAAATTGGAGCAGGCATCCTCAAACTATGAACCGCAGGCCACATGCACCTCCCCGTGCTCCCCACCCCCAACCGCCCCAGGACATTTATCTGGCCACTGGGTGTTTTAGTCATTCTGTCTGTCTGCAGTGAATTTGTTCATAGTTTGATTTTTGTAAAACCATAGTCCAGCTCTCTAGGGATGAGGGACAGTGAACTGACCTTCTGTTAAAAAGTTCAAGGACCCTTGATCTGGACTATATAAGAAAAGCATGCCATACAGACATTAGGAAAGTTCATTAGCAACAGTCAAATGGCAGGTGATACAACCTGGTTTTCTGAAAATGAGAAGGACTTGAAACACTTACTGATGAAGATCAAGGATTGCACACTTCAGCATGGATTACAACTCAACGTACAGAAGACCAAAATCCTCACACTGAATCAATAGTTACAATTATTATAAACAGAGAACAGATCAAATTTGTCAAAATTTTTATCCTGTTTGACTCTTCAGTTAGTGCTCATGGAAGCAGCAGTCAGGAGACCAAAGGATGCATTGCACTGGGTGAGTCTGCTGTACAGGCCCTCTTTAAAGTGTTGGGAAGCAGGGGTGTTATTTTGAGGACCACCCTGTGCCTGAACAAAGCCATCATATTTTCAAGCTTCATATACCCTGCTGGTATTTTAAATACTGTGCTCACTTCATGGCATTGTGTCATATCTTTGATAATCCTTACAATATTTCAAACTTTTAAAATAATGTGATTATTTTAAAATAATAGACTCAAGAGGCTACAATAGAGCAAGACTATCCAAGGTGAAAAGGAAATAGTAAAGCTACTAGACAAAGAACAGGTCATGAAGAAGAAATATGCTGTCCAACTCTAAGGAAATATTCAGTGTAAACTTTATGAGTGTTCTTGCTGTTATTGATATGTGGCATCAAGTAAGTTCCAAATCATATCATGCCAGTGTACAACAGAACAAGACATAGCCCTATTCAGCAAATTCTTCACAATTGTCCATATGTTTGAACATAGTACTGCAGTCGCTGTGTCAATCGGTCTTTCTGAGAGTCTTCCTCTGTTTTGATACCCCTCTTTACAAAGGATGAAGTCCTTCTCCTGGAACTGCTCTCTCCTGACGAAATGTGAAAAGTCTCACTGTCTTTCCTTATAAGGAGCATCCTGACTCTACTTCTACCAAGGCAGATTTGTTCTTTCCTTTGGAAATTTATGTTTCCAATATTCTTTCCCTGCACTACAGTTTTCTTGCATCAAGTATTCATCAGTCTTTTCCATCCATTGTCTAAATTTCACATATATATGACAAATTCTTATTGTCTAAATTTCACATACATATGGCAAATTTGTAGTGTCATTAATCAGATTCCTAAATGTGCTCATACATCACGGTTTGCTTTTATTTTCATATTTGAGAAAGGGTGCTCTTGCTGTTAGATGTCGTTGAGTTAGTTCTGACCAGTAGTGACCGGATGCACAATAGAACGAAGCACTGCACAGTCCTGCCTGGCTCACAAAGGTTCGTATGCCCAAGTCCTTTAGCCATGGTTTCAGTCCATCAATTTTAGGGCCTTCCTCTGTTTTGCCACCCTTCCACTTGACCAAGTATAATGTTTTCCTTCAAAGACTACTATCACCAAACAACATTTTCAAAGTAGGTGATGCCAAGCCTTGCCATGCTTGCCTTGAAAGAGCGCTCTGGTTGTACTTCTTTCAAGACAGATCCGTTGGTCCTTTGAGTAGTCCACGGTAACTTCAGCATTCTTCACCAGTACCACAATTCAAATACACTGATCCTTTCTCTTCCAAGAGTCATACTTCATAGATGGCAAGTTCTTATTCTGAGCAGATTTTTTTGCAGTTGATTTTTCTTACCTTGACCCATACCTCACCAGCAAATGAAGATAAAAAGTCTACAGACTTTACCGGGTGCATGTCACCATGGTCAACTTTACTTAGAGAAAGCATCTCCTCCTCAATTACATTTCAATTGCCCTCAGAGTCAAGGGGCTCATTCTCTGGCACTATCTTTAACAATGCTCTGTTTCCATTCATTCGGTATCTGATAATGCTTTGATGCTATGCATAAGGTTGTCAGTAGCTTTTTTTCTCTGAAGTAGAGAGCCAAGTCCTTCCTTACCTGTTCTTTGTCTGGTGTGAATAGAACACCTTAAAGAGAATATAGAAGTCCAGAAGACATGGGTCTTACCTTGAACAATCTAAATCCTGATGAAAATGTAAGACATACCCTCAAAAATAAAATTAATCAATAATTTTTCATGGACGTATACTCAAGAGAGTCTATGAAGGCAAGAACCTGTGTGTGGCAGAAACCTAGCGAAGAAAAAAGCAAATATTTTTCACTAAAACTATGGACAGAAAAATGGTCAGACTATACCCTTTCATAGGCACAAACTTGTGATACTGGGAAAGACCATGCATGCACATATTTGAATGTGACAGTTTTCACTGCACTAAGATCAAATAAGACAAACCAGTAACAAGTGCCTGTAGAGACTCTGCATGCTCACTGAAGACGAACAAGAGAATGACTTCAGCCGAGAGGTTTTGCCTTAAGTTGAAGCTTATATAAGGGCAAGCAAAGAAGAGTGCAGGGTAGCTTACTTAGAGTGGCAGAAAGGAGAAGCAGTCTGGAAAACAAGACTAATGACCTTCAAATTAATTTTTACCTAGACTTCATCACTTGTCTGTCTGTAGACCTGTGGTGGCTTGACTGCTGCTCTAACTGTGTGCTGGCAACTCTAGCCCTAGTATTTTAGATATAAGCAATGGTTTCAGCAGAGCCTCCAGACTAAGAATAGCCTCTAAACTAGGTCTAGGCTGTCCACTTCTTTAGAATTAGTCATCATAAATCTTATGAACATGAGCAGGATGTTCATTTCTAAGTGATTAGCCACTCAAACCATATGAATTATATCATGTGATGTAATGCTGGAAGAGGAGCCCCTCACTATGAAACACACTTGATATAGAACTGGGGAAGGGCTATTGCCTCAAAGTAGAGTAGACTGTAGTAATGTAGATGCAGTAAATATTTGGGGATCTTCATTTAGTGATTGGGCATGACTCATTAATGAAAAGAAACAACTTCTATTAAAAAGAACAGTGTTGGGGTTGAGCCCCGGTGGCGTAAGTGGTTGAGTGCGGGACTGCGGCCCGTGGGCTTGGAGGTTCAAATCCAGTGGCTCTCAGGAGCGGCACTGGGTATGACCACCAGAGGGCATTGAGCCCCCCCCAACAAGAACCAAAAAAAATAAAAAGAACAGTATTAAATATATGAAATATGATACTAGGAATATTGGAGGTCTTCAGAAATGAAAAAAAATCATGACGATCAATATCGTAGGTATTAGTGAGATGAAGTGGACTAGTACTGGTGGCCATTGAGACATAGATAGACATGCTTTTCTATTGAAGAGGAATGACTGTAAAAAATAAAAAAAAAATCTCGCTTGAAATACAATGTGGTCCGTGATAGGATAATATTGCTACGTCTATAAGGAAGTAACTAATATAGCTATTATTTAAGTTGACATACTACACAAAAAGCTAGTGATAAAGTAATGGAAGAATTTTGTCATTTTTGCAATGTTATCCATAATTTATGATTGTCCACACAGTTGAATGACTGTTTAACTTATAACAAAATTTGGATAAAATTGTAGAAAACTTAATTATGCTCATGTGGAAACTGTACATTTACCAAGAAGCTTAAAATGAGGAAAGATTTGCAACAAGGTGATATATTTTAATCATATTAATTCCATCTATATGTTGAGGAGCTATTTCCAAGAGACTGGACTGTATGAAGAAGCATATGGCATCATAATTGGAGGTAAGTACATGAATAGCCTGTGAAGCTCAGATGATAATTTTCCTTGTTGAAAGTTAAAAGATGTTGAAGCACTTACTGTTGTATGGATTACAGTGAAAAGTAAAGAAAGTAAAAATCTTCACATCTGAGCTCTACGATAACATTAGGATAAACAACACAAGCTCAATGCACAACTGAACAAAACACTGCTAGATCCTGCACTGCATAATTGTTATGCTCCTAATTATTGTAGCCACTATGAGACTCCATCTATCTGAGCACTTTTCTCTTTATTGTTAATCCCAGACTTTACCAAACATGAGGTTCTATTTTAGGGCCTGATCTCTCCTGATAACGCTTCCAAAGTAGATGAGACAAAGCCTTGCCATCCTTCCTTCTAAGGAGCATTCTGGTGGTAATTTTTCAAAGACAGCTTTGCTGTTTATTTTTCTAGTAATCCATGGTCTTTTGTCATTCTTTTTTTTTTTTTTTTTTAGCTTTTCTTATTCATTGTCCAATGTTCACATGCCAGTTTGGCAATTTCAAAGACCAAGGCTTGGATCAGCTATACCTTAGACCACAATGTGAAATCTTTGTGCTTTAATACTTCAGAGGGTAGTTTTTTTTTTTTAGCAGATTTTCTCAAAGCACCATGTCATTTGATTTCTTTATAGCTGCTATCATGAGTGTTTTTTCTGTTTACTAAGGTTTTAGTCTTTTTTTTAGGTTTTAGTCTTTGATCTTCATCAGTAAGTGCTTCAACTCCTCTTCACTTTCATCAAGCAAGGCTGTATCATCTGCACATCACAGGTTTTTAATGAGCCTTTCCCAGGCCCTGACTTCTCATATTATTTGCTCAGCATACAGTTGAAATGAGTATGATGAAATGACACAATTCTTTTCTGATTTTAAACAATGAAGAAACTCCTTGTTCTGTTGAAACAGTTGGCATCTGATTTATATACAAGTTCCCATGAGTGCAACGAACTGTCCTGGAATTTCCATTCTTCCAAACATGACCCATAGTTTGTGATGAGCCTCATGGTTGAATGCCTTTGCGTTGTAAAGAAACAAGTAAATATCTTTCTGATATTCTTTTCTTAGAGCCACGGTCCATCTGAGGCCAGCAACGATAGCCTTCATGTCATTCTCTTCTGAATCTACTTAGAACTTCTGACAAAGTGCATGTACTGCTTCAACCAGTTTTGAATGGCCTTACATCTGGTCTCTTTTCTTTAGCACTATCAGTTCTTGATCATGTGCTACCTTGTCAGATATTTGAATATTGCCCAGTTCATTTTGATACACTGGCTCTCTGCATCTATCTTCTTGCATCATTCTTTATTTTACACTATAATTTTATATTTTTGCTCATAGAATCAATAGTGGAAATCTGAGGCTTCAAGTTTTTTCTTCAGTGTTTTCTGCTTGACGATTGTTTAGTGATCTCTTCCCTTGTAGTTTTCTAACTCCAGAATTTTTCACATTTCATTAAAATGCTTTCCTTTGACTTCTCAATTTGTCCTTCAAAATTTTTATGTTCAGATTTGTTTGTCAGCATTTCTTCTACTCACTTCAGTTATTTTGCATTCAAAAGCAGTCTCAAAGTCTCTTTTGATATCCTCCTTTAGAAAAGATATATTAATAAATGTGGAGAGAACCATTTATTCTTCATGAACTATAACTGCATGTACTAAGATGAAATTATGGATGTGTGCTTCAGTGAAGTTGAGTATCAGAGGAAAATAAGAGAGGAAAGGCACTGTTTATTGAACAATTTCTAGTAGGTCTTATGTACTGAGATAAATATTTAATGCATGCTACTTTTTAATTTACCTAAGAAGATGCAGAAATAGATAGAATCCTCATTTTGTAGATAAGAAAAAAAACTCAGAGGGAGTATATATTCTATTAAAATTTCTAAACTTTAAAATGTAATGGGACAGGCCAAGTTTTGCTGTTTCTTTTTAAAAAATTATGTCAAACAATTATATTTAAAGACAAAACCAACACCAATAATAAAAAAAAGAAACTCATCAGAATAGCAAAGCATACTAAATGGATTTTTTGTAGGGGAGAGTATACAGAAGATTGATTTGTCAAGGGGCCTCCAGAGAAACAGCTATAAAAAAGTCCTGGGTAGATAAAGAGCACAGAAGTTATGGGAGACGATCTCTTCAGAGTTAATAAAGTTAATTAAGTTCTTGCCCCATTGAGACAACAAATATCTGTGGAGGCCAGATTTAGAAAGTAAGTGTATGAACTAGTATCATAGATAAAATAGAGACAGTAGAAAAGTAAGGGCAGGTGTAGTATCTAAAGAGGTCATCTGTGACTCAGATTTAGTAGATTGCCAGCCATCTGGGTTTCCTGCCAGCATTACCATATGAACTGGGTGCTCCTGGATGGCATCCCCTGCTTTCACAAGGAACTCTTGTGTTGAGAATGGTGATTTGCAACAGTATAGGAGAGAGGGGGCCAGGTGTGTGCATAGAGAAGCTAGTTCAAAGTGACTTTAGGAAACAGTCTTTCACTGAGTAACAGAGAATAAGACGTTTAATGCTAAGGAAAGAGTATGGTTTTGTAATATAAAATAATTCTATGATAGAAATTTGGGGATCATTAAATAATTATGATTAAAACTCTAATGAACTCAGATTCGCACACGATATGTAACATGATGTTATGCTTGGTAAAGAAGAAGGGTAGTGACAAAGAGGAAGGTCTTCAAGGAGATGGATTGCCACAGTGACTGCAGCAGTGGGCTCAAGCCTGGGAACAAATGAAGATGCCACACGATGGACAGTGCCTGGTTCTGTTGTGCATGGGACCCACAAGGGTTGGAACGAGTTCTATGACACCTAATAACTTGTAACATGATCACTGTTTGAAGCTTATGTTCACTCAAGGATCGACTAATCCATTGTTATCATTTTTGAGATTCCCTAAAAACTGTGTACATGCGTACCCATTTCACCTTCCTTTCTCAAATCCCTGCTCCTGGAATAGGATGACAGGAAGCCAACTGTCACTCATAGTGACACAACATAGCCTAGGAACTTATAATTTTACTTTGTTTCTATGTCACTGTCTATTCTAGACATCACCCATCCACGGGATCATATAAGATTTTGCTTTTGTGATCTCATTTATTTCACTTAGTACCTTTTCCCTTGGGTTCACTCATGGTGTATAGTGTATCCAAACCATTCTATTTCATGTCTAGACAATATTCCATTCTATTTATGTACCACATTTTGTTTATTCACTCCATAGTTCAGACAACTTGGTATTTCAGCCTTTTAACACATGTGAATACTTCAGCTATGATTTTGGTATAAACACCTCTCTTTAATTCCCTGTCTTCAATTTTTTGGGGGGTTTATATATCTGCTTTTATAGTTTTCTACAGTGTATACCTGATTTTTATGGCACACCAACAATAGATGTGTTTATACTTATCCATAAATTTGTTAATGATTGATATTACCCTTATTGATTAAAAAACTAAAAATTCACTGTCATTGCATGAATTCTGGCCCTACATAAAGTGCATCTTTATGAGATCAGACAGATTGATCTTTCTCTCATGTAGCAGAGGATTGGTTTGATACACTTATGATTAGCTATGTAATAAACAGTATCACCCTAAAATAAATAGATAAAAATACATTTCCTTCGAGTACATTTTGACTCATCGCCATGCCACAGAGGAGAGTTGAACTGTCAATAATGTTTCCAAGATTTTCATATGTGTGGAAATGGATGTACATACCCTTTCCCATGGCATAGCTGGTGGATTTGAGATGATGACATCAGGCCATCTTGTGCACATGAAATGGAGATTTGGTTTGAAATTATGATTTTGGTTTTTGTATGATTTGGTTCTTATTTGATCTCATTTGTTTTTCCATTATGGTTTTGATCTGAAATCCCCTAATTACTAATGACACTAAGCATTATTGTGTGTGCTTACGGACCATTTGTTTATATTCTTTTAGAGAGATTCAATTCCTTCCTCAATTTTTAAATTGAGATGTTTACTATTTTGATGTTGAGTTATATGCTTTTAAAAATACATTATGGATATTAAATGTTTGTAAGATGTGAGATTTACTTATGCTTTATTCTATTCTGTTAGTGTCTTTTTTTTGTAGTGTTTTTTGCTGCACATAAGTTTTTGCTTTTAATGAAGTTAAGTTTATAATATTTTTCTTTGTCCATTCTCTTGCTGTCATAACCCAATCTAAGATTATGCAGACTTGCCTGTATGCTTCCTTCTAAGGATTTTGCTTTGAAGTATTTAAATTCAAGTTGTTCATCCATTTTGAGTTATTTGTGTATGGTGATGGTACAACTTCATTAGTTTGGATGTGTATATCCAGTTTTCCTATCACGATTTGCTGAAAATACTTTACTTGGGTCCATTATTGAAATAGATTGACCATAGAGGTGAAGGTTAATTTCTTGGATCTCTATTCTATCCCATTTGTTTTTATATCTATCCTTATGTCAGTGAAACACTTTGATTTGTAATTAGTAACTTTTTTTATTATTATTGGTTCTGGTCTCTGGAGGGGGAGAACCGAATTCAACATTTTTAGAACAACCATCTTTTTTGTGTGTGTGGCATCATTGTCCTTGTGGGAGTAGGAAGTTCAGCCTTGCTCCTGGAGAGTTGCTGCTGGATTTGAGCCATTAGCCCTGTGGGCCACAGTTCTATACACAACCACTACGCCACCAGGGCTCAGCCTAATTTGTAGCTTTGTAATAAGTTTTAGAATCAGGAAATATGAGTTGTCTTATTTAATTTTTAAAGTTGTTTTGAAGATCTTAGGCCCATTATATTTTTATTTAAATTTCAGAGTGGATTTTTCTGTTCCTGATAAAAGAAAGAAGAAATTGGGGATTTTCATATTCGGCTTATTAAATCTGTAACACTTTGGGAAATAATGTCATCTTGACAACATTTAGAGTTAGAATCCATTAACTTGGGATCTTTCCAATTATTTTGGCCTTTTAAATTCTCTTTCAGCAATATTTGTAATTTTCAGTATGCAAGTATTATGTTTGCTGGGTTAACTTTATACCTACATATTTTATCCATTTCCATGTTAGTGTAAGTAAAATTTATTCATTGATTGTTAGTTAGTAATGATAAAAATACAGCGATTTCTGTTTTGCTGACTTTGTACCTTACAGATGTGCAGAATTAAAAGATTTACCTGTAAGAGTTTGCTTTCTTTCCATTGTGTGTGTTTATGTATGGATTCTTTATGAGTTTTCCTATGTAAGATTGTGCCATTTTTGACTAGAGGCCATATAGTTTTTCCTTTCATATACAGTTAATATATTACTTAATATATATTACTTAATATATGTACTTATATACAGTATATATATATGCCTAATTTCCCTGGCTAGCACTGCCAGAGGGTATTCACTAGAAATGGTGAAAGTGGGTATGCTCTCAGGAGAAAATCTGTCAATCTTTAAGTATTAGGTATAATACCATTTGCAAGTTTTTGGTCAATCATCTTAATCAAATTGAGAAGGTTAATTTTAATCCTAGCTTATTAAAGTGTTTATGATGAAACTATGTTGCTTTGTGCCAAATGACTTTTCCTGCATCTTTTTAGATGATCTGCTTCCTTGTTCTATTACAAGTGTTGCAGTGCATTGATGAATTTTCGTGTGGTCAAAACCATCCAGTTATTCATCAAATGATTCTCATTTGTCACAAATAAACAACTTTTTAATATGCTTTTGAATTTGATGGACAGCACTTTGTTAAAAATCAGAGATGAAAGTTTGAATGCCAAAATATGCCATCACAAACCATGGTATTTGAAACTATCTTATAGGCATGAAGTGAGGCCTTTGAAGTAGGATGCCGGTAAAGAAATACTGAATTTGCTGTGCATTTCTCGTTGAATGAACCAATCAATGTTAGAAGCAGTTAGAGTAGAATGCTCCTTAGAAGAAGGCATGGTAAAGTTCTCTCACCTATTTTACCCATGTTATTAGAAGGGATTATCCTTGGAGAAGGCCTTCACGCTCAGCAAAGCAGCATCTGTGCCAAGGCGGAAGACCCTCAACAGCATAAGTGGACAAGATGGCAGTAACCCTGGCCTCGAACATAGCAATCGTGGTAAGACTGATACAGAAGCAGCCCGTGATGGGTTCTTTTGTACATCAGGCCAATATGAGTCAAAATGACTTAAGAGCACTTTCACAACATCATTCTTGTTTAGGCTTTTTGTATCTCTGGGTCTAAGGTGTTTGAAACTGTCATTTTATTGTTTTATGGTTTCTTTTCTTCTGGCTTCTGCATCATTTTAGACTAATGGATTAGATTATGTTAGTATGTGGAAGGGATAAGAAAGTTTTCGTATCTCTTCAACTTGTTTTGGAGGCCTCTGAGAAGGATGCGAGTTAATGAACTCATCAATGAGGTCATCTGGGAAAGGGGTTGTCTGTTTTGGGAAGTCTTTGATTACAAATGTAATGACTGTACTTCATCAGAAATCTACTCAAAATTTCCATACTTATCAATGAAAAGAATGAAAATAAATACCTCCCTCACACACAAATGCACATACAGAGAGCAGAAGCATATGGTTCATTCAAAGGAAAATGACAAATTGGCTTAACAATTCATGAGGAAGCCAAGAAGTTAATGAGGAAAACAGTGGGAGGACCACATCTGATATCCTCCAGCTCCATTGGATGATTGCCACAAGAGAGAAATTAGATATGCCTCCACCTCCAATTTGGAAACCAATGCTCACTTCCACCAAACTGCTTCTGTGTTCATTTATTTCGTGCAGTGGCCACACAGAACTCACAGATGATGCTCATGATTATGGCATTTATTAGGGAAGATGACAGGTTAGAATTTGGGTGAGAAGTTTTCAGGATATAGATGTTCAGTCAGGACCTCTTGTAAACATTTTTCTCAGTGAAACTTCTCTCTGATTCTGAGACACTTGGCTGAGCCTCTGCCTGGCTCAGACAATTTTACAAAACGTCTTTAGGACTGCCATTAATTGTCCAAAGGGCAAGATTTTCTGATGTAGTCTCAGTCTGAAGGCAGTCAGTTCTAACTTCTGTGGGGTAAATCGACTCCTCCAATTAAGTGCCCTCTGGCATCCCACTCCACAGGCCTGCCTCCCGACCAAAAACACTCAGTTTTACTTTCTATCCGGGTCAGGGATTCAGCTCTGAGTTCTACTGTTGCTGCTTCTCAGGCATTCCTCAGAGCCAGGAGTTCAATGTACGAGGATCTTGGGTTCCAAATTATGTACTCTATTTCTGGTACTTTTGTTGGCTGTGAGAAATCCCTTCCTGGTTATAAAAGGGTTCATTTAAAATACAGCATGATAGAAACCAGGGTTATTCTGTTAACCGCCACTTAGAGCTAAACAATATAATCCAATCTATTTTCTCCCCATCTTCTTACCCAGATCGGTCACAAAGGGGAGGGTAAGTCGATGGGAGTAGCAAAGGCTCTGGCTAGAAGAGCCATATGAAATAATTCATTGGATTACATTGAACATCCTAGATAAAGATGTTACATAAATTATTTTAAATATCCTTAAAGAGATAAAGGAAACCGTGCACAAAGAAGTAAAAGGAACTCCCACAAAAGAGTTGTTTTCACTGAATCAGAGGATTTATCATCTTCAGACTTTTTGAGACTTCATTGAACACTGTATGTTTTTTTTTTTTGGGGGGGGGGCATCACTGCTCTCTGGTGGTGGGAGTAGGAGGCCCAGCCCCACTGCTGGAATTGAACCTCCGTCCCAGTGGGTCGCAGTCCCGCGCACAAGCACTACACCACAGGGGCTCAGCTCCGAACACTGTATGTTTAAAACAAAGGAACAAGCAGGTTTTTGTACATTATCTTTATGTGGAACATTCTTTTAAAATTGTCTCTATAAATATAATCCAGAATTTATAATTTAAATATAAAGTTACAATAGTAGAGGTTTAAAATATTTCATGTATATGTATCTCTCATTTTACTTATATTTGCCATTTAAAACTAAGATGCCATGATCTTTTCTTGAACAGTGAAATATAATAAAGAGACAAATATAAGGTGAAGACTGTCTCTTAGAATTTAGATATGCTATCAGAATCCAAAAATTATATTTACTTTTTCTCATTTATTATCTGCTATCATTCAGATATTTTTGATTTTTAAATTTCTCTTTTACTTCCGCATTGTTCCATTATTTTTTATTTTCAGCCTTAATGTATCAGCATTAAAAGGTTTCTTTTATGGCAGTGGATATGATGATGTTGGACTGCTACTTCCTTATTCAGAGAAAATTGCTTATACTAAAAAGGACACTATAGGGGATTGTGATAGACTAGGTTCTGTGTATAATAACTGAGAGGAGTTTAGATCAAGAACAAGAGCTCACAGAGATGTAATTGTTATGAAAGTAGTTAAGTCAAGCTTGGTCATCAGAATTGATGCTGGAGGAGTTTCTTACTCACATGGCTGCCTGGCATTGGGAAGCGGGGATGACTCAGAGAGCTGGGAAGTCAGATAAACAGAGGTGGTAGAGGCAGAGGTTGATTGGCAGATCAGAAGCTGTGACAAATGGCAGGGGTGTGTGTGTGTGTGCAAGAGAGAGAAAAAACAAATAAAAAGAGAGGGAGAGTGATCATTTTGAAATATTTTTTATAGATATCAAATTGAACACCCCCCTCCCCCCAAGGAGATGTCATCAGCCTGTCTTCTGCACCTTACAGGAGGGTTTACTATCATACTATGGAGCATGCCATCCAGGCCATCCCATCAAAACCTTACTATCACAGTGAACACAATACTTAACTATAAAAAGTATAAAATGAGTAACTAGAACTTTGTGTTGAAGTAGATCTTAAATGTGAGTGGAGGAAGAAATCATAAGACAAAAATTTGACATTTCTACCATGTCAAGTTTAAAGATCTTTATTAAAATAGGACAACATTGACAATATAAGTAGGATTCTACATTTGTCATTTTCTAAAATTGACAAATGATTACTATCTGAAAACCAGGAAGAAAAAAATCCACAAGTAATTAAGTAAGACAAAATATAAAAGTCGAAGGACAAAAATTCAAAATAACGCACAGATATATGAAAAACTGATGACTCCTGCAATTACTCAGATAAAGATGTTAATAAAAACATAATACATATAATAACATGCAACCATTAAGTGAATATTATTTAGGCATATACTGTTGGATATAGGAAAAGATGGCTCTTATATATTGCTAGCATTAATACAAACTGGTACAAACTTAGGAGAAAAACTAGCATTTCATTGCTATTAAGTGTGCTTAATGATATGATATAACATCTTATATGCTTTGGACATAAATTTTTATGAGTTTGTTCATCTCCTCATGCTCAGATATTTTTAGACCACTTTATACAAGTTTCACCTTAAGATTTTAGAATAGATGTTGGATGGTCAAAGACTCCAACATCTTTTGCGGCTTGCACTAAATCCTATCTTCAATTTAAGACCAGTTAGCTTTTATATCATGGCTAGATCAGGTCTCATCT
Source organism: Nesogale talazaci (assembly GCA_004026705.1). NCBI lineage: Eukaryota > Metazoa > Chordata > Mammalia > Afrosoricida > Tenrecidae > Nesogale > Nesogale talazaci. Next base: position 283,113 of record PVJH01000261.1, read on the forward strand.
GCCTCAGGTTGCTCACCTTCAGGAAGAGAACACAGACGATGTGGATGCTGTAACAAAGTATGGTGAAGAAATGTATGGTGCAAGACTATCAGATAAAAGAACATGTAGGGTCATAAAGGCTTGTTTCCAAATAAGCAGCCATCTACGTGAGATGGCGACTCATTCCACATGGAAGAAGCACACCAACATCGGTTACTGTAGGATCATAAATCATAATACAAAGTTGAAAGAGAGAATAGTCTTTGAGACTCAACTGTGAGAATCTGGTTTGCAGAGGCTATGGATGACAGTTGAGTCCAAGATACATTGTAAATAAGCCCCTGGGGATTTCCTTCTATCTCTAATTGAGAGATGGGAGGAAGGTGTTATCAAATAACGCACATTGGAGAGATGGATATAGAAGATTGAAATGATAAACCAGAATTGAACAGTTAAAAAGTTTGTCACTTGATCCCCCCACTTCCTACCCTTGATGCATATTAGATCCGATCTGGTTTTCAGCATTTTCTGTATTTTTTTTTGTTTGCTCATATTGGGATTTATCTTAGCTGTGTTGTATCATTGGGTTCACCCTCTTGAAATTTCGCTATATGTTTTTCATTTTTATGTATATGAGACATAGAATTGATGGGCGTAGAGGGACAGCTAGTAGAAGAACCGGGGAGTTGGTGGTGGTGGCAGTGGTGGTGTTGGGGCAGTGTCAAAGAGAGTTGATGTCAAGGAGTTCAGGAAGAAAATCAATGATTTGAAACTGGCAGCAATTGTACAATACTGCTTGATGTGACTGAATTATGGAATGATATAGCTGCATCAATTCCCAAGGAAATGGTTTTGAAAAAAAATCATATCATCTATAAAATATAAAAAAAAAACATGGATTTGTATCATTAAGAAGACAGAAAATAAGATTAGGCACTCATGTTGTTAGGGGCTAGATGAAGAACAACCAATTCTTTATCAGTAACTCCAAGAACTTCCTCAGACAATTTATATTGGTTTTCTATGAGTCAATATTGAGATTTAATGGCATTGTTTTTGTTTTATTCAAGAAAATTTGTGTCTCCGGAGAGTTGAGTCACTGAATAATTTGAAAGTATGTCCTCCCTATACCAGCTACTGGCATCAGATAATTTCTTGTTTACTTTCTTCTTCTAATGTTTCACCCAACTCTTACTCACCCTTTACCCTTCCATGGCCTGAATGAAGGTTTTAGGTCATATGCATAAATTAATTTTACCCAAGATCCAATTAATAATACCCAAGATCCAAGTGTCTTTCTGGCAATTGTCTTATTTATCTTCATGTCTGTCACAATCTCAATTCCCTATAAAAAATTAAAAGTAATCTTATAGTCAGATTTAAGACAGAAAAGTATAATTAGCAGATTTATTTTGAACTTCTGTTAAGGTGAAGAAGGATTGCAAATATGGTAGTCCCCCCCCCTTTTTGCGGAGTTTTCAGATATAATTTTGCTGTCTACTTTAAGGGTACTTAATGTTTTCATAAATTTCTCATCCATTCCCCAAACTACTGTATTATTGTACACCAAGATGTCTCAAGCTAGTGTGCTGTTCAATATGTGTGTGGAAAAACTTTTACTGACATGCTGATAATTTACATTACTTTGGTGCATGGATCATCAGCTCTGCCAATTTTTAAAGTGTTCTTTCATATCCCTCCCATGAAAAAATTTCATTGTTGCTGTTGTGAAAGGCGTGATAAAGTAGATATCGTTACAGACATCTTTAAACTAGCTTTTTGGAAATCCTCTGAGGGCACAGGGAGCCCTGGTGGAATAGTGGTTGCTAGCTGGGTGACTGATCTTAAAGTCAGCAGTTCAAAATCGCCAGCTGCTGCAAGGGAGAAAGATGGACCCTCGTCCTAAAGTGACGAGTTTGGAAAGTCACCGGGTCAGTCTACCAGTCCTCCAGGATTGCTATGAATTGTCATTGACTTTGGTGGCTGTGAATTTGGTTTTGGTTCATGCCTGCACATAAAACTGTATGTGGAGTGCAGGAAAGAGTCATTTCATTCAGGGTTATTGAGTCCAGTTATTTCTATGGACTATCTCAATTTTCTAAATAGACTTTGTAACTATAGTTGAGGAATGGAAATAGAGGACTGGTTTGTGGGATATTAGGAAGAGCAGCAGATTGGAGTCAAGAAAAGATGACTCAAACCTCAAGTATTCTCTGAGTTAGGACACAAATCGCTGAACCTCTGAAAGTATTGTTTTTGCAATTTATAGATGGGAAATAATACCAACGTATGATGAAATATATTCTTGAATTGAATTTCAGTGAATTTTGTGTTGGTGATGAGGGAGACATTTTTTAGATTGATGTTCAATAAAATATATGAATAGCATCCTTTGATAGCAATGGCATATGGCAGCAGGCACGATTTACCAATCTTGGCCCCTCTTCATATTCCCATCATTGAAACATTTCTGAATTTGAGGTGTTTGCATTAGGTAAGCGAAGACCTGCAAGCCCTCACATGGTCCCGTATTTGCACACAGATGCAGTCCCCTTTCAAACTAATTAGCTTCTAACAAAGCAGTGTTTATACGTTGTATATGTAAATTGGTCTGAAGTGTTGCTCAGACAATCTTATTATATTTAAGAATAAAACTTCCATCAAGAAATTGTACAAAACGAAAATAGACACACCAGCTGGATAAATCTATCATATGTAAGGATGGAGGGGAGGGACAAGCACTTTTAATTAGCTGAGTGAATGCAGTTTGCTGAACACAGAAAGCACAGCCTTAGTCATATTAAAATGTGCCTAATTTTCTGTGAAAAAGTCCCATCAGAACAGGCCTGACCATAGTCAATCATACTAAAAGCCACTGGTGCTTAATTTGATTTACCAATATAAAATGCAAATTAGGTTATTAAGTGGAGTGGCAGACAGAGTAAGGCCCTTTTCAAACCATCAAGTTAAATGCAAGCAGGCAGCGAACTGGTTGTGCAAAGAAAATTTTAGCATATTCGTTTGATTAGTGCTACAAAAATTTAATTAGCTTGGCTAATTACTTGACAAATTGCTCTACACAAGAGAAAAGGCAGAGGAGCTTTCCCCCCCTTTTTCTTTGCAAAAATCCTGTGTGTGTTTTATCCCAAATGCTATCTGCCAATTTGTAAAAGCAGTATTAAATGAATGGAAGATGGCCCCCAACAATAGCAAATTGTATAATGCATATAATTAGACAAGGCCTGCACACCCATACCTGTATGTCCATACTCATGTCTAAAAATATTTATCACAATATTTCTATGTAACTACTGTCAAAACAGATTATTACAGAGCAGTCCGTTGTTCTTATGAAAGAAAATATTGGGCATGATATAGAAAATAGATGTTTGTGAGCTCCTTAGTTCCCAGAGGGGGTTGTTTCTTTTAAAGGAAACAGGAGAGACAGGCAAAGGCTGAGTTATCATCAGAGAATGGATCTCTAGGGCAAAACTCTTCTGGCTGGGGCTCGGGAAAAGGATAAAACATAGAAAATTTGTGCTTTTGTGGTCCATTTGGAAAGTAAAGCTGTGAAATAATTTCCAGTAGAGTCTACTGGCTTTGTATGGCCAGCATTGCCACAGTGCTTTGAATGCTGTGTAGGGATCGTTCCCCCTTGTTCTTGTCCCTCTGGAAGGTAGCGCAGACTTAGCAGCCCCCGTTTAGGAAGGGCTCACAAGCTGTGCAACTGAGAAGGGAAGCAGGCGGCTAGCCCATGTACAGTCTATTGGTGGATTTAGAATACTCCTGCATCAAGGAAAACATCTGAATTCAAAGAGAAACTTGATTCTCTAACAGCAAATATGTTTTTATATGAACATCCATGATGACTCAAAGGGCATTTCATATATTCACAGCATTATTTGACGTGGAGAATAATAATTTTTCTTCAAAGACCTCTAAGATGAAGTAATGAAATGGAAGGGAAGGGGGAGGAATTTGTTAGTTTTAATTTCAATGTGACAATCCCTGTTTATTTTTCAAATAAATAATGGAATGATCTTGTTAAATGTCTGCAGAACTAGTTAGCCTGCTGAAATGGAGCACCACGATTTTACCATAGATAAGCCTACTCAAATAAGCATCATGTTTAGTAAGCACCACACTTTGCTGTTAGCAGATAGAAAGTGTATTTAGTCTATGCTCAATCAATTCCTATAGGAACAACAAAATACAAATGCAAAATTCAATCAGTATTCCTGACTTTAGTGTAGTACCCCAGGGGACTCAGTGGTCAAATGCTCAGCTGTTAACCCACATGTTAGGCAGTTGAACACACCAGCTGGTCTGTTTCTGTAAAGATTTGCAGACTTGGAACGTGGACCCAGTGGTCTTCTCTGCCCTATAGAGTAAGTAGGAGGTTGGAACTCACTCAAGAGCAGCAGATGTGGTTTCTTGGTTAATTTGGTTACTCATTGCTGTCAAACAAAATTCTTCCTCATAGCTACCCTAAATGACACCATGCAACTGCCCTGTGAGATTTCCTGTGTTGTACATCTTTGGAGAAGCTGACTGCCACATTTCCCCTAAGGACTAATCTGACAATGTACAAACTTTCATTGAGCAGGCTGTAGCTAAAACCCGGTGTCACCAGGGCTGCTGATTGCAGGGTTAGAACATGGTGTAATTGTAGCGCACCTGGAAAGACAACAGGCTGACCAGGTTGGGTAACACCTTTATTATCTTTCTGGCCATTTCCACTCTATGATCACATTAACACATCACACTGAGGGTGAAGTCACCCTCAAAGGAACTGCAAAGCAAATCACCTATAGGCAATGAATTACACAGATCATTTTACCAATACAGTGTACAGTTATGGGATGGGCTTTGTGACTTTCTTGAGAATGCATTTAGTCAATAATTACTGATACTGAATTTACATTCTTGTGAGTGTTATCTATGTTGAATACTGTGTTAGTCCGGGTAGACTAGAGAAACAAATTTCAAAGACACATATATAGATATAAGGAAAGTGTTTATATACAAAAGGAATGTAACACTAAGAAGGTATCCCAATCCAGTCCAGCACAAAGTCATATGCCCCAAATCAGTCTGCAAAGTCTCCTTCCGTCTCACAAAGTTACAGGTCAGTAGGTGCAGAATTCTGGCACTGGCAGGGGTCTCCCCATGGCTCCTCACTTCCAGGGCTCAGTCTATCAACAGCAGAAGCAACTCATCGCTGTCAGAAGCCCCAGCTTCAGAGGTCTGGCTCCATCAGGGTAAAGCCATGTGGTCTCTCTGCCGGCTCCTCCAGCTTCTTGGACGCTGCCATCTTGTCTTTTCCATGACGCATCGCCTCTGAGAGTAACTCCCAACAACTGGGAAAGCTTCTCATCTTCATGTGGGAAATAGCGTGAGATTTCCCAGAAGTCTTAGGAGAAAACCATGCCCACATAGAGGCCTCATTGGCTACTAAAGGCTATCTCCAGATTAACAGGCTAGACTCCACCCCTACATTCCAATCATAAAATTAACATAAGCACATGACTGCCACACCTACTCCATCTTTGTAAAGATATCTTCTGAGAACTCCTACCGAATTGGAAAAGTATATCATTTTATAATAAAGAAATTACTGTTTTAGTATAAAAGAACTATACTCACAACTCATGCTTTTTATCCCTTATCTTAATGACTATGTTTCCCCTATACTTTTTCAATAGGTATTTTTAATTTCATAAATGGTCTCATTTTTAAAATTTTGATAGAAATAGTCTAATAAAGGGACTAAGTGGAGATATTTTCATAAGGATATGTATATCAATAGAAATTACTAACCTGCAAATATTTTCCAAATGTTGTCATGTGTAAATATTGAGCGTACTTCACTGTGCAGTGGCTGATGCAATACTAACTGCTAAAGGAACTACATTTGTTGATTATATTTTTAATATATTTTAAATTTAGCTCCATATATTTAATAGTAGTTTTTTCCCTTTGAGTCAAGTCCCCGAGTCCCCTAGACTTTACATGCTGCCCTGTTCTGGTCATGCGATTTCCTCATGATTGTTGGCACATTTGAGAATATAATCATTGCCATCGCTTGCCCAAAGTCCATAAAATGTAACAAACAAAACCAACTGCCATAGAGACAATTTTGACTCATAGCAGTGTTCTAGGGCACAGTGGAACTTCCTCGAGCCACCCACCAGGGCTCCCTAGCCAGGACCATCATGATTACTATTGATGGAGCCCTCCTCTGTGAGGACACAAGGCTTTGTGTTGGGTAAGTAAAAGTGTATTTCTTCTAAGGCTTCAGCTCATACATGCTCAGGTTTATTCCCATCCAAACATGTTTAAGATATCTTTGTGGTCAATGAAGGGTTAAAGGAAAATTCTCTCAGTAGTATACTTATCTTGGGCTTGTTGGCATACCTTCTGAAAAAGTCCCCATTGAAACGATGGTTTCCAATCAGATTTTCCATGTCAACTAAATCAAGGGCAATGAGGTATGAGGTGAGCCCAGAAAATGATCGTTGCAGTCATCTGATTCCTTATGAGCGATTATCACAGATAAAAGAGGATGATCAGGAGTGCATATTAGGAAGTTTACAGAAAATTGAGACCCGTATTGGTGAGAAAAATGACAGAAAATTTGTGCCAAGGATTTTTTTGCTTTGTTTTCTTTTGTTTACAACAATGTACTTGCTCATTCTTCAAACCTAAGGAGGGATATCCTAAGAGAATTTCATTGGGAAAAATTACCCCATCTCCCTACATCTTTAATCTTGTTCTTTCAGAATTCTTTTTCTTCCTTAAACTCAAATAATATTTAAAAACACTTAATTTCGGTCCTTTGAGAATGCAAAAATGTCCATTTGGACATGGTGTAAATTGAAGAGTGTAAAATTCTTTGTGGGAAAGTTTATCAAGATGGTAGCACAGGCTTCAGAAATGCAAAGATCTGGCTAGGGAACATATTGATGATCAGTCATTTCACATTTGTGTATATTTTGATAAAAATTCCTATGATTTTGTAACAGTCTATTTTTAATTGCCTTCATGTGTTTTATGACTCTGGTCTGAGAAAAGAAAGCCTTGTCACCACTTGAAGGGATGAGATTGAGATTGTGAGAATTTAAGTAAAGGATTCAAGATAAAATAATTAGTCCCTGACAAATCTGACATATGTAATGGATATTTTGAATTCCAGCACCATATTTTTTCCTTGTGTCATGAGGAAGTTTGGGGCATGCAAGTTTTAATGTGATTTTATTATCCGCATGTATAACTGATACATGCCTCCTATTTCAGGAACCCTGGAAGTGTCATAATTATGCATTTGGCTTTGATCCTTATGATCAGATGTTCAAACCAGCAGCAGCTCCCCAGGAAAAAGCCTGGACTTGCTGCTCCTCTACACAGCTCCAGTCTTGGAAACGCACAGCAGGTTGCTCTCAGTCAGCAGTAATTCAAGGGCAGTGAGTTGGGATTTTTAAACTTACTATTTCATGAAATTGATGTTTGTGATTTTATACGTGGATGGAATATTTTCGATATAATATATACATCTTTCTATTTTTCTCTCCATATAAGGTTTTTAAATAAGCTATCTATGGATTCAAAACATAATTATTTAATTATGTAATTGAATGATATGGCAATTGATATTCAGAGATTTAGATCACATAGATTTCTGAAGTCTCTATCAACTGTGGTGATGTTGACTACCAAGACCCACAGAAACATCATTGCTTTCAAAATTGTTTTAAGTGAGTCAGATTTTTCCCAGACTGTTGACATCAAAAGGTAAAAAAAAAAAAAAAAAGGGATATAGGCACAAAATTGGAGTGTAAGAAGCAAAAGTTATGTGTACATAACATACTTATGTTTGGGGAAGAAATTACAAGAGCCCAAAGATAAGAGCTTAAAATGATTTTAACTTACTAAAATAATTAACTTTCAGTGTGACTCTTTTGTGATTTAAAAATCTTAAGTGTCTAGATAATGCAGGGATTTTTCTCCTCATTAACATTGTGTCATATAAATTTAAGAAGACTTATTGAAGTCTTCTGTGGGTCCTTATGGATAATGAAGAGTGATCCGGCAACTGTGTGTCTACCAACCTGAAACTGATATTTGTGAAAATTTTGTTTCAAATATAAATAATAAATAATTGTTTGCCCAGATACATCAATCTTCTTGAAGCATATTTAAATAAATGGTATACCTTTTAATGCAAGTACTTCCTGAATTACCTCATATTTAAGAAGTAAGGACCTATAATGAGAATTTTCTGTTGTTTTTAAAAAAAATGTTCACTGTATGATTAATAATATGTACTACATGTATTGTTATAATACCCATTTTGCAGATGTTATCATTATTAGATATTCACTGACAGATGTTTCAAGTCCATGTTTATAAAGATGCTGGTAATAAAAGGTACAATACATTTTAAAAAGAAAAAGGTTCAGTTTACAGAAGAACCAATTGGTCATGAAGTTATCATAAAGGAATCCTGCTTTAAGTTGGGAAATACCCATAATAGCTACATTTCTGAAATAATTCTTCATATTTTGAACTGAGTGATAATTAAGCAGAGTCTAGGATATAAAGGGTCACAACAACAAATTCACATTTTTTAGACTCTGTCATTATCCATCCTTTATGGCTCGATGCTAATTCAGTGGTAGCGTTAGTGGACAGCAGTGAAAGAGCCCTGAGCTGACAGAAGACAAATACATCTCCCTGGCAGGAAGAACACCTTAATGCTCCGTCAAGGTGAGGATCGTGACATTGTAATCTGGACATGGTATCTGTGGATTCTACACCCTGGAAGAAATGTCTTGCTCAAAGATGAGATAAATAGAGGAAGGAACTCAAAGAAGCTGATTGACACAGTGGCTCTAGCCATGGGCTCCACATGACCACAGTTGGGCTCTGCTGCGCTTTGATTTGTCACACATAGGGTTGCTGCGGGCTGACCATGCTTAACTGCAACAATTCAGTCACCAAGCAGTGCAAATAATTCTGTTACTATCACAGGACCATTTCCTGATCCACAAAACAGAACAATAGCAAAGGAGAACGCAACAACTCTCCATTTAACTGTGAGAGGAAACACGCAGTAGATTCGAACGAAAAAAAAAAATGTTTCTTGCCCCCAATTTACTTGTAGTTGGTTGCATTTCTAATGACGTAAAAAAATACTATATTAAAAGGAGATATCTCATAATGAGGATCTTGCCAAATGTGCCCTCTACTCTCCGCTGGGTCCAGTGAACACTTCCTTTTCTTCTTCCCCAGGTTTACGAATTTTCTTCATGGCAAATGGCCACTTGTACATCTGTTCTTTTCTGTGCTCATTAAGGACATGTTGGGGCTGAGCCCCGGTGGCGTAGTGGTTGTGCGCGGGACTGCAGCCCACTGGGTTGGAGGTTCAAATCCAGCAGCAGCTGTCCAGGAGCAAGCCTGGGTCTCCTACTCCCACCACCAGACGGCAGTGATGCCTCCCCACAAAAAAAAAGAGACAAGGACATGTTCAAGCCGTGACTTAAACTTCCATGTTGCTGTGTTATGATTTATATCTCCTTTGATGGAAAATATAAATAAAAAAACTGCTATGCCACAGGTTATTAGACATTTTACTAGATAAGGTAGAAGACAGCAGGAAAAATGTACACTCAGACTACTTTCTTAAATTATTTCATGACGAGACAAATTTTTTTCTGCTACTTAGATTATGAAAAAAATATGGTAGAGGACAGAAAACAAGTATGCATACAAATGAAATCCATAATAACTCAAAGGCTAATTTATCTTCTCGCCATACCTCTATTTTATCAAACAGGTTGTCCTTTTCCAGGAATGTGTCTCTTCTAACAACATGTCCGAAGTATGCCAGATTTTCCACATTTGCCGCTGTGGGCCACTCAGGCCATCTTCTCCAAAGTCAGGTCACTTTGTCCTTTTTGTTATCAATGATATGTTCAATGTTCTTTTCTAGCGACACATCCAAATACATCAATCTTTCCTCAGTCTTCTTTAGCCAATGTCCAACAGGGTGGTGAATATCCTGCCAGTTGGCTGTTAAAAGCTGGCAAAATCATCAATACCAACTAGCATCATACGCTTCACCAAAGAGAGGCAGGTCCAGCTATCAGCATGGGGGCTGAGTTAATTAAATATTTGATCAGTGTGGCCCAAAATGATGTCATAGATATACAAATGGCCCTTGGCAGAAAAAAAATTCTTGCACTCCTTCCTAGAGCCAACATATTACACTTGATGGAATGGTCTATGAAACTGTGAGAAAACAAATTTCTGTTTGTGAAAACCATCATTGTGATTTTCTGTTAGATCAGCACCCACCGGTGAGGTATGGTCTGCAAATATAAAATGAAATGTAGTTTTATATGAAGACTATCAATGCAGGAATGTCTTGACTATTTAATAAATGCTTTTTCTCCCTCATTATTAAGCAGTCATTTTTCAATTGATTATTTTCTTTTCTTAGTGGTGAAAAGACTATAATCTACTGATAGATTTCAACAACACAGAATGTTTACCAGAAGAGAATTTTTTCTTCTTCCATTGATCTAAATACCTGTGATTTTTAGCAGCTTGAAGACTCCCAGAAGGTTTTTGTTGCTTTATTGCCAATTTGTCTGTGTTGCTGCCAAGAGCTAAATACAGTTGATGAAAATCACATGAATGAAAGTTCACCTGTACTAAGATTCTGAAGTGAAATCGAGGTAGCTTTACAGCTTAGGGACTGAGTGGATCAGCATGTCCTTTCATTCACCTGAGCAAGAGAGTAGTTGTCCTTCCTCAGAAGTTACAATAGAGAGCAGAAAAGCTTTAAGGTGATCCAATAGGAAGGATCTTCTAGAAACCCCACTATTCACATAAAATTGCTAACTATCTTTGTTCCATTTTGAAAGAAAACCACTCATGGGAATAGATGAGAAGAATATTTCAGACACAATAAGCATTCTATAGCCTGATCAGTTGTTCACTTCTCCAAATGTGAAATTGTCTCTATGTCTGATAAAGTGGGGCTTCTTTTGTTTCCTAATATTCTCGAAAGTATTGGTTACACATATGCGAACCTTTTTTCAGTTTATCATGATACTAGAAGTTTAACATTACAAGCTAGGAGTATATTTAGATACCTGAGAAAATGAATCCTATGTGCAGCAGGACCATTCGATCATTGTGGTCCAACTAACTTTCTTTCACAAAGGCATGAAAATGTCAGTTCTTGCTGCTGAATGCTATCAACTTTCTTGGTTTGTTCTTTGTAAAGAAGCATTTTATTGAATGTCCTCATAAAAGGGACAAATCTATAATACCAAGATCAATTAAATAAGGTAACCTCTTCAAAGTTTTGACTATGAAAAATACTCATCTAAGAACCTATTTTCAAAAACATCCCCTGTTGTCTCCTTAAAATCAAACTGCAGTTTTAACTGAACTGCTAAAAAAAAAAAAAAAAAAAAAAGGTTGGCTTTGTGCATTGTGCTCTTTTAAGAACAATCTGTGTGAGATCCGAGCCACAGAAGAACTCAAAAGATTAAATAGGAGCTTTCAAGTGCAGTGAGGTATATGTTACTGACGAAGGCCACTGTGAATAGAAAGGGAGAATCGTTGTACTACCTGAATAATAGTGTTACTAGCTTGTGCATGTAGAAACGGATGACTTGGTATACCATATGTAGTGTATATTAACAACAACAAAATAAAAAAAGATCATTATTGCAGCAAAAAGATGAAATTCCTCTGAAGTCAAATTCACATCACCATATGCTTTATCATTTAGGTGACAAAATTATTGTGAATATCAATATTTTTAAATCTTAAAACCAAATATCAAACTTTGATGGTTATTGCTTGAAATTTATAGAGAAAGATAGGAAGACAAAAAATTTAAGTCAAAATTATAGATAGACTTTCATAGAAAATATCTTTATTATATCATTTTAACTTGCTACATATTAGTAATGTGTTATCTTTGAAGTATAATTGCTCTCCATTGACCTAATTATCTGTTTTGTCTTTGATTATAATGTCTGACAAATAAAAGTACACATTAGATATCTTGTTTTATTACTTCTTTTGATTTTTAAGGAAGTCAATTTAGAGATATAAGTATATTTTAATAAACTACTTTGATAACTAAATATAATAAGTATAATAGCCTCATGAGAGAACTTTGTAATATCAAATTCTGCAAATTGGTATTCTGCAAATTCTGCTTTATATTGCCACTAAGTGAAGATGTAATTATTCTAAAACCAATCACATGTAATTTTGTTTTACATTTTCAAATATTTGACTTTTACATGTATCCACTTTACATGATAAACCTGCTAAATAATCCAGTGCTATGAAAAAAAATTTTTGTTTTTATTATCATTTCAATATAATATTTTTATTAGCATACCTTACATTCCATTATATCCCTTTCTTCAAATGCAGTTCTATTGTTCAATCCATCAGATAAGGTTACACAATCATTAATCCTATCAACTTCCCTCTCCTCTCCTTCTGCCCCTCCTCTCACTTCCAATACCCTCAGGGAACTCTTATTGCTCTCCCTTCCTCTAAGTGGTCATTTATCTTGACTACCATTTCCTGAACAATCTTAAATATTCAAATGAACATGTGCAAATCTCACATGAAGTATATCATATAAAAACTTTAATAGTAAGGGGAAGATGCCTAAGAACCAGAGGAGAGTAATGGGGTTCATCAGTGCTGTACCACACCCTGGATTTTTCCTTTGATCTGGGTGGTCTTTCTGAGAGACACAGTTCAATTGTCTTGCTGGAGGAGTCTGAGTTTCCACTACATCCATTCCCCTTCATATCAATTTGGTTGCATGTTTTTTTAACTTCTGATACTCTGTCAGCACCTCATGATTACCCAAGCTGGTGTGTTTTTTCCATGTGGGTTTTGTTGCTGCTAGATGGCCACTTATTTATCGTCAGAGTTTTAAGACACCAGACGCTATACTATATCTTTTAATAGCAGGACACCATCATCATTCTTTACCACATTTGCTTATGCATCCATTTTATCTTTAGCATCTTGTCAGAAAGGTGAGCATCATGATGTCTCATTATTAGAACAAAATATGCTTGTAATGATGTAAGATTTAAGAGGAGACCCAAAGTCCATCTGCCTTGTTGTGTATACATAATGCATATGTGTATATATATAAATTCATAGGTTTATATAGTGTTTTTTGTTTGGTTACCCCATTATTATGTTTGCAAATTGTTCAACTCTGTGATTCCTCCCAGACACAATTCAATTGATGAAGCAGGACTAGAAAAGCTAGACTCTCCTCGCAGTCCTTTTCAGAACACTTACTATTCCTCTGTGCCCGCCACTGTTCCCTCCCAGCTCCCCTCCATGCCTGCCCTCCTGCCCCATGCCTCTCAGAGAACTGTTTGTCCTGCCGCTGTCTCCATAAGTTTACATATCATGCATATCTAGTATAGGTGAATGCCAAGTAATAATAATAATAATAATAATAATAATAATAATAATAATAATATAAAAGGTAAAACAATAGCATACAGATAGTCACCAGTCTAACAGGCATCATGACATAGAGCAGCATTCATGTCCAAAAGGCGAGCATCCTCTAAGTCCACATTTCTACTATTTCTGTAGTCAGGGGTGGAGTGGTCTAGTGGCCCTCACCTTAGCTATGCTTTAGCCTTTGAGTGAGCCCCCTTATGAGTCATCCCCAACCTATTCAGATGGGGTGCCATAGGTTGTCCTTAGAGTCATAAATCTGCAACCTGGATTCCTCAGCGACTTGGTGGTTTCGCTCCCATCAGTGATCTGTTGCACTCCCCTCTTGGTTTGCCCACAGACTGGCTGCTCTCCGAAATTATTTTTCAGGGCTGCCCTTTGCAGCACTGTCATCTGGGGAGAGGAAGTCCTGTCTTGAGTTGAGGCATGGCGCTGTAGTCACTCAGGAATGAGCTGCTTGAGCAGGAACTTGCCCTCTTGGATTGACATGGTGGAAGGAGGTGCTTCCCTCAGTCTCCAACGATTCTATAATTCATTCTCTTCTCAGTGGAGATAATTAGTAGGTAATTGTCCACAAAAGCTTATTCTTAAAGGGGAAAATAATCAGTAATAATAATATTTTTCCTTTTAAAATATGAGTCTCTAGAAATACATTTTATTCAAATAATAAAGTTAATAACCAAGGCAACTGTATGAGTCAATTCTGATTCACAGCAATGAATTCTGATTCATTAGGACAGAGTAGAATTATCTTGTATGATTTACAGAAAAAGACTGTCTCCCCTGCGGAGAGACTTTTGAGCTTGAATCGCCATTCTTTCAGTGAGCAATGAGCATTGGATTGTTGATCCACCGGAGTTCCTACAGTCAGATAGCTAGCACTTACTCTATTTTTCTCATAAAGTTACTGGATAAAGGTTAGCATCGTCATTTTCTGTTATCTAAAAATGTCCATTTGCTCAACATCCCTTTCAGTAAGCTTTGCCTATTCATGAATTCATTTCTTACACAAGTCCTGTTGAGTGAAGCAAGGTAAAGCTAGAATAATGAATATGATTGTGAAATGGGACAAAATAAATGTATTCAATTTTAAGTTATTATAATTGTTTGAAAGCAGCATAAAGTCAATGATGCAGAACACTAATTAAATCATTAAAGTAGGGAATGTTATGTTGAAAACAGGTGAACCTATATACAATACTTGCAAAGAAAATTATGTAAGAAATATAATCTATATTAAAAAAGGGAATATAATCTGTATCACAGTAGTAATGGAATTATGAAAAGTTTTATTAGTTAACTGTGAAATATGCTTTTGGATCCTATATCAATAAAGGTATTTTTGATAATAAGAAAATTCCCTTTGTAAGGAGAAATGAAACTACATTGAAATGTTCCTGTGGACATGTTTATTCTCTAACAGCTTTTCTGAATCCTTGAATATGGATAAGCATTAAGTTTTCAAAAAATTATGCTCATGCAAGCAATTGAACTATCAAAATGCCATGATTAGTGACATTTCATATTAAAATTTAAGGAAAATAATGAGATTAAAATATCCCCAAGCAGAAAGTATCCATTCTTAATCACTTGAATGATTTCAGAGTCTGGTAGTTAGTAAAAAAACAAATTAAATATTTGGGGCTATTTATTAAAAGTGATTAAGGAATTTATCTCTGTGTTGTCAGAGGCCATTTATGACATTCTGTGAAGAAAAATAACAAATTAAAATATTTATATTTCATTTAGATATTGCTTTAATGAGTAAGAGAGAGAACACAATTAGATTTGGTGGCACTAGCTGTCTTTTTTGTGTAAAGCTACATACTACAAACATATAAATCATGAAACCGGAAGCATTATGTCAGTTCCAAACATAACCAAAACACACGACATGAATCTGAGAACCTGCTAGATCATGGGGTCCTCTAGAAACATTCCCCATTGAATTACTTTGCCGGTTTCATAAATAGTTTATATGATGTATGTGTATATCACATGTATATTTCCAGTTTGGTTTCATTTCAATATCTATTTAGCCTTCCTTTTACTAATATATATTTAGTAGCTAAAATAGAGATGCTCAGAACATATATTTTTTGGGGGGCATAACTGCCCCCTGGTGGGAGTAGGAGACCCAGTCTTGCTCCTGGAGAGCTGCTGCTAGATTTGAACCACCAAGCCTGTGGGCCGCACTTCCACACACAACCACTAAGACACTGGGGCTCAGCCCATAACACATATTAGGATAAGAAAACACATAATTTTTTTGGTTTTCCAATCCATCATTCCTTTTATTTTCCAGAAAGAAATCAGTACACATATAACTCTTTTAAAGAGACATGTGGCATTATTTTTTGAAATGAACCTTATTACTTATTATTCTCTTTCTCTCAGGACTCACATTTATATTCCTACTTGTTCATTCCAGGCATTAAACAATCTTTTAATATTCCATTAAAATGGCAACAAGTGAATCATAATTCCTGGGTAGGCATTACTGTTTCTAGGTCAGGACTTTAGATAAAGCCACGTTTGTAAAGCAGAAGCTCTAAATATATGCCTCTTGTGTTACATAACCCCCACCTCTCATATAATTCTTTTGATGTAGGGTTTTGTTCTACTCTGATATTTTTATTCTTTTATGCACAATAACAACAGAAAAGGGGAAGAGAACGATCTCTTTTCAGCCATCAGGTAGGGTTATGAACATTTATACACAATCATTCACATTTGTGAGAGCTTTGTTTTTATATAGAGTATTGACTTTGAATGTTAATAATCAAGGAAATTAAAATAAACAAATGCCCACACCTAAAAAAAAAACTTAAAATTTTGGAGTATTTCTTCCATGAGGAAGGATGTGTATTTTCTTAGCTATTTTAAAGATATGTATACCATGTGTAGGAATATGGATATTTGTGCAAATGCACACACATGTCCACATATTTATATAGATGTGGGTGCACGATTTTTTTCCTGCTTTTTTCTAAGCAGTTTCCATTTCATCAACCATTATTTGAAAACACTAACTAATGATAATTGGTTGTTTTTCAAATGCTTTTTGAAACATCCATTTTCTTGGAAAATATAACCAATGGTAATTTGAAAACATAAAATATGATACTAGGTGAAATATTATAATTTAAAGTATTAAGCCTTTAAAATATTTTTATTTACATATAACATTTGTGCTCATAAAGCAGTGTAGAATATAAATATCTGGAATGTCACAAAGTGAGGAGCATAATAACAGACTTCAAAGGCTACCTTCTTAGTTTAATTGTGAAGCAGAGTTAAAGCTGCCCCACAGCCCGCATTGATGCAGGGGAATTTGATTTAATCCTGTGCAGAGCCAGGGCTGAAATCTACAAGGTGTTGTAATGACCAGCCAGTACTTGCACTGATGTGCCCCCAAAACATCCCTCAGATGGTGCAAAAATAGCTGAACCCAAACCTTTCAAGGAAGCCACTTTCAATAGAAGCTCGTGTCACTAAGGGCCTGAAACTAGCTAATGCAAAACCCCTCTTGAGTGAGAAAACTTTATTGCAGACCTCTAAAATTTTCTAAATAAATTTTAGAACAGAAAGAGAAAGACAAAGTACTAATCTTAATACTAACAACAGAAGAATACAAAAATAGTCCCCCTATGTTTCAGAATTATGAATTATTAGGCAGAGATAATAATGATGCTTATTCAAATAAAAAAATCCCTTCAAAGTCAAACTAGATGACACTTCCAGGGAAAAGGAATTTTTATCCCAATTAGTGAGAAATTTGAAAAATGAATCCAACCAAATGGTTAGAATGATACAGATATAAACACATTGAAATCAAAATATAAATTCTGAGGAGTCTAACAGTCTAGATAAGGCTGGAATTTCTTGCATTTTGGATTATTTGAAATGATTCCGAATGTCGCACAGAAAAAAAGAGATGGTAAATACAAAAGGAAAGTAAGAGGTGAAGCTGTTAGAATGAGCAACCCTAACACTTATTTCCTGAGCACTCCAGAGCAAAGAGGCAAAATGGACTAGAAACTATATCTTACAAGGTAATGGCTGATAATATTCTATACTACACAAACTAACAAATCTAAACAGGAAACATAAAAATCAGTGTACACCTAGGTACATCAAAAGGATTCTGAAGAATGCCAAAGATGAAGAGTTGTTTAAAGCAGTAAGAGACAAATTAACTTCAAAGAAGCAAGAGTTAGAAAGCAGATTTCTCCACTACAGTAAAATAAAAATCAATGTCAACCTTGATGCCTACAGCCAGGGAAACTTGCTTTTAGCAGCCAGGGTAAAATCAAGAAGTTTTAGGCAAATGGAATTCAAATTGGCCCCTCATGCACTCTGGCTAAGAAGATCCTCAAGACAGTATTCTGAGCATAAGAAACGGAATTCAGAGGGAAGATGTGAGATGGAAAAATTAATGCGCTCTATGCATCATGAGGAGTTCTAGTGGTGTCGCTGTGATGCATTTGGGTTCATGCCACCAGAGTCAGCAGTTTGAAACCACTAGTCACTCCTCTGGAGAAAGACAAGACTCTCGACTCCCACAAAGAATTTCAGTTTGCGGACAGATCTATTTTGTTTTTTAGGGTTGCTGTCAGAATCAATTTGATGACAGTCAGTTTGAGCTTGACATGCGTTACATGTAGTTGAAGAACTAAACATAATGTTATGAGCCATAATCACAATAACTAACCTACGTATGCACATGGAAAAAATGCAATTATAAACTGACCACACATTATAATCGAAATGACTTTATTATAACAGGAAAAATTTTTAGAATTTAAGCAAAAGCATGAGAATAGTTCTTTCATTTGAAAAAATAAAAGATTTTCTTTTAAGCACAAAGGAAGGGCTGGATAAATGAAGATATTCACCAAGGGCTGGATAAATGAAGATGTTCATCAATATTTATTGTGAAGAGATTAAAAATGTAGCAGAAAGTAAAAGACAGCAATTATAAAACTTGGAGGGGAAAGCTCTCATGTTTGGACTATATAAAATACCAATCTCATGTTGCCATCAGAGACAGCCTGTGGGTTTCTGAGACTGTAACTGTTTATCGGATTAGAAAGTCAGTCTTCTTTCCGTGAAGCTGATGGTAGCTTTCAACTGCCAACCATGAGGATTGCAACCTAATGGGTAATCATTACTCCAGCAGGGCTCCTTTCAGACTGTATAAAGAACTGTGCACATTCAATCATTTAGGAAAAGAAGAACAACAGTCAATTTCAGAGACAATAGACTTACATAGCCTATAAAACTTACATATATAATACTTACATATAAAAAACAAAATCAAAAGATTCGTGGAGATTAGCTTAATTGATATTCAGAGAAATAAAATTTAAACCAAATGAAATATTATTTCAAAATTTCCACATTATTTATGTTAATCCGGGTAGACTAGAAAAACAAATTCATAGACATGTATATGGATATAAGGATAAGGTCTATATACAAAAGAAATGGAACATTGAGAAAGCATCCCAAACCAGTCCACTTCAAAGTCGTAAGTCTGATATTAACCCATATGCCTGATACAAGTCTATACAATCTCCTTCTGACTCTCTAAATGACAGGTCAATGGGTACAGAATCCTGGGGCTGGCAAGGGTCTCCTCATGGCTCCTCACTTCCAGGGCTCAGGGTCCATCAACAGCATCCAGTGGTGATAAAAACAACTCAGCACTGGCAGGGGTATCCACATGGCTTCTCCAGCTTAAGAGGTCTGCTTCCATCAGGGTAAGGGCCTGTAGCTCCTCCTCCAGCTCCTTCAGTTCCTCGAATGTTGCCATCTTGTCTTGTCCATAGTTCATTATCTCAGAGACTGACTCCCAACAACTGGGGAGATGGTGTCTGATCTCCACCAGGGAAATAACGTAAGATTACCCAGAAATCTCAGGAGAAAGCCATGCCCACACAGAGGCCTCATTGGCTACTCAATGGTTATCTCCAGATTACCAGACTAGACTTCACCCCTACAGCTCAACCATGAAATTAACATGAGCACATGACTGCCACATTATCCAAAGCAAAACAAGGCCTCATGTTTTGAATGGCTAATGATGATGCGCAACAGACATTTTTTCCACTGCTGGTTGTTGTGATAGGAGTCCTAGTGGGGCAGGGGTTATGTGTTGAGCTCCTACCTGCAAGGTCAGCAGTTTGAAACCACCTGCAGATCTGTGGAAGAAGGAAGGTTCTTTTTAACTTCTGCAAAGAGTTATGGCGTAGGAGATTCACAGAGACTGTTCTACCCTCTTTTATAGGGTCACTTTGATTCAGAATGGACTCGATGGCAATGAGTTTGGTTGCTTCGTTATCTTTTTCAGTTGTTATTGTTGTCTTCAGGTGGTCCAGAATTGGTTCCAACAAATAGAAAGAACAAACAAAGGAAACCCTGCCGGGTCCGGCATCGCCTTCACAATGTAAGGTTTGAACAGAGTGTTGCAGGCAATGTATTGATACATCTTGTCAAGGATCTTCCTCTTTTTCATTGCTTCTTTAATTCACCAAGCAGGCTATCATTCTCCAGGGATTGGGCTTTAAGGATAACATGCCTAAAATACCTATTAGAATGTATTGTCAGCCTTGTTTCTAAGGAACGTTCTGACTGAACTTCTTCCCATACTAATCTGGCACTTTCAATCTTCTTTGCCAGCACTGTAATTCAAAGGTATCGGTTCTTCAGTCTTCCTCAATTTGATGATGTGTTCAGCATAAGATTAGCATAAGATGATGTGCTTAGATTGTATAAATCTGATGAATGGATGCAACCCGATGCACACCTGTCCTGATTTTGTTTTTACACTGCTCATAGACGTGTAAAGCAATAAACCTTTATGGACCACAATTTAGTACTGTTTAATATTTTTAGTATATTATCTAGAGAAGTTCTTGCTCATGTCTACCAGTAGACATACACAAGAGTATTCACAGAGATATTGTTCATTAGCCCTGCAGTCTAGAAGAAATAAAATATACACCAAAGTATATTGGTTATTCAATCAATTGGACATGTATAGGACAGGTTTTACACAGCATTGCACAGGATTAAAATGGATCAATATGTAGGGGAATTTCACATATACACTGTCATCTAGTGAAAGGTAAAGTAAAAAACTGTTTAAAAGCAGACAGAGTGATTATATCTTTTAATAGCAGATATTTGAGTTACAAAATTGAAACCCAAAGCATAGATTTGATAATATTCAATGGCAGGATTGTAAGTAACTTGGGAGGTAGAAGGGGCTGTGCTGTATGCAGTTGAGAATTTGGATGGTTGATACCAGTTTGCAAGAGCTTATTGTTAAATATTCAGCCATTTCCCCAAGGGGATCCTCATCTTTGTAACCCAGTACTGAATAGTGTGAATGTATTTAATTTAAAAATTTTTTTTAATTTTAAGGGGGGTGTTAAGGACATGGGTAAAAGGAGCAGGGTGGGGATGGAGCAGAACTGGGGGAGAAGAGGTGACTGTGAGAGAGTTTTTTTTTCCTTTTTATTATTACTTTAACAGTATTTGAATCATGAAAACCAGTCAAATTCTATAGATCAGAACTCTTGGGTTATTTCACTTTGAAGAACTCATGGGTAAACATTAATAGTCATGTTATTAAGTGTTGGGGCTGGGGATTTTTAGACTTTCCACAGTTGTCAATTTCACTAGGAAACCTAGTCAACGTCACGAAATCATTTCTGACTCACAGTGGTCCTATGTCGAGTCTCTGAGAAAGCTTACTTTACAGGGACAGGCACCCTCGTCCTCCTTCTGGGGAGCTACTTCGTGAGTTCCACTCATCTACCTTGTGGTTAGTGAGCCAACACCTACACCACACTATTACTAGGATTCCATTGTACGGTTGGTTATGTCTAAACAGATTTTCATGCTCTACTTCAAACTATATTTTTCTGTATTCATAATAACAACAGTTTAAAATTTTCCTTATTTCTTATTGTGAAATTTTATGTTTAAGTCTTTGATCTATTAAGAATGCATTCCAGTAAATCATGAATCATGTGTTGAAGCCTCGGAATTTTCAACAGTACTTGATTCAGACACAAGAGGTGCAGATTACAAAGTTTGTGGCCTCAGTGTGCTTGTGAAAAGGACAGTTGTGAGTCAAGAAGACCAAAGAATTGATTCATATGAATCATGGTATT
Source organism: Nesogale talazaci (assembly GCA_004026705.1). NCBI lineage: Eukaryota > Metazoa > Chordata > Mammalia > Afrosoricida > Tenrecidae > Nesogale > Nesogale talazaci. Next base: position 304,811 of record PVJH01000261.1, read on the forward strand.
GGGGAGGAATATTGAAATTCCATGGACTTCCAGAAGGGAATAATGTATGCGCTTTAGAAGAAATACAACCAAAATGCTCCAAAGAAGTAAGAATGGTGAGACTTCGTATCATGTACTCTGGAGAAGGACATCATGCTTAGAAAGGAGAGTGTTCATGAAAGATGAATCTACTCAATGAGATGGGCTGACAGTGGCTGCAATGTTCAATTCAAGCTTGTGAGGACTGTAGGATCAGACATTCTTCCTTTCAGCTACAAACAGGATCACTGTAAGCAGTAACCCACTCAATGAACCTAGCATCAACAGTGGTCTTTAGAGAAACTTTCTCAAGTAGGTTAAAACATCATTAAATAATTAACAATGTAACTTAAAAATCATTTTATTGGGGGTTCTTAAAACTTATCATAATCCACCCATCCATGTGTCAAGCACATTTGTACATATGCTACAAACATAATTTTCAAAACATTTTCTTTTTACTTGAGTCCTTGGTGTCAGCTCCTCATTTTCCCCTTCCTCTAAACTATACTCCCTCCCTCATGAATCCTTGATAATTTCAAAATTATTATTTTTTAATGTATTACAGCAACTGCTGACCCTCTTCACCACTTTCATGTTGCTTGCCCACCTGGGAGGGGGTTATATGTAGACCATTGTGATTGGCTGCCCCTTTTTCCCCCCACTTTCCCCAGACTCTCCTATATTGCTACTGCAATTATTAGTCCTGAGGGGTTTACCTCCCCTGGATTTCCTGTGTTGCAAGTTCTTATCTGTACCAGTGTACATGCTCTGGTCTGGCCATAAGATAGACTTGTAAGATAGAATTGGGGTCATGATAGTTGTGGGGGAGAAAGCACTAAAGGACTAGAGGAAATGTGCATGTTTCATTGGTGCTATGCTACACCCTGACTGACTCACCTCTTGCTTGTGACCATTCTGTAAGAGGAAAGAAAAACCCAGATCAGTTTTGCATCTCTACTCTGGGCTCCCCCCATTTCCATTGATACGATTTTTTGTGCTGGGTTTTTCATTCCTGATAACCTGATCCCATCGACATCTCATGCTCATACAGGCTCATGTGCTCCTTCCATGTGGACTTTGTTGCTTATGAACTTGATTCCTGCTTGTTTTTCTTCAAGTTTTTAAGACCCCAGATGGTACATGTTTTGATGGCCTAGCACCATCAGCTTTCTTCATGACATTTTCTTATGCGCCTGTTTTGTCTTCATAGGTCATATTGGGAAGTTGAACATCATGGAATGACAGATTACTAGATCAAATTGTTCTTTCATTGAGGAAGAAATCCCACATATATCTGCTACCTTAATACTTAACATATAAATACATTTACACAGATTTATTTTTCTATCTTTATATATAACTATATTTACATATTTACATACTTATCAGTAGACTTCTATCAATGTCCTTTGTCTTCTAGCTCTTTCCTCTCTTTCCTTTTACTTTCCTCTTGTCCCACTATCATATTCAACTTTCATTTGAGTTTCAGTAATTCCTCTTAGCTATTGCACTTGATTGCAGCTATATTGCACTCGATGAAGCCTCACCAGGCATTCAATGCTTTCCTTGCCATTGATTTTAGATCCCTTGTTGTTCTCTTGTCTATAGATTTGTTGGAAACCCCCTTCATTACCCCCACCTTCCCCTCTCCAGGACCCATCCAGAACCATAGGTCCTTTTGTTTTCTCCTCTGGATTATTTATCCCACCTATCTTATCTAGATAGGTCTGCAAAAATAATAAGAACAAAAACAAAACAAATCAACAACAACAAAACCAACAACAACAAAAAAAGCCAATAAATAGGTGCAGATTTGTCTGTTGACCTTTATGAATGCTTTCCAGCCAAGTCTGATGGGTTGTCACACCCTGCACCAAAAGTCTATTTCTGGTATTATTTGGAGACTTCATTGATTCCTCCCGCTCCGCCCCCCCCCCCCCCCCCCCCCCCCCCCCCCCGCCTTGTTGCACTGTTGAACATCTTTAGTGTTTTGCCCCAGTGTGGTGGGGTCAGATCAAACACAATTCCCACACTGTGTCTACAGTGTTGTCTCTCATAGCGCTCTGAGTCAGAGAGGGACATCATGCTTAGTGGTGGGGCCAGCCCAGTGGTCTTCTCTGTGCCCAATGTGACTTTTTTATAAACTTATAGAACAAAAACATAGTTCCCTATTAACAAGTTACAAGGGTGATAGGAATAAGTAATTGATTCAATTTTGCAGTACAGGTATATCAAAGAAATTAGATGACTTTGGTTATCAAGTGATTGACTGGATTCTAAAGTAATAGCAGAATGAAAGACAAAGATAAACCTTCTCAATTTGAGTGGATAACATGGTTACTCATGGGGCTGCTAACTTCAAGGTAAGCAGTGTGAAACCTCCAGCTCCTTCGGAAGAGAATGAAGGGGCTTTCTACTCCATAAAGAGTTAGTCTTGGAAACTCACAGAGGAAGTTCTATTCTGTCCTACAGGATCGTTATGAGTTGACATTGACACAATGGCCATGAGTTTGGCCTTGGAAAGCAACCAAACAGTATTAGCAAGGGCAAGAGGTTGGAGTAGTCCTTACAGGTGACCATGTGCTCTCTTGCTTTCATAATGCGCCATCATTAGACATATTTTGAAGGAATTTTAAAGGTTTGGGGAATGAATTCTGAGTCAGAAACATTTTAGGTTATTATTATTTTTAGATTTACTATGCTGCATGGAAAACAATTAAAATACAAATATAAATCATTTTAATCCCATGAATCATTTAGATGATTTTTCATTGCCAAATCATGCATCAACTTTGTGATACATGTATTTTTTCCCCTTTGGTCTTATCTCTGACTAGACATGTTTCCAGCAAAAAAGTACACTTTTTAAGAATGTATAGCTTTATCCACATCATTAAATAAAATGATGACTGTTAATCAGAAACGTGGTATTTAATACCTCTTGCTGGGACATAATGTAATTTACAGCTTTGCAATTCCCCTTGACGCAATAAATCTTTCATTGCTTTCTTCTAGGGAAAGATCATACCATTTTAAACAGAATTCTTATACTGTCACGCTCTTATCATATTACAGAAACCACTAATCTTTCGGCAGTTCAGGCTAGCTCCCTGTTCCTGGAGTTATCCATGTCAGGTCTTGGACTGCTCTCTTGAGAGTTTCCCCTTTTTTAGGAAGATGAAATCAGTCTCATTGTGCAAAGGGATCTTGGTTTTATGCAATAGATGTTCTGATTCCAGATGTTTAATAATAGGCTTGAATTATATAACTCTAACATAATTCTACAATGATTACTGATGCTTCTGTTTCCTTTAGTATCCTGTATTAGAAGGTAATCAATGAGCTAAGAATTCTCTTGCTACTTTTGAAAGTTTTGTGGGGAAGGAAGAAGAATAAGAATGTAAAAGAAAAGCATAAGCAACATCTTAGATAAAACTGATTTCACACATGCACACACACACAAACACACACACACAGAGCCATGGCTTGATTTTAGTAAGCAGATCACAAAACCTTCTTCCCAGTATATCTTAATCTGGAAACTTCACTGAAATCTATCCAAAATTATAGCAATCCCCCTTGTTAGAAGGGTTAGGAGATACATATGCATTTGAGGCACATGGGATGGCAGCCAAACCCAGATCTCTGCCATGGTAATCAAACACTCTACCACTAAATCACCTCTGTCTGTATTCACAGGTGTGCCTGATTGCCAATTTAGATGTTCATGGATGAAAGCACCCCATCTCCTTTTGCAGATTAAAAGATTTCGTAATAACTTCTGATGATATTACAGTCAAGAACACCCTATGAACGTCTATGCTGTAGCACATGCAGCTGCCATGGTTTGGAGCTCTATTGATGATAGTTAACTAAAACAAGAGGCTCAACTTTAGGGCAAAACCCCCAAACAAACAAACAAAAAAACATTGGTGAGGAAACTCAGTTCTTTCTTTAGGTCAGCACTGAATTTTCTAGTAAGATGAAGTCTTTTTGGGAAATCAAATTCATGGAAGCTTAAAGGATTTAAATGGAAGAAGATTCTCAAAGTCACAGCATTGCAAATATTTCAGTGAATGAGTTCGTTACCATAGATAAGACTTGCATATCCATTTCTTTGAAAATATTCCTAGAGGTGTTAAATTGTCTAAAAACTATGAGTGAACAGAGAAGAGATTTTTCAAGAATTTTCAATAGGGCTATAACTAAATATTTTAATGTTTGCTATAGAGCAGGAGTAAAAATGTTGCTTGGCTCTAAAAGCCATGCTAATGGAAGCAGCAGTTAAGAAGTCACATGACACATTGCAATTGGTAAATCTTTTGCAAAAGACTTCTTTATAACATTGAAAAGCAAGGATGTTACCTTGGGGTCTAAGGTGTGCCTGACTCAACTCATGGTATTTTCGATTGCTTCATGTGCACCCAAAAGTAGAGCATAAAAAGAGGAAGAAGGAAAAAGAAAGATTAATTTGAATGATGGTGCTGCTGAAGAATATTGAAACTACCATGGAGTGCCAAAAAAACAAATACATCTCTCTTGGAAGAAAGTCAATCAGAAGGCTCCGTAGAAACAAAGATGGTGAGGCTTTGTATAGCCTACTTTGAACATGTCACAAGAAACTAGACCCCCGTGAAGGGCCTCATCCTTGGTAAGGTGACTGATATTGATATAGCGTGAACCCTTTTTCAAGATGGATTGAGACTGTGACTGCATCGATTGATTCAACCATAAGAATGGTGAGTATGGCTGCGGCTGCAGCAGGGTCTCCTCTTCTTGGACACAGGGTCAGCTAGGAGTTAGAACTGGGCCACGGCACCTGCCGACCGCCACAGTAATTGGTAGTCAGGGAATGATGGACACTTGTCTACAAAAGCATCATTTAATTTTATAGGTCATTCATTAGTGTAGCTACATAGATAGACTATTTAATATATGTTAGGCATACCAACAGACTATATTATTTATTTAATTAAGAAAGGTATAGTTAGCAAATGGTGTTCTAAGATGTTCAGCCATGTTGGTGGTCATAACATATGGCTAGATGGCCTAACTTAGTACCTGTCACATTTGCCTTTTTCTCCCAATAGTTTTATTGATATAAAATTTATGTATCAAATATTTCTATACTAATGTCTTTTTGAACAGTTGTATGTACTTCATCACAATCGGTTTTAGGGCACCCTCTCTCTGCATTCATTATTTGTTCTCCAGCTCCCATCAAATTTCTGCTCCCATCTTTAATAAAGTGTTGTACCAATTATTGGCTCTATGCAGGCAACTTGTGTTTCGTAAATTGGGAAGCATATCAGAAGCCATAAAAGCAAAAATAAAACAAAACAAAAAAATAAAGTGGAAAAAAGAAAAGACCACCCATGATATTTAAAAATAATCAGAGAATATATTCTGTTGAACTGAGACATATTTATGGCTAGAGTAATTACAGTTTGGGTTAAGAGGGAGATCAACAGACCAGGTATCATAAGATCCTGTAGTTCCATCCACCATATTCAAGCTTACAATAATCTCTGACAACAAAACTGCTTCTGTCCCTTTGGCTATGGCTAAAGAAGATCTTTCAGAGATTTTTAATCAGAAAATATATTTTGCAGATAGATTTTGGCTTCCTCAACAGTTTTCTACAAGTTGGGTGTGGGATATAAAAAGATTTTTCCCCAGCTTTGTCTTCTCCAAAGATATGCCAAACACAAGAAGCTGTTTGCAAGCACAGTAGTGGGAGGTCAGATGCTCAGTGCTATCCTCCCTGAAGGCACTCAGCCTCCAGACTACTGTCTGGTCCCACCCCAGGTGGGGCTTACTCCCTGCTGTTATGGACAGTGGGTCACTTCCCCTGAAAGCCTAGGCTAAATCAAGTCTCCAGCTCTAGGGCAATCAAGGTTAGGCCATTATCATGAATCTAGGATCTGCCCACCTTGTCACATGTGTGCTCTCCAAACACTTCCCTTCCTATTGTGTGTAGGCCCTTAGATGATCCCCCTCATTACTGTAGTATCTATAGTACAACCGCTTCCTGTGATATATGCCTTTACATGTATTTGGGGGGGGGGTTGCACTTCTCCAAAAGATATATAAGTGTTGGTTAGTAATAAATCACGCTTGCAGTCCCTGTCCTGGTCTCTTCGCTCACAGATGTGCATGGACCTGGTTGTTGAGATCATGGCCATCCAGGAGGTGAACATGCTACCATGGATGTATCTGCCTTCTTTATTTGACTCTACCTTCCATCTCTCCTTAGTTCTCTATGACTTTATTGTAATATTTATATATATTTTAACCATACAATTGCACCTATCCAACCTGCTATTAGTTTGGGGGGTTGGCCTTCCCCCACAGACGGGTGTTCATAATTTAAACTCTGATACCTTTCCCTTCATCATATTTAGATTTTGTTTTTCACCATATTTTGATCACACAAGCTAGTGTAATTTTACTGTGTGGACTTAGTTGATATCTCATCCAAATGGCTGCATGTTTGAGTAGGAATCCTAAGACACAGACATTATTCCAGCTGATATCCCCATACCATCTGTTTTGTTTCCCAAACTTTGCAGTAACACCCTTTTCTTCATGAAGTGAATATCAAGCAGGGCAGTTTGATAAGAAATAGCTGTTATTGGATTGGAGATCAAAGAATGAAGTGGGATCACAAAACCAACTACTTTTCCATGGGTAATGTATCCCTATGATTTACTTAAATGGTCTTATTATCATTTGCTGACAAAAAAAAAAAAAAAACTTAAGCCATAAAGCATTATTAAGCATCCCTCGGTGGTATAAGGTGATTGCATTGACAAAATCGATAATTTATGCACTTTAAGGTAATAAAAATACTTTAAGGTACTGTTGAAAAAAGGAGTTTAAGCAATTATAGTCCTGTTGTGAATGGAAACCCACAGTTTTTTGCTTTGCACAGATTGAATTCTTACATGAGTGAACTCTGTTTACACTGAGCATGGAGCTTGGTGCTAGGTCAAAAACAAAACAAAACATAAAATTCCTTTCGAGGGCAAATCCTTGCCTGTCAGATTAATATATGTCATGTTAGTGCAAGGACGGCACTGAAATATATAATGGTTCTGGGTCCCCTTTTCATGGATGCCATCCCTCTAAGGCAGAGATCCTAACCAAAATCATTAAACCTCCAGTTCCACAGTCTACATGTAGTTGTCACTTAGCAAACTTTTTTGTTTTGATTAGCTCTTTTATAGTTTGCTCTTAGATCTGAAGAACTCAGTGTATAATGACTGTAGCTCCTCTCTTAAAGTAAAGAGCAAACAACAGTTATCTTTCTCACTTTAGTGCCTGCGCAAAATTTGTTGTGTTTATTAATAGGTACCATCAAGTTATTTGTGACTCATAATAAACCTATCTGCAAAAGAACTACAGTAAACACTGCTTGGTCCTTGCCATGTTCACAATTGTTCCTGTGTTTGAGCCCGTTGCTGGAGCCATTGTTTCCATCCGTATCTTTGAGGCACTTCCTCATTTCTGCTGTCCTTCTGCTTTATGAAGCAAGATATCCTTCTCCAGGGACCTGTCTTTCCTTACATGTCCAAAGTATGTCAAACACAATCATGCCTCCCTTGCCTCTAAGGAGGAGCACTCTGGCATTACTTCTTCCAACACAGATTGGTTTGTCCTTTGGGCAAGGTAAGGTATTAGCTATATTCTTCACCTGTATTAAATTCAAATGAATCAATTCTTTGGTTTTCCTTCTTCAGCGTCCAAATTTGACATGCATATGAAACAATTGAAAATACAAATACTTGGGTCAGGCACACCTTAGTCCTCAAAGTACCAATTTTGCTTCACAATACTCTAAAGAAGTCTTGCGCAGCACATTCACCTAATGTAATATATCATTTTATCTCTTGCCTACTGGCTCCATGAGCATTGACTATGTGTCCAAGCAAGACATACTTGTTAACAACCTCAAACTCTTCTCCATTGATCTATTGGCCCCGTTGTAAGTATGTTGGTCTTCTTTACACTGAATTGTAATCCATTCTGAGGCTGCAATCCTTGGGAATCATCACCATGTGCTTTAAGTCCTCCTCACTTTCAGCAAGGTTGTGACACATACATGTCACAAGTTGTTAATAAGACTTCCTCCAATCCTGATGCTACATTTTCTTCATATGATCTAGCTTCTCTGATTATTTTCTCAACACATAGATTTAATAAGTATATAGAAAGGATATAACCCTTATGCATCCTTTTCCTGATTTTAAACTATGCAGTATTCCCTTTTCTGACTGACAAGTTTCATCTTGATCCATGTGCATGTCTGGAAGGAAAAAAAAAAGAAGCTTTCTGGAATTCTTATTCATCTCATGGTCACCCATACTTTGCTATGATCCACCCAGTCAACTATATTGTCATAGTCAATAAAAAAACAAGTAAATATCCCTTTGGGGTATTTTTCTGCTTTCAACCAAGATCCATCTGACATCAACAGTGGCCTCCCTTGCTCCATATTCTCTCTGGCTCTGGCTTGAATCTCTGTCAGCTTCCAGTCAATATACTGCCATCCTTATAGGATGATGGTCAGCAAAATTTTACTTGCAGCAAAATTTAACTTGCATGTGATATCAATGACATTCTAGACTTTGAGCATTATGTTTGGTTACCTTTGTTTGGAGTGGCACAAATATGGATCTCTTCTCGTCAGTGGGCCAAGTAGTTGTCTTCCAAATTTCCTGGCATTGACAAGTGTTTCCAATGATTCATTGGTTTGTTGAAACATTTCAATTGGTATTCCATCAATTTCTGGAACCTGCTTTTGGCTAATGCTTTCAGTGCAGCTTGAACTTCTATAAGCACCATTGTTTCTTGCTCATATGCTACTTTCTGAAATGATAAAATGTTGGCTGGTTCTTGTTAGCAGAGTGCCAGTGAGTTATTTCCATCTTCTTTGGATACTTCCTGAATCAGTCAATATTTTGCACATAGAATGTTTCAGCCACACAACTTGAAAGTTGAATTTTTTCTTGAGTTCTTTTCATTTAAGATACACTGAATGTGTTCTTCCCTTTTGTTTTCTAATTCTGGATATTTGCATATTTCATTATAGTATCTTACATTGTCTTCTTGGTCTGCCTTTGATGCTTTCTAATCATCACTCTAGTTCATTCTTCCATTTGTTTTAGATGCTCTATGACTATGAGCAAATTTCACAGCTTTTTCTGACATCCACTTTAATCTTTTCTTTCTTTTTCATCTTTTTTATTTTCCATCAGTGATGTTCTTGATATGATTCCATAGCTCATCAGGTCTAAAATCAGTGTTCAATGCATCAAATTTGTTCTTGAGACATTCTCAAAATTCAGGTGGGATAGATTCATGGTCATATTTTGGTTTTAATTTTTAATTTTCTTTACTTTAACTTGTACTTACATATAAACAATTGATGGTCTATGTCACAGTCTACCTTTGGCCTGGTTTTGCTGCTGATATTGAGCTTCTTCATTGTGTCTTTAAACACAGATTTACTCTATTTCATTTCTTGGTATTCCATCTGGATAAGCCCATGTGCTTGTATCAGCAATTTGTGTTGCTGATAAATGGTATTTGTTATGAAAGAATCATTGGTCTTGCAAAATTCTAGCATATGATCATCAGTATCATATCTGTCACTTAGAGCATATTTTGCAGCTCCTATTTCTTCCTCTTTGTCTTACAACTTTGCCTTCTAACTACCAACAGTTTTCAATTCAGTTTGATTGCATGTTTGTTTAATACTAGATTAAAATATTGGTAAAATTCTTTATTACTAGCTATTGTGGTTGTTGTATAAATTTGAATAATAGTTATGTTGAATCAATTTCCTTGAAGGCAGATAGCTATAGTCCTATTATAGACAGCATTGTACTTCAAGATTGATATTTCAATGTCCTTTAGGTCAAGAAATGCCAGGCCATTCCTCTTGATTATGTCATAGTAAATCACATAGATTTGTGAGTCAACATGGCCAATATCAGTCTATTTCAGCACAAGAATGCCTAGAATGTCCATCTTTTTTTTGTGTTCCATTTTACTTTTGATGACTTTCAATTTCCCTACACTCATGCCTCACAATTTCATGTTCTGATTGTTAAAAGATTTTTTTCTATCTAAGTTTTCCTGACTAGAGCTGACTTCCTGACTAGAGATTATAAATGAAGATCCTGAAGGTTCGGCTCCCACAGACTTTATCCCCACTCACATCACCAGGGTCAACTCCACTGTGATAAGTCAGAGCCTCTTCAGTCCATTTCTAGGGCCCGCATCTCTGAAGCACCCAACCTCTGGCATGGTCTCTGAAAAAGTTCTTCCAGTCATTAGACCTTTAGAATCTGGCAGTGTTTCAAGCCTACGCCTATGGTTTTCTGTGAAAACCACCTCAGAAATGGACAGACAATTCCATCTTTAATGTCTGTTCTTGCTCTAGATGCTACCCTGAAACCTGTGTCAATCCATCTCTTTAAGGTTCTTTCTCCTTTTTGCTGACCCTCTTCCAAGCATAATGGCCTTTGTCAGCGACTAATACACAAGGGCAGCTCTACTTGGCCTGATGGATTTGCCATGAATCAGGCTTGACTCAATGACAGTGTGTGTGAATCTGTCTTGAAAGCTTGTCCCAAGAAGATGAGGTGACGTCTCCTTATCCATGTTCTAAGTCACATTCGCGATGTAATTCTACCAGATAGATTTGTTTGTTCTCAGGCAGTATATCTTATTTTCAGCATTTTTCACCCATAATTCAGATGCATCAATTATTATATGTTATGACATGACTGAAAATACCTTTACTTGGGTCTGTGACATCTCAGACTTCAAAAAGACATCCTTTCTTTTCAAGACAGACATCTCAAGCAGCAGATTTGCTCCACACAACAATTTTCTGACTGCTGTTTCATTGGATATTTATTGAAGATTCAAGCAAAGTAAAGTCATTGGCAATTTCAATCTTCATTTATCTTGATTCTGCTTATTAAGTTGGCTAGGAGGATTTTTGTCCCTTTATGTTGAGGTACAATCCATATTATAGGTTGCAGTCTTTAATCTTCTATGGTAACTACTTCAAGTCTTCTTGACTTTAAGTAAGCAAAGTTTTATCACCCGCATATTACAGGTTGTGAAAGACTCTTCCTATTTTCCTGATATCACGTTTTTTATATAGTTCAATTTCTGTGATTAACTTACTCAGCAAACAGAAAAAAGTTCACAATCCTCCTAAAAAAAGTGAAGGCAGCAAATGTTTAATGAAGTATCTGAGATTATAAATTATCAATGTAGAGCTTCACAAACATATAAATTGATGGGTAAAATAGGAGTCACTGCATAAATTGATTTGAGTCCTGATGATGCTTCTGGGTAAGTGTAAGTCTGCTAATTGCAAGCCCATCTTTCTCCATGCAAGAAAAAGGAGCATTATCTGTTCCCTTGGAAATGCACACCCTCCGAAACCCTACATCAAGTTGCGAGCAATTGGCATCGAATTGAAGGCAGTGATTTAATATGGACAATGTGATATCACATTACACTTAGAGATTTATTGTCAACATTTGTTAAGTTTTATACTAGAATTCAATATTTTTTTATTGCAGGTTGAGGTGTTTATAAACTAGCTGGCTATAACTTTGCATGTACTGGCCTATATCTCAAGTGATGTCCAAAGGGTAATTAAAATTTTGCTGGTTATTAAGAAAAACATGTGTATGCCTATGTCGTATATGACTAATTTCAGGTAAATCCTTGATCTTTATCTACATCTCTAAGAAAATTACCAGAAACTTATCTGTGGAAAATTAGGTCTGAGTAAAAGTCAAATCCAGTTTCACAACTCTTATTTGAGCCTCAAAGACATTTATTTTAAATCAACATATTAGATCAGAAACTATAAACAGTTGGTTCCTTGGAGGTTTGACTGAGTTATACCTAATTTTCCATGGGTATGTTTAGGTAATTTTCTAAGAGTTGATATTTTAAGTATTTTGATGGAACGATAGACTACTGTTGTTAATAATGAATACTTTCTACAGTGTCTCTGCATCAACCACTAATTAGCTTCATTATAGCCCACGGTTAATTCCTGTGAATAACTTATGTAAATGATGAAACTCTAGTAGTTCCTCTGAATTTCCTGACAATGAGATTTTGAGAGCATTAAGTGTGGCGGATTTTTGACAGGAGGTACATTTCTTTGTTGCATTCTGAGAAAGAAATAATCCAAATACTAGAATTTATTTAGCTAAAGAGGTTTTCACTTTTCCAAAAGCTTTGAAAGTACAAACTGAAAAAAGCAGGCTAAAAAGAGCTTCAAATTTGATTTGCATTTTAAGAACAAAGAAACAAATGAAAATGTGACTATTGTCTTTATCGTCACTGTTATTGTACGCAGTATCCTTCTATAATCTTTTCTTATAATGAGACTTAATAGCTGCCTTTGAGATATTAATGGAAATTGTCACAGACGAGGGAGATATTACTGCATCTAATGAACTAAAGTAAGACTAAAAGGAAAGGAAAAGGAACAATAAGTAAAATCGGCACAAATAAAAAGAATTTAACTAGTTTCTAAAATTTAACCCTTTAAGAGACTGAGACAAAAATCTAGTGATAGAAATGCATTACTAGTCAATTTCCTAAAATAAATTTATCAAAACAATGGGGGGAGTGTTTTAAAAAGTACTTGGGTTTAACTAGTATTAAAAAAAAACCCACTTACATTTTAACTTTATAGGGTACCTAAAAGATGAATTTTACATTGCCCAAAGGGTGAGTCAGATCATTACGTTTGTTGGAACACGTAAAAGAACAGATTCAGAGAGTAAACCATGAGCATTCAAAAAAAATATTGGACAATATTTTAAGGAGTGATATTTCAGGAGACTACACCTGAATATCGAACCGTTATACGAAAGGTTAAATTTGTTTTAAAGTTACAATAGTACCAACACTATCTTATTTAATGCTAATTTTGCTTATACAAATAATCAGAAAAGTTGATGCTAAGGCAACATAATTTCATAAATGCAGTTTTTCTCTCTCTATTCAAAGCTCAGTGGCTGCCATTTAAGCAGAAGTCTATTGCCATCAATTAAATGAAGAATATACAATTGAGCTGTCAAGGACAGAATTATGAAGTTGGAGCATAAGTTATGATGGCAACCAGACATTTTTTAGGGAAGTCCCCAAGGAAAAAATTGTAAATAACACCATCGAAACTTCCTGAGGACACCAGGCGTGCCAGATTTCTGCCAGGATAGCAGTTGATGTCTAATTGAGCCCAGGATTGCTAAAATGTCTCCATCTTACAGTCTTGAATAGGGCAGAGCAAATGGACAGATTGCATTTCAGACATATTCTAGATTTGAAGTATCAGCTCCTTAGCAAAGACTCGTATGATTTGATTTACAAGCAAAACACAACAATGATAACAAAAGATGAAAAATATTCTTAGCAAAATCCTTGTCTACATATAGATGCTATATTTTAATTTTTAAAATTTTATTTTATTTTAATTTTAAAAATCTTATGTAAACTGTTTATAACACATATGCAGCTATACTATAAAAAGCTGATTGACCCATTTAAGGGTCTTTTAATCAGCATGTAATTTTAATAATATTTTGGTTTACAAGAGAAAGAAAAAAAAAGCCAAAAATAGTCCTTATGACCATTGTTGTCTTCTTTTTCCCTCTGACTTTCAGACACATAGAACATTCCCGAAATTTTTAGACAGTTAATGCTTATCCTGTGCTTAAGAAGAAATACTTATTTTTCCCTTCTTTTGTGGATGTGACAAACAGAGATTAGTGGCCTCTCACTTCAGACTGTCAGTGGTGAAGTGGCACGAGCTATTAACATTCTATTGCAAGTGGTCAGAAGCTTCCTTTGGCATTCCTGTCAAAAGGCCACTAAACCCACCGGTTCGTGCTGCTTTCACGAAGATAATCCATTCCTGTCCTTTTTGATTGGTTGTGACATTCAATATGCCACATTTACTAATGATCCTGTGAACCTATTGAAATTCTTTGACTTAAAAGGGGAAAAAAAGGTAGGTCTTGAGTCAGACTACACTCCTACTAGAATTCTGATTTAGCTTCCAGGAAAACATTCTAGAAAACATAAAATGAGATGCATTGACTATTTTAAAAATTACTTACTTGTTAGCCAATTCAAGCTAAATACAATATTATTTGAGTACCAATACAATTAAATGTTAGTGAGAAGTCAGGACCTGTAAACACTATCACTATGGACAAGAGGACATCCAACTTGAAGTTCAAAAATAGAATAAAAAATTCAGGCACTGTGTCTCTTCCAAATTGTATATTTTACATAAGCTTTATAACAGTGTGAGCTGGCACTTGTTTGTTGATGGCAATAAATAACAACACGTAATTGTAAGGAAGATATACAGATATTCCTGATCTTCTTGGTCAATTAATTTAATAGGTATTACTCCTGAAATATCCTTTACAAAATATTTAAAAATATACTCTAATAATAAAGAATAAAATGAATTTTCCTATTCTGAGTATATACTTGTCACATGGCATCAGTCTTGTGAACTACTTTTAGAAGAGATTTCTAGTTCATTTATTTATTGACTAAGTAATTATTATGTATCTATATTTATTATGTATCTATGTATAAATATTGTATTAGATATTTGAACTAGAAGAGGAAATAGACTGGGAAAAATCCTACCATTTTATCTTATATATATAGAAAAAATATTAAAATAATGGCTACATACTGTAGTATAAGGATATATAATAAAGAAAAATGAGTGAGAAGAGGGAAATTAGGAGGACCTGATAGGGGATGGTGGGAGAATTCTAAGACTTACATACCTACAGAATTAATGCAAAGAATTTCTATTTACGGTTCATTTATATTTTAGCAAGTTCAAAATTTGAGTGAGACTGATTATTTAGAAATGAGAAATTCAGTTGTGCTTTTGCATAACTCAAAACTGGTGACTTTTTACTATTATCCTTTCAGATTTTTATATTTGCCAATTATTTAAGTATGATCTAAAATTATAAACATTAATATATTGTTAGCACAGTAATCCACACTACTGGGAAACAGTAATGTTCTTCCGTATTGAAGAAAATATTGAAATGATCAAGATTTATTTTAACTTGGACCCATAATCAATATCCATAAAGGCAACAGTGAAGAAATAAAGACACCTCACATCAGGAAAATCTGCTGCAAAAGGTCTCCTGAAAGTGTTAAAAAGCAATGGATGCCACCTGGAAGATTATGTCATGCCTGCCCCAGCCCAGCTGTTTGTCATGGCTTCATATGCCTATGAAAACTGTATAAGATATATGGAACATCAAAGAAGAACTGACGCATTTGAGTTGTAGCATTAGGAAAAATACTGAGTATGCCACGGGTACATCCATCACTTGTCTATTAATTTGTTGTACTGTGGTGGCTTGTGTGTGTCTGGGGTGATGGAACCCATGACACTCATATTTCAATGCCACTAGAGTCACCCATAGTAAACAGATTTCACCAGAGATAACAGGTTAAGAAGAGACTATGAAGACAAATGAGGCCCCAAATTCAGAGAAGAAGCTGCTGAAAATCTTAGGCATAGCTTTGAAGCATTATCAAATATTTAAAAAGTGGGGAAAATAGGAAGCCCCAAAATTCAAGCCTGAATTGCCATCTTGAAATGTTCTATAGGCAAAATGTTGAATAACGCAGGATGCATCAAGAGAACATGGAAAAAATACAAAGTCACAATACCAAACAGAGATAATTGTCAGTCTCACATTTCAGGAGGTTGCATATGACCAAGAACCAAGGATGCTCAAGGAAGAAGTTCAAACTGCACTGACTGATTGCTTTAGCCAAAAACAGATTTCAGAAATTGATGGGATACTCATTGAACTATTTCAGAAAGCTGAAAAAGTACTAGAAGCACTCACTGGTCTATGCCAAGAAATTTGAAGACAGATACCTTGCTAGAAGAGTTACATATTCTTGCCATTCCAAAGAAAGGTGATTCAACCTAATGTTCAAATTATAGAACGATAGCATCAATATCCCATATAATCTAAATTTTGATTAAGCTCATCCAACAATGGTTGCAACAGTACACTGACAGAGAACTATCAAAGTTAGGCCGGATTCTGAAGAGGACATGGAACAAAGGATATCAGTGCTGATGTCAGATGGATCTTGGTTCAAAGCAGAGAATATCAGATGTTTACTTATGTTTTATTAACTATACAAAGCTATTCAACTGTGTGGATCACAATAAACTGTGTATAACCCTGAAAACAATTGGCAATTCCAGAACACTTGATTGTGTTCATTTGGAACTTATACATGAATCAAGAGGCAGTTTTGTGAAAACACCAAGGAGATATTAGATGGCTTAAAATCAGGAAAGGTGTGCATCAGGGTTGTACCCTTTCATCATACTTGTTTAATTTATATGCAGAGCATATCAGTGAAGAAGCTGGATTGTATGAAGAAGAGTGTACATCAGGATAGTTGGATGGCTTATTAACAACTTGTGATATGCAGATGACACAACCTTGCTTGTGCAAAGTGAGTAAAAATAGAAACACTTGCTGCTGATGATCAAGGATTATTTCTTTCAGTATGAATTGCAACTCAATGTAAGGAAGACCAAAATCCTCACAACTGGATGAATAGGTCCATCATGATAAATGAGGTAAATGTTGCAGCTATCAAGTATTTTGTCTTCCTTGGATTCACGATCAATGCATGGAAGCAGCACTCAAAAGATAAAAATAAGCATGTATGTGTGTGTGTGTGTGTGTCTGTGTATAAAATGTCCCTCATATATAATGTATATTATAACAATACACACAAACATATAGGAAGACTTTGAAGACTAACATGAACTTGACCCAAGCCATAGAAGCCGTAATGTGGAGGTCATGTACTTGATCAATTTCATGATTGGAAGTCTAGGGGTGGAATCTAGCCTGTCAATCTGGAGATAGCCAATGAGACCTCTGCGGGCATGGCTTTCTCTGAGAATTCTGGTAATTCTCATGCTATTTCCCTAGTGGAAATGAGAGGTCATCACCCCGGTTGTTGGTAGTTGCTCGACTGACAAGACAAGGTGGCAGTGTCTGAAGAACTAGAAGAGCCGCAGGAGAACCCACATGGCTTTACCCTGATGGAACCAGACCTCTGAAGCCAGAACAGCCATAGAGAGACTCATACCAGTGCTGAGCTGTTTCTATCACCAATGGACACTGCTGATGGACACTGAGCCTTGGAAATGAGAAACCATGAATGAACCCAAGCCAGAGCTGGGACTCTGCACCCACTGGCCTGTGACTTTGTGAGTTGGAAGGAGACTTTCTACACTGGTATTGGACATATGGGTTAATATTGGACTTACAGTTTTAACAAGACTGGGTTGGGATGCTTTCTCAATGTTCCATTCCTCTTGTATATAAATCCTTCCCTTATATCCATATACATGTCTATGAATTTGTTTCTCTAGTCTACCCAGACTAAGATACATGGTATTCTCCATTGAACATGGAAGTTGAACATTGAATAAGGAAGACTATAGGATAATTGATACATTTGAATTATGAGCCTGTAGAAGAATATTGAAAGTATCATGACCTCTAGAAGGACAAATAGATCTTTTTGAAGTAATAAGAACAGAGTGCTCCTTAGAGGCAACAATGGCAAGACATCATCTTTCATATTTTGGACATATTGTGAAACAACTCTGAACATAGTACAAGATCGTGCAGTGTTTTGTTCTGTTGTATTTATGGTTGGTATGGGTGGGGGCCAAATCGATGGCACCTAGCAATGACAACATGCCATGGATTGCTTGAAATATGATCACATCTGTCTTGGAGGAAGTACAATGTACTCGAGCTTTAGAGGAGAGGATTGTGAGACTTTGCTCCACAAACTTTGGCCGTGTGATCAGAAGTGACTTGGCCTTGGAGAAGAACATCTTGCTTAAGACAGTAGAAGGTAAAGAGAAGGAGGAAGACATTGAAGGTGATGATTTGACACATTGATTTCAACATGAACTCAAATGGAGGAATAGTTGTAAGCATGAGGCAGGACCGGGAATTGGTTGGCTTTGTTGTACATAAGATAGCTATAATTTGGAATGAACTTGATAATCAGAACAGCAACAATTTGAGTTAATAAATGGAATTCTGTAAATCTTTCAGTGAAGCAGTGAATAAATTCCTTAGTTTTATTTAGATCAGTTCCTTTCTTGGCAGTTTGGGTACAAAATTTGCCTCCTTTCTATTAATTTATTATGTGTGTACATGTAGATAAAAATGGAATAATATTTTTATTATGTTGTCGGCATTTAAAAATTAGTTTTCTACTTAAAACAAAACTATAAAAATGCAATTTAAAATATTTTTGTTATTATTTTGTTGCCTTCTTAATTGTAAGCAACTATGACGGATTAGAGTTTATCTCAAAATTATTGTTACTGTGTCCAGAAAAGGCTGATTTTGTGGATTTTGAGAAATCAGACAAATCACAAGGTTAATGCCAGACAGTATAGGTCAACCTCTCCTCTTCTCCTGACTTCGATGGAAGTTGCAGGAACATATAGGGTGCATATATCTGTTTTCCTACAAATATGTCAGTGGAATAACTCTTATCATGGTTTTAGAATCCAATGATTGCTTTTTTATGAATTGAATTAATCTCTTAATTCAGATATTTCATTTAAATTTTATATAAAAGTCTACCTCATATGTGATGCTCAGTCAATTTCAATTTGTTTTTCTTGTGTTTTAGCTTAAATTATTTCACACATCAATCTTCCAGTGTATCTAGTTCATATTATAAACATTTTTACTTTTGCTTCCCTTCTATATTACTAAGCATGGTGTCCTTTTTCAGGGGTTGGTCTCTCTTGATAACATATTCAAAATAGATGTGAAAAGTTCTTGTCATCCTTCTTCCAAGTCAAGTTTGTTTTAGGGCAGCCCATAGGACTTTGAATATCTTCAA
Organism: Nesogale talazaci; assembly: GCA_004026705.1. Lineage (NCBI taxonomy): Eukaryota > Metazoa > Chordata > Mammalia > Afrosoricida > Tenrecidae > Nesogale > Nesogale talazaci. The sequence continues at coordinate 323,858 of PVJH01000261.1, forward strand.
CATTGTGTGTGGTGGTCTCCTCTTAGTGATAGTGGACATTATATTGAGACTTTGTCATTGTGGTTGGCCTTAGATCCTGCAACTGGTTAGTCTATCCCATTATGCCATTTGTCAATTACAAGAACTGTCAGCAGAAAGCTGACCTTGGATCTATGTGACCGATCTAGAATTCATTTAGTTTAGCATCCTCCATCCTGTGGTCTTCCTGCTTTCTGTTCATCAGAACTCGCAGCTTCAGAAGAAGCTTCCTTTGGATCCACAGATTTGCACTGGACTCACTTCTGCAATGGTGTGAGCTGTTTCTTGATATAATCTTTTTCTTGATGCATACAAGCATCACTAGTTTTGCTTTTCTCCAGAACCCAGATGAACACATTTTTTTTTGCCAAGGTTGAAAGCATCACAAATATATCTTCCAAATTTGTATAATTTTTATTTAGCCAATGTGATTTGGGGAGATCTCAAATTCTCTGCTCGATTCCACGTATTCTTATCCGAAATGCACACTGTAGAATAATTTCTCTATTTCTATAAACTTCTTAGAAAGAAAGCTATCACAACAAAGAATGGTTCGGACATTGTCTCAAAATGAGATTCGTTCTTTATGTAGCAAGAAGGGAGGGACGTGGATTAAGTGTGAGTAGTATCTTTTCAGCCTGAAGAGTTGTGTGGTCATGGAATCATATATTTCTAATTGCGTAACTTGGCTATGTATTCAGGAGAACATCACTTACATGTCCTTGTCCTGAACATTTTGATTTTTAAAAATATATGAGTCTCCTTTAAAAGCTTTCAGACCTGAGTCTTGAGATAATAAATCAAGTGTACCTGAGTGCGCATTATAACTGTCTAATCCAGGAAAGTGATACTCTGTTTGTTTTGTGATATTTGATTCCCTGTTAAATACTTTAAAATGAAAGTTTCTGTCTGGCCATGTGGTGTGAGTGTACTTAATATCTAAGAGGATTCACTTGTCATAAATTTATTTAGAGGGCCTTAAAATACTTCTTTAAAGAGGTATACTGAAGAGTAGTCTATTCAATGACCATCTCTAAAATGTAAAAGTTGGCAATTACTCTGTACCGTGCGGGACACATTTTTCTTCTTCCTGTGTATCCTGTTTGAGAGTGCATTAAAATTGAGTTAGAGGAAGGTGTTATGAAACAATGGCTTAAATATTATCTACCAACTTTTAAGATGCCACGTTCCCTGGGAGTCTGAATTGAAATTTCATGCGAGTCCGCAAAGTTCTTTCTTCAGGCAAAATGCATTCATAGAGGTGATCTATGCATATAATTAATGTGGTAACATAGAATGTATTTATAATTAGGAAGTATAATTTAAAGCAAGGACACACTTAAAAGTAGGAAACACAGATTTATAATATCCATAATTTGTTTTCAGATAATACCATAGCATACTAAATTAAACTGAACTAACACATTATATATTTATAAATTGCTCTAAATTTATAATTTGGTTTTGTGACAAATCTAAGCTTTAAACTGATTTTGCACTCTGAATCAGTTTTTACATTTCTGATGGCACAGTGATTAACCCTTTGCTAGTTAGATGAAAAAATAGAGGCTCTAACATAATAATGTGAAACCAGGAGAAAGTCATGGTAGTATGACAGATGATAACCTTGGAAACATGCTGCGTCTGCTCACTCTGTCCTGTAAGGTCATAATGAGTCAAATCTACATAATTTTAATGTGCCTATATTTACAAGTATTCAACAAAATTTTGTCAAATGTACCTCTCTAAATGTTGAGATCTATTTCAAGTATTAGAAAAAGTGTCTTGAACTAGCCATTTATTTGTTTGAAAATATTTATATTAGGAAGTAAGACATGAGTATACCTAGAGGAAGAATATTCAAGAAGGGGGAACAATGAGAGTAAAGGCCTACAGACAGGTGCCAACCTGGCATTTCAATGAATAAAGAGGAATTATAAATGTAGCTTATAGTGTGTGAATGTGGGGGTGGTGATGGTGGACAAAATTAGCGTTTAGAGTGGCAATAGAACAAGGTTCTTTGAGAATTTGAAAGAAATTCTCTGAACAGGAAGTATGTTTATTAAAATATGAACACAAAAACATGATGCAATGATGTGTAATGATGATCTGCAATGGGAATGCTTGTGTTCTAGGTAGAGGATTTTAGGAGGCTCACACAGATGATCTCTTTCTGGATTATTTCTGCCTCAGACTCTCATTAGTTGGCTTCCCATGAACAGAAGACAGAATCTTGAAATCTAGTGTAAAGAATTTTCGTTTTTTTCCCCAAGATAAGTAAGAATGAGCAATTGGAAGGTTTAAAAAGGGTTATGTTTACTACTATGTGGAGAGTGGACATAGAGATGTTTTGCAATAGCCCACTGAAAATTTCTGGTGCTTTGGTGTAAAGTGGATAAAGAAAGACATTTTATTTTATTTAAATGAAAGTAAGTCAGCATTTTAGAATAGTCCACATAATAATGCTCTGTAATAGCAATGTCCGGCATTGATTGAGGCTTCTCTCTTCCCTGAGTGTTGTATAAGCACCATTTTAGCAACATTGTGTTTATTTTCCAATAAATCCTATGGAATAAAGTAATTATCCCCATTTTACAGTTTGCAGTGAAAACAGAACTTCAGAGAGTTATTTCGCATTCTTACATGTTGGAGTCGACATTCTTCACCTGGTCTGTTCATTCCAAAGTCCCTGCTTTTACTTCCCATTTTGACAATCTTCCCAAGGCACCCGTGGTGTACATTTCAGACTTCTCAACAGTTTTGTCCATCAGTTCTATTCCATAATTAATCTTGAAATAAATCAAAGGGGACTAGAAGACCCTAAGAGTAAATCCAACAACTATTTATATAATTTCATTTTCCCAGGCTACTTATCTCCTATATTCTGACCCAATCGAGAGTCCCATTTTCAGCCAATTCCACATAAATTCCTGGATGGAGGCCCAGCTTTTTGTTGGCAACATGGATGGGAGGGTGGTGAAGCCATAGTTTACTCCCTTTGATAGCTGTAAATTTATGGTCCCCATACATGATCAAGAGTTTTCTCTACTGCTTCCCATCTTGGCCCCAGGCCAAGAGATAATAGTTTTAGATACAGTATAACATGAGATTTGTGTAGAAAGAACTTTTATATATACAGAAACAAGCAATCCAGTAAAACATTCTATATTTTACTTGATTTTCACTTTGTGATAATGTTTTAGAATAGAAGCACAGTAAAAATCTCTGCCTTTGAGATTTAGGGAAATGAATAGAAACACTAAGCTTCTACTGTGCCTTGACTATCATGCATGTTGGGGAGAACACTATTTTTCTTAAATACTATTATTGGGAGTTCTTACATCTCTTATCCCTATCCATATACTCATCCATTGTGTCAAACACATTAAAACATATGTTGCCATCATCATTTTCAAAGAATTTTCTTTCTATTTCTGTCCTTGATATCAGCTCCTCAGTTTTCTCCCCCTCAGTCCCTCCTCACCTCACAAACCCTTGATAAGTTATAGATTATTAGTGTAATATCTTACATCATCTCCTTTCACCCACTTTTCTGTTGTTCATCCCCCTAGGAGGGGGTTATATGTTGATCATTGTGATCAACTTCCCTTTTCTCCCCCCATGTTGCCTTATCCTCCTGGTATCTCTAGTCTCATTGTTGACCCTGAGGGGTTTATCTGTCTTGGAGTCTCTCTGTTTCAGGCTCTTGTCTGTAGCAGTGTGCATGTTCTGATTTAATCCGGTTTCTAATGTAGAATTGAGGTTATGAGAGGAGGGCGGTGGGGGTGGAAGCACCTGAGAGCTAGATGAAATTTGTGTGTTTCATCGGTGCTCTACTACACCCTGACTGGCTCATCTCTTCCTTGTGACATTCTGTAAGGGTAAAGTAAAAGGAAATAGAGAAAAGTCCCAGGAAGTAAAGGACATTTATAGAAGTCTAAATACAGACATGTACATATGTAAATATATTCATCTATAATGATAGAAAAATAGATTTCTGTACTTATATCTAAATGTTAAGAATTAAAATAGCAGATGAACATTGGGCTTGACTCAAATACTCCCTCAACACAAGAACACTTTGTTCTAATAATCTGGCATTCTATAATGCTGACCTTCCTGGCATGATCGCTGAAGACAAAATGGGTACATAAGCAAATGTGGTGAAGAAAGCTGATGGTGCCTGGGTATCAAAAGATATTGCATATGGGGTCTTAAAAGCTTGAAGATAAGTGGCTATCTAGTGGAGAAACAAGAAAGCCCACATGGAAGAAACACACCAGCCTGTGCAATCATGAGGTGTCAATGGGATCAGGTATCAGACATCTAAGACCCAGAAAAGTATCATACCAATATGAATGGGGGGTATGGGCTGGAGTTGGGGCGGGCGTGGAATATTGATCCAAAGTTCATCTGTAGACAATTGGAGAACATTAGCTTTAATAAGGAAAAAGTCTAAAATAAAGAAAAGAGCATTGAATCTGGAGTGAGTAAACATGAATTATAGTAGCAAAGGGAAAAAATAGGAGAGGAAAAATACGTATTGCACTAAACCAATGCCCTGACAGTGAATGCTAAATTTTGTATGTCACTCCATTAGTGGCACTGCTGTCATCTCCATTTTACAGATTAGAGACTTTAGAGTTTAAAGAGTAAGTGGTTTGTCCGCAGTCAACAACTGGTAACTAGCTAAGATTTGATTCAAACTAGTTTGCCTCAATAGATTATTTTGCTGTTTCATATCCTCTCCTTCTTTAGCCCCCTTGGGGCAGTAGTAAAGCACCACTCATTGAAAGAGGATTAATCTCAATGACCCATCTGTCCAATTTTCATCCTAAATTACTTTTAGTTAGCAGTTTCTACCATCACTGTAAGTTCTAATTACCATCAAGCAATTGAATTCCCACTAGACTTCTTCTGTAAATGAGAGTTCTTGGGTTGAGCATGGACTTTGGATTCTGGTGATCCTTATTGTTGTGATGTCCTTTCAATTCAGTGGCTACTTGTTGCAGCCCTATATGGAAGGAATGTGTTAACCCATTGAGTTTCCTAAAGCACTTTATGGCATTTGTTTCCTAGGTCTTTTCTCAAACAGTGTGACAGTGTGGGTTGATGCACTCATCTTTGTGTTAGCAGCTGAGCACTTAACCCTTGCACTACCGTGGCTCCTTATCTGATGATTCTTAATTCTACATTAAAGAAATGATGTGCAAGTTAAGTTTTGTAATCTTGGAACAGTTATGCAAATGATTACTTCAAAACAATGCTTTGAATAATTTTTGAAAAGTCTTAACTTTAGAGGTCCAACAAAAGCAAAAGAGAATTATTATTATATTGTTGTTATTGACTGCTGTTGGCACTTGTTTATCATTTATATAAATGGAAAAGGCATGAGGAGAGAATTAGCACTTGCATTTTCTCTGATCACATAAATGAAGGCAGCAGAAAACTGTTCTGTGTGAGAAGAAAATCATCCATTACATTTTTTCAATCTCATAAAAATATATGCTAATGATATTGAGAAGAGATGCCAAAATAGCCAAAATGATTTAACTACCTTATTCTAATCTGCCTGCAAGAAATGTGCACTTAAACCCATTTGATATGGACAATTGCTTAATGTGTCATCATTACAATAGAGTAGGACTTTCTAACTGTCCGGCACATACATGATCACATTCTAAATAGCATCATGTTATCACATATAGTAGTATAATAAAAATGTTTTAGCAATAATACTGTGCTTTACTAATACTTCTCATGAGTTCCATTTGAAAAAACATTGGACCGGAAACTATGAGAATATGCTCGTGACTGTAAGTTTCATCTTAGAATGCTAGATATTCTCTCATCCCTGATTTTCATTCTGTGGTGTCAGAAGAGAACTATAATACTTCTGGAGATTACAGAGACTGATAATCCCCCAATCTGTTGATTTATACTTAGGTATAATACAGTAGGTAAAGGTGGAGATCTTTGCTATTGTCAAACCTGACAAGACTGTATGACATAATTAAGAATAAAAGTGCTCCATTTAAAATCTTTATAGTTTTGGCAGATAACTAGTTGTGTGCACTTCCTCATTTTTTTAATCTGTGCAGTGAGGATTATGTAACAGAGGAGAATTTCTACTCCTGAAAAGAGTTACAGACTCATAAACCCATGGAAACAATTTTACCCTGTCTTATAGGTAACTAAGGTCAGTATCAATTTGATTGCAGTGAGTTTGGTTTAGCAAAGTGATGATTATTTTAGTAATGATTTCAAACAATTCACTGAAGATTCAAGAAATTAATTATAAATTGTCATAAGATACTTACAGCAAGCACCAAATTCCTTACCATTGGGTTGATGCCAGCCCACATAGACCTCTTTAAGGTATAGTGAGACTTAGAAATTGCTTTGTACTTTTTAAACACACTATTTATAACAAATTGTGTCAGGCAGGGTTCTCTTAGAGAAATAAAATTCAGGACACATCAGCCCATATATTCCCATCCCATGCTTCAGGGACCCAATTTTTTCCTATCAAAGCCCTCACTTTGTCTTCTGACACTGCTCTAGATCTGCCATTCAGCTGACGTTGTAATTCAGCCACTCACATATGAGACTTTGGACCTGGTTCTCAGCAATATCGGCGCTTTTACTACAGGCAAGAAGGCTGTCCTTTGTAGCACAGACAGAACCCTTCATGTCTGTGAGTCGGCACTTAAGGCGTGCTTCTGAGACTCTGAGGCAATCCTTCTCCTTAATCACATAGTCCATTGTAAGGAGGACCAGCCAACCAGCTTCCTTATACTTGGCATCTTCACAAAACTCCTGGAATATATCAGACATATGTTCTCCCGGAGTCTCTCCTGTAACCAGCACCCCATCCATCGGTGCTCCTACTTTAGTTATTAGCTTTGCTATTTCACACCATGGACTAGTAGGATTGGCAATATTATCCATGGCTTTAGGTGGAGAATTAGCATCACCAGTGCTCTTAAAACTAATCAGATTGGAAAACCAATTAAAGAGACCCATGTTTATGATTTTATTTCTCTAGAAGAACTCCTGGTACCACTTGTGTCAGGCAGGGTTCTCTTAGAAAAATAAAATTCAGGACACTGGCAATTCTTTTTATATATTTATATATTGAGAAAGGTATATAAGATAAGAAAGAAAAAGTTAATTATAAAGTAATACAGATTGCTCAGTGCCACTCACTTGCGTAAGACAACTACAAGACTGGCAGTCCTTCAAGTCTTGGGGGCCGCTGAGTAGTACTCTGTAGAGCAATTCAGGCTATCTGGTCACAGGCAGCAAACATCAGAGCAGGTCGCCAACAGTCAGCCAGATGACAGAGTCCAACAGTCCCCAACTCAAGAGATGTATATCCCAGGAGTGTGGCGAAGAAGGGCCTGAAGGATCCTCAACTCACAGCAACACAGTCCACAATTAGGTGTCCCATGGGTAGTGTAGCTTAGAGGTCAGGGCACAGGACGAAAAAGGCAGCTCTCTGGTCCAAAAATCCGGAAGCAAGAGAGGGTGGGACTTGCCAAGCCCTTCCTATATCTGCCCTTCAATTAATCCCGCGTGTTCATTGGCCGTGCCGTCACAACAGACCCTGTGGCCATGTTGGCATAACAAACCTACCCATCACACAAATATATTGATAGTTGTTAGCTATGAGTCAAATAGTGGCTTGACATCTGCTTAGTGGTTCAACATCTTAAACCTACACCGACATGGGTTTAAAAAGGCAGGGTTGTATACAGTTTTAGTTATTTGCTAAAGCATAGAGTGTTTAGATCTCTCACCATAAGAATCAGATCCTCTCACCATAAGAATCAAATTAGTGGTAACTGCAAACTCATTTAATTAAAAGCTTTTCATAGATATAAATCTCTGGATCAAGGTAACAAAGACTGAGCTAGAAAGCTGTAACCTTGACTTCCAACTCAGTTTCTAAGACACGATGCAATACATGTTTTCAGTAGAGTGAATGCCAAGTTTAAACTCTGCTGTAGGTTTATTCCTAGTATCGTAGCCAAAATAATGGCCTTTTAAATGGGAGCAGTGTTGGCTAAGAAGAAGACTGATCATTTCCCATGGTGAACAGTTACTTCTGCTTCTACCCTTTTCTTCTCAAGCACCTCCACCATTTACTCTTCCTTGGAGGCTTGTGTATTGCTAGGATGTCAGGTTTCAGTGGAGCATACATATGAAGCTTCATGAAGATGCTTGATCTCAAAAAATGATCTCTGAAGGTAGGAGTGCTAGGACAAAGTGTCATGAAGAAACCAGATGGTGCCTGACCCTCAGAAAGAATAGTGTCTGGAGTCTTAAAGTCATCTAAGTGAGGTGTCAACGAAGTTCACATGGAAGAAGTACACCAGCCTGCGTGATCCAAGGATGATAAATAATAAAATATACGTCTGAAGGATGGAACTTAAATTGTGAGCATCTGGTATACAGAAGACTATGGGTGCCAGTGGGAGAGCTCACCACAAGGTGTGCAAGAAGAAAATATTCTGAAATCGATAGTGGTGAGGATTGCACAAATCTTCTTAATATAATTGAATTATTAAATTGCATGATGTGTAAAATATATACCAGTAAAGTAGTTTAAAAAGAGTTTCTGAATATAAACCTAATGTGCTTTGAAAAATATCAGCCGTTCAAAACCCCAGCGATGACGTCATTCAGATTCCTTTGTGCCTAGGGCCACCAGGAGTGCACAGCTAACATTCGGTGGAATTCCTAAGAAGCTTAGGGAGTACATACTGCTCTGGATGCTTTTGGAGGGAGCAACACCAAAAAAATGACTGTCTATAAAATTTTGTACAATGTTTTAGCAGAAAAAATATAGTTAATAAAATATCTTTGTAATTGTAAATAACAAAAACATTTTAAAATACAGTTTTATGTGCATTAATAGCAAAAAGCTACTACTCTATGCTAATTTGCCTTTGAACTTTTTGAAGTCCTCCAGTAAATGCTGTCATTTATTCACTTCCCTCCCCCCAAGATAATGATGCACACAATCACATGGTTATTGGTAAATGTGGGGTTACCCCTTCCACAAAAAGCAGAACATACTTTTTTTTTTCAAAGCTACATATTTAATCTTATTGACAAAACAACCTTATCCCTTTCAAAGTACTCTCCATTACGCTTAATTTTTTTGGTCAAATATGTGATTCCATTCTTGGTAACATTTTTCAGACTCATCTGTGGCAGTCATGTAATCTGGTGTCAATTTGAGGATTAAGAATTTAGGGGTGGAGTCTAGCCTGTCAATCTGGAGATAGCCCATGAGACCTCTGTGTGGGCATGACCTTCTGAGAATTCTGGGAAATGTGGCGATTCTTTCTTGGAGGCAGAGACACTGTCTCTCTCAGCTCACTTCCTTAGAGACCTTGTACTGATAAAACTCGCTGTTTGAGAGACTCTACTGATAAGTCTGACTCTGGGTGGGACGTCCCTGAGGAGAAACTACATAGATTACCCTGGTGCAAGAAGAAAACTGGACCTAGAGAAGCCATGTGGAGACCCCAGCCAGTGCTGAAATGCTTACAACACCACTGGATCCAAACACTTTATACCTACTGGCTTGTGATCATTCTGCATTTGGCATCATTGCATGTGTTTCATGAGTCTGAAGGACTTTGTAGATTGCTGTTGGACATATGGGCTAATGTCAGACTTATGGACTTGAGCTGGACTGGACTGGGATGTTTTCTTATTTTACAATTACCCTTTAGATAAAAATCTCTCTCATATACATATGCGTGCTTATGAATTTGTTTCTCTAGTCTACCCAAACTGACACATCCTCTGTTTGTATGATTGACAGTACTTCCCTTGACTTTTTCTTCACCTCTTCTACATGTTCAAATCATTGTCTTTTCAAGTCCCTCTTCATTCACAGAAGCAAAAAGAAGTTACATGAAATGATGTCAGGTGCATGGGGCAAGAGAGGCATGCTGTTTTTTGCCCCAAAATGGCACTCTGAGATGGGTGCATGACCAGCTGCCCTGTGGTGGTAGCAAACCCAGTTCTCTTTCTTCCACAAATCAGGCCTTGTTTGTTGCACACTGTTGCACAACCTTTTCAGAAGCTCTAAATAGAAAGCTTGATTAATTGTCTGACCTGGTGGAATAAACTCCCAATGCACTAAAAGTTGACATTTTTGACTGTTCAGAAAGTTGACTGATGTCCAGAAGGAGGCTTGTTACCTGTTTTGAAATGAGAAAACCATTTCTGGTTTTTTTTGTTTTTTTTTTTTTTTTGGGGGGGGGGCATCACTGTCCTCTGGTGGGAGTTGGAGGCCCAGCCTTGCTCCTACAGAGTGGCTGCTGGATTTGAACTGCCAAACCAGTGGGCTGCAGTCCCGCACTCAACCACCATGCCACCGGGGCTCAGCCTGAGAAAACCATTTCTCCACTTGAGTTTTTCCTATAGCTGTGTTCAGTATCATAGCAGTTTCTGTGGCACTTTTCCTGAGCAGGAAACAAAATCCCATAGTCCCTTGCTGTTCTCTTAAATTGCCCATCACAAAAAAAGAGGTTGAAGTGAAACTGTTTTTGCAAAAACATTCACTGAGACCAAAGACAACCTTCCCAAGTGACACCCCTGTGTGCACTAACTCATAGCAAGTTGCTCCATGATTGCCTAGCAGGGAAATGTGAACTGTGAAAAGTCCACCTGGTGGTTCTTTTGTCTGAATTTGGGGGGCATCCCCTTTTATGTGCTACAAGTATGAACTGTTATTGATATTACTGCCAATGATATCATAAAAATTTGTGCTGTTTTAACCATAATGTGCTAAGTAATATTTCTGAACCTAAATTAATAAGTAGGACGAGAATGAATAAGTAATTAAAGAAAAATAATAAAAGGACTTTCACTTGGTGACTTATAAAATAATTTAGTTTTACAAAACAATTTTATTGCTAATATTCTAAAATGATGTAAGAAATATAACATTTAAGCAATATGCATCATATATTATTCTATGATTAAAGGAACTCCGGTATCATTGCAAGGTTTACAGTTATTATTATTTTTCATGTCCTACAATGACTGATGCCTCCCTTCACACACTTTTTTGTTGTATATCTCCCAGGGAGGGGGTTATATGTAGATCTTTGTGATTGGTTCCCCCTTCCTTCTCCCACTTCCTCAATACCCTCCTTGTATCACTGTTCTCATTATTGGTCATGAGGGGTTTATCTGTTCTGGATTCCCTATTTCCAGATCTTATCTGTCCCAGTGTACATGCTCTGGTATAGCTGGATTTGTAGGGTAGAATTGGGATCATGGTGCTGGGAGGAGGAAGCACTAACGAAGTAGACTCTAGTTGCTAGAAGAAAGTTGTATGTTTCATTGGTGTCATACTACACCCTGACTGGCTTCTCTCTTCTTTGTGACCCCTCTGTAAAGGAATGCCCAATTGTCTACAGATGGGCTTTGGGTTTTCACTCAGCAGTGCCATTGATATGATTATTTGCATTGGGTCTTTCATGCCTGATACCTGATCCCATCCACACTTCAGTATCACCCAGTTTGGTGTGTTTCTTCCATGTGGACTTTGTTGCTTCTCAGTTAGATTGTTTCTTGTTTATCCTCAAAACTTTAAGATCCCAGATGTATATCTTTTGATATCCAGGCAAGCTGTTTAGTTTTCTTTAGTTTTTCATGCCAAATAAATCATTCCCTTTTGTAGCATTCTTAGAAAAACAGAAATATTACCTAAACAAAAAATTTTAATCGACTGGTTAATAGATGAAAGAAAAGTTATCCATCTGCAATATTAATCTAAAGATGTCTGTCTCGTTAGGTGTGATTGAAAATGTTGAATTAAAAATTCAAAGGTGATAATATACATCTAGCATTTCCACTGCTTTATTATTTGGAGTAGATTACATGTTGGCATGCTAACCTCAAGGTCAGTAACTCAAAACTATCAGTTGCTCTGTGGGAGAAAAGTAAAGAGTTTATCCTTCAGAAACCCACAAAGGCAGTTCTACCCTGTCCTAGACAGTCATTGTGAATTAGAATGAAATTGATAGCGGTCAGTTTTTCTGTTACTGGTTTCCTTGCCTTTGGATAGGAAGAGATAAATGGCTGTTTATGAACTTTTAAGACCCAATTCCTACTTTACTAAATTAGCATGTAGAATATTATCTGATTTACCGAGCTATTCCAAGTGACCCTGGTATCCTCTGGGATTATGACTCTGTTGCTCCAGGCCCTGTAATGTTTTCTCATGGTGTTTGATCATGTCTAAGAAGTTTTTATAACTTTGTCCTCTATATACTTTATCATATTTTTAGCCATAGTATTTTCAGTTACCATATCCATGTATAAAAATGTGATAAATAGGAATGAAAAATTGATGCATAGATTATGATCCTGGTGGAGGATACCAAATATATTGCCAGTTTTCCTGAACAGCAAAGAAATCTGTTTTGGAATATGTGCAGCCAGAATACTCCTTAGAAGTTAGATTTGTGAGACTTCGTCTCGTGTACTTTGAAAGTTTTATTAAAGCAGATTGGTCTCTGGAAAAGGGCAGCTTGCTGGTTAAAGTAGAGGACAAAGGAAAAGAGGAAGCCCCTCACTGAGACAGATGTAGCAGCAACAGCAACACTGGGCTCAAGCTAGTGATGGTGTGAGGCTGGTGCAGGACTGCAGAGGGTTTAGTTCTGTGTTCATAGGGGGTCTCTGAATGGGATCATTCCTAGTGACATTTAACAAAAGCAGTAACCCTAGTCTGAGGTTTAAAATTACAACAGAGTCCCTAAGGGGGGACAAATAGTTAAGGACCAAACTAATGACCAAAGGTTGAAGACTTGAGTCCATCCAGAGGTATCTTTGAAGATAAGTGTGGAATTCGCATTCAAAAGATCACAGATTTGAAAAACCCATTTGAAAAACCCGTGCTCTGTCAAAATGGACTTGAAGGCTACTAAAGGTTTCGATAACCAATTAAAATATGTTCCAAAATAATGCTGATATTTAAACTAGAAGCTTCCAAGGTGAGATAACTGCTCATTGCTGTTAAAATGATTTGGATGTTTCAATACTCCTTTCTTAGGTAGAACACTAGGTGGTTCAGAGCTAGCAAGCATCTGTACAAGCTTTCTTAAAATGCTACAAGAAGTGCCAGATGAGACAGATTGTATTCTGTCAAGTTTTAATTAAAGATAAGCCTACCTTGATTTAATTCTTCTGGGAGTTATCAGTAAGCTCTTTACTCCTCCAGCCCATCCTAAAAATATGGACTATGATTTGTGTGCACAGTGTTAGCATCTAAAAGCTGCCTGGCTCCAGGCCAACCTCTTCGACTGATGCTTTCCAGTATAATAACTACCAGGCATTATAACTCATTTGGATTTTTTCTTTATGCTTCTGTTGGAAGTTCCAATTCAGGTTAAAGAGTAGTGATGCATGAACTTTTAAAGATTTGTATGCTTGAGTGAAATATCAGATGCTTATCTAAAGCATACACTAACACGTTTCAGGTTAGATACTCATTTGTACTTCAAGTTCAGAAAAATTGATAATAATTTTTGAAGTAATATAATTTTTGTCTAACTTTGGAAGATGCTTTCTAATGTTACTATATTCAAATACATTAATTTACACACTTTTAAAGCTTTATCTACTTTTTTTTTTACAGCGAAAACCTACCGTTCTTTAAAAATACACAGGGATCAGTTCTAGATATAGTCAGTTGATGCGTATATCTACAAAATGACCAGGTTTATAACATATTTTAAAATTTTACCATTCCCCCCGCCCCAGGTGCTGTGAAACTAATTTTAACTCCTCAGAGTCACTTGGTATTTAAGCAACACGGTGCTTTATAGGATTTAAAGTGGCTAATAAAATATTTTGGGGACAGGCTTCTCTCTTTAGAAGCCTCAGGGTAGACTTGAACCTTGAATGTTTTGGTTAGCTATCTAGTGTGTTAATGGTCTGCACCACCAAGAGACTCCAAAAATACTGTTTATTTTGCTGCTGTGTGGTGTGGCAGGAATAAAATCTGAAAAGGTTTCAGATGTTTCTCTGACAGTTAACAAGCAAGTTAAATTCTTATTCTTTCCAAAAGGTGGAGACAGCAGTTTTTATTTACCTACTTTGATGCGTCTTGGCTTTTACATGGAAACACCCACACCCTGCTGGGGCCATCTAACAACAGTGAGACCCAACAATGACTTTGTAAATGATATCAAATGAGATTATTTGAATTTTTAGCAAAACAATGAATCTAAGCAATATTGAAATACCTGATGGATTCATTATATGACTAGCATTGTGCAAAACCTGAAGTGTACACATGAGATCTTATAAGGTGATCTAAACACTAACCAGACATTCTAGTCCTATTTAATATGCTCTGGGAGAATGTATTTGAAAGAAAAGGGCTTTTTGGAAAAAAGCCATTGTCCTCCATTTACACCTTTTGGGTCCTGCTTGCTCCTGGTGGTGGTTCTGATGCCAGGACCAGATGCTGCTATGGGGTTATAGGAACACGCCTTCTTTTAATATCAATGGTAGTGAAATCAAAATCCCCCAAAGATACATATTTTGATTTAAAAAACATGTGCACATTTCGTTAGGGTCTGGAAAGGTCCTCTAGATGAAATGTTGATTAAATTGGTTAAACACTACCATTATAAAGAAAGTAGATTAGTGTGCTTTCGTAGTCATGAGACCATGGCAATGGTTTACAGAGCCAAACAGAGTGCTGCACTAATTTCTCTATGGAGATGATTCAGATTCCATAAAATTTAATAGTAACTATAATGAAAGTTACAACCTATTGTTTCTGACTATTTAAAAAATATCACACAAGATTCAGCATGTAAGTCAGGTAACATTCTTAAATGACTCTTTTTGAAATTAAAAAAAAAAATTCCTAGAAATGGAGCACAGTTAGATTTACCAAAGATAGAATCAGGGTACTAGGATCTGTTCTGAAGCCCAATTTTAAAATTTTTACTCACAAAGCAAACCAAGAATGCACTGAAATGCTATAGGTTTATGGGCTGAGTTTGTGGGCTCCAGACAGAGCGGCTACCAGTGCTCTAGTCTGGCAGCATGTAGTGATTTTCCCAGGCTGGCGTCCCAAAGGGGTCAGACTCAAGAAGAACCTCTGAAAGTTAGTCACAGAGTCCCACACCAGAGTTCCCCACACTGTCAGCTGCCTGTACTCATAGTCTGCAGGACCAGGTCAGCACAGGTAGCCCTAGATTTGGAGAAAATGAAGACTTCAAACTGAAAAGCAGAAACTGCAGATCCCTGGCTCATTGTTTAACAACAAGAGAAATTGGCAGAATAGAATCTTTTGACATACATGAGTGTAATAAGGCAGCCAACGCTAAGGAATGCCAGAAGGTAGCTACAGAGCCCCGAGGATTCAATATAGCAAAGACCCTCTGGAGCAAGCTCAGTGTCAGAACTTGACTGAGAACATACCCAGGGGGCCTATTTAATTTACTGCAAATCCAGTTGACCATGGGGGAGAGGGGACCACTCTGAGCTCTTGGGCATCTAGCGGTCTTGGCACAAGTTGGGGCCACACCACAAACTAAACAGGGGGAGATGGTGCAGCTACTGTCTGCCCTCAGTGATCCTCCATGCAGCGGGGGAGGTTCTGCCTGTTCTCCCTTTGGGTTGGGGCTCCCCTGCCTATCCTGGGGGTCTTCCATGTGTCTGAGGGAACTTTCTGCCATGCTGAAGTGCTGTATACAGCTATCGCAGTGGTCTCCAGTGCTCAATACTGTTGCCAGAACCAGCGTCGGGCCTCCACTGTGATCTTGCCTTTTTGGGTAGTTCTACCTAGCATCTATGGGACCCTATGGGACCCTATATCTAAGTGGGCACACCAGCCCGCTACCTGGAGACAGGATTGGAACTCCTCTAGTCTCACAGTCAGGCAATCAGATCTCAGCTATCTCCTTACTTGTTATTTTGTGTGTGTGGGGGGGGGGGGGGGGGGGGTCATCACTGCCTTCTGGTAGGAGTAGTAGGCCCAGTCTTGCTCCGGAAGAGCTGCTGCTGGATGTGAACCGCCAATCCCGTGGGCTACAGTCCCGCACACAGTGACTCTCCCTTCTACCTTTCCCACTGCAGTCAGTCTCAGTGGGCCCATATTTGCTTTTCTTTTTCCTCTCCTCTTTTTTTTTTTTTTGTCTTTTGGCAGTGTTGGCTTTTGGGTCACTACACTCTGTCTAGGGCAACTCTATCAAACAGCAGGGGAAATCCAACCTGTCTTCTGTGGGAGCATTGTACACCACACAAAGCTGCTGCAGCAGTTGTTATAGTGTTCCCTTCCTCTGAGGAGACCTCCACTTGGCCTCTACACTGGTGACCAGGTGTCCCGCTTTTTAACATTTCAACAATGTCCCATGGCATTTTAAAATAAAAACAAAAATATGATAGCACTATTTCTTCATTCTATGAAAACTTTTGCTGTTCCCTATAGACCAAATTTTCCATCAAGAACCCCTTCCCACCCCCCATCAATGGTGTTCCTGCTTAAAATCTGGTCCCTAATTTCAGGGCAATTCCGCCCAGCATGAGTAGAACCCTACATGAAAAGGGGACACCAACCTGCCACCCTGAGACAGGGTTGAAATCTCTCTGGCCCACATTCAGGCAATCAGAGGTCAGCTATCTCTTTACTCTTTATTTTCTTCTTCTCTCTTTTTCCACCACAGTGTCTTAGTGAGCACAGTTGTGTTTTTCCCTTCATTCCTTCCACATGCCACTGGTGACTTCCAGCCCACGTCTTTCTGCTTGGGTAACATTGCCCATTCAGCGGGGAGATCTCTAACTTGGCCCCTCTGGCAGTGCAGCACACGAATCAAGGCAGTGCTACACATGGCATGGTCCAGGTCTCAGCTATCTCTTTGTCTTTTTTCTTTTCTTCTTCTTTCAGTTTTCTTCTTTTTTCCTCTTCTTCTCTCTCTACTCTCTTTCCCACACAGTCTCAGCAGATTCATTTGTTGTTTCATTTTTTTGAATCTTTATTTTTGTTTTTATTTTTTCTGCATTTTTTTTGTGTTAGTATTTTCATTTTTGCTCTTGTCTTTGTTTTTGCTATTCTCTCTTTTTCTTCTCTTCTCCCTCTCCTTCCCTTGAAAAGCCAATACGGACCTCCAGGCAGGCCTAGGGTACCCTCAGCCCAGGGTAACGCTGATGGATAAGTTGGGGGGGCACTCCCACCCACACTTTTGACTTTACACACAGCTGGGAGAGTTACACCAGCCCTCTACTACACCCCAAGTGACCAGGGGAATCTCCCTTTCAAACATATGGACCAACTCCCTCTTATAACCCAAGGCCCAACAAGTGATTTGGGGAATTCTAGCCGCTGTTTATGGTGCTCCACACTAATGCAGGAATATCTGTCCATTTTCCCAGTGATCTCTCTGACTTGGATAAATCATCTTCCCGTGCATAGTGCTCTACACCAAGAAGGGTACACCTACCCTCCATTGCAATCCATATACAGAGGGAAACATCACATGTCATCTCAGGTGCTTCAAGACCCTTAGAGACACATCACTACAGTTTCCTGGGAGATCAGTTAGTGAAACGCCATCCTCATGAGTCCACCAGGACCCAACCAGCTTACTGTGAGAGAATGATCTAATTCACATTCCAGATAACAGAATACTGGTTAGCTAGGATAAAAGTGGAATCATAGGAAGATATTGCAGTAGTCTGAGCCACCAGTGGAGCTACCTGCAAAGGAGCACTCAGTTCAAAAGAGCACTCAGACCAGTTACTCAAGTGAGAGCACAGTGCTCTTTGACTCTTGAAGATGGTTCCAGTCTCTTCTAAAACAACATGGAAGCAGCCCCAACAGCCTCAGCAAAAAAGCAGGAGAAACAGAAGACAATGTCAGAATAAGTCATGCACTTAATGACATGCAGAGAAGAAGCAGACATCGGCCACAAAAACAAATCTTCAGAATGCTGCTTAGAGTCATACAGGATATGAGGGTAACAATATACAGAAAGGATAAAATGATAGAAGAGATAAAGGAAACAAACCAAGGGAAAATATAAGATCTAAGGGATGAAATAACAAATTCAGTTAGCCAATTAACATGCTTTTGCAACAGACTTGAGGAGGCAGAGAATCATGCCAGAGACCTAGAGGATAACAGACAGACTACAACAAATGGGAAAAGCAATCAAATAAGGCAATCAGACAAGCTGAAGAAAACCTGAGCGCCATGTCTGATATTGTGAAGGGGAACACTGAGCACCATGTCTGATATTGTGAAGGGGAACAATATCAGAATAATTGCACTACTAGAACAAGGCACCACAAAGATATCAACAGCAAAAATATCAAGAGTGGTGAGGGAATTGTTATAGGAAAACGTTTCCAGATAAGTAAATGAAAATCAGGCAACCATTCAGAAATTCAAAAGAACACAAGCCAGACTGAATCCCAAGAAGTCACGCAGACACATAATAGTTAAACTATCTAACTCTGAGGAAAAGGAGAAAATCCTAAGAGTAGTGAGGGATAAGCAAATAGTTACGTATAAAGGTACTTGGGTACCTTATAAGACAATAAGAATATGTTCAGCCCTATCAGCAAACATGATGAAGAAGAGGAGGGAGTGGAGGAACATATTACAAAAATTGAAGGAAAGAAATGCAATCCCAAGAATACTACATAGGACCCATTTTCTATTTAGAGGTATGGAGAAGCAATATTCTTCTCAGAGAAGGAAAAACTCAAAGAATATGTAAAGAAACCAAAAAACTCATCCCTACAGAAGATCCATGCCACCCAGTATGGACGTAAGAACAACACTCACCAAGCACAATTAAGGGACTATCACATAGAGCAACTCCTCCTGCTGTAAGATGGTGATGATGAACTCCTGTTTTACTCCTGCTGTAAGATGGTGATGATGAACTCCTGTTTTACTCCTGCTGTAAGACTGAACACTTAGTGGTAATGTTGTTGCTTATCCTACTATACTTACTTTGTTTCTCTATCTTGTATTCATTTCCCTAAATAAACTGTATATCTTTATATATATATAGTTGTGATTTGTGCTTGCTTACATTCTTGCAGCGGATCCTGATACCTATTAAGTAAAAAGTCTGTGCATGGCAGATGGCAAAATACTTGTCGTTACACAAAACTCTTGTTACAAGCCCTGAAGATAGCAGGTGTTCAATAATGGGAAGATGACAAGAATAAACCACACACTAACACAACACGAATGGATATGATAGGTTGGAAGGAAAACACCCAACACAAAAGTACAAGTTGATATCACAGATGGATATAGTAACCCTGAATATCAATGGACTGAGTTCGGGCATCAAAAAGGCAGAGACTAAAAGAATGAATTAGAAAACACAGTCCATCAACCTGCTCTCTACAGGAGACATAGCTCAAGCTTGCAGACATAAACAGGTTGAATATTTAAGGCAGGAAAAAAACATACCACGCAAATAGCAATTCCAGAAAAGGAGGTTAGCTATCTCACTCTAACAAAATGGATCTCAAGATTTAAGCCATAACAAGAGAAAAAGAGGGACACTATAGCATACTCAAGGGAAGAGCAGAACAAGAACAAGTCAGCATAATAAATACATATGCCAAGAAGAGACCTGCAGAATTTGTAAATCAGACAATCCAAAAGATGAAATCATACATTCAACTTATAGTAGGGGGCTTTAATAAACCACTCTGTAAAAGACAGATCACAGGAAAAGAAACTTAACAAGAAGGCTCTAGACCTAAACAGCTCAATTGGCCAGTTTGGTATGATAGATATTTTCAGAGCTTGCTGGGACACAAGACGAACCTGAGTAAATTCAAGCACATAGAGATTGTACAGACTTCTCTCTCTGAGCACTATGTCTTAAAGATGAAAATCAACAAAAGGGTGAAGAAAAAAACAAGGGCAGACAATTGGAGAATGAGTAACTCTCTTTTTCAAAAGGAGTATACACTGGCCCAGATAAGAGATCAGGACATTTCTAGAACCAAAGAGAATGAGAATACAGTGTACCCAAATCTTTGGGACTCAGCAAAAGCATTTTTCAGATGAAGGCTGTTTCCAATACATGCACAAATGAAATAGGAAGAGAGATTTATGGTTGATATGCTCACATGAAACACACACCAATTAGAGGAGAGTCAACAGAAAAATCCTACTAATAGCAAAAAGAAAGAAATAAGAAAAATCAAAACTGAGATATAGGAGAGGTAAAACAAGAGAACAATGGAAAAAATTAATGCAGCTAAAATTTGGTTCATTGAAAGGATTAACAGAATTGATAGACCACAGGAAAACCTAACCAAACAAAGGAAGGAACAAATTTCAATAGCAAGAATAGGAATGAAGCAGGGGACATTACAACAGATCCTAATAAAATCAAAAGGTAATTGCACAATACTATGAAAGCCTGTATTCAAATTAATCCAACAACTTGGAAGACATGGACAGATACTTGGACGAAAACCCCTCCCCAAATATTCCCAAATGGATGTCAAGAACCTCAACAGAACCATAGCAGTACAAGAAATAGACAAGACTTTCAGGGATTTACCAACAAAAACATCCCTCCAATCAGTTGGTTTCACAGTAGACTTCATCAACCATTCAAGGAAGAAGTGACACCAATCCTACACAAACTCTTTCAGAATATAGAAAAAGACAGAAAATTCCCAAACTCTTTCTATGAAGCTATATAACTCTGATACCTAAAGCAGGCAAGGAATCCACAGAATTGAGAACTACAGACCAGTATCCCTAATGAATATCGATACAAAAATCCTTAACAAAACACTGGCCAATAGAATACAAAAGCATGTAAAAAAATAATTCATGATGATCAAGGGGTATTCATCCAAGGAATGCAAGAATGGTGCAAGCTATGAACGACCATTAGTATTATTTGCCATATTTGCATGAAAAATTATAAGTACTACAAGATAATATTGATAGATACAGAAAAAGCACCAGACAACATCCAACAACCATTCCTGTTTAAGACACTCAAGAAGATAGAAATGGAAGGACATTTTCTCAATATCATCATACAAGCTATGTATGAAAAAACAACAGCAAGTATGGTAATCAATGGAAAATAGATGAAAACAATTTCACTGAAAAGGGGGACCAGACATGGATGTCCATTGCCCCCACTCCTATTTAACATCACACTGGAAGTCCTGACTAACAACACAAGGCAAAGAAAAGACATCAAAGTTATTTGTCTGGGAAAGGAAGAGGCGATACTATCATCACTCACAGACGATGTGATTGTATATATCAGAAATCCCCAGAACCCAACAAGTGGAATGTTGGAAGCGGTAGAAGAATATGGCATAGGGGCAGGATACAGTATCAACAAACAGAAATCTATAGGAGTGTTATACACATCAGACAATATCACAGAATTGATCGTAACCTTTACAATAACCAAGCATAAAATGAAATATCTTGGGTACACCTGACCAAAAAAACAGAGTTATATGAGGAAAACTACAGAACACTTTGCAAGAAACCAAGGGTGACCTCAACCAATGGCAGAATATCCCATGCTCGTGGATTGGAAGACTCAATATAGTAAAGATACCAGTTCTGCCTAAGGCACAATATAAGTTTAATGCTGTCCTGACAAATACCTTCATCCTTCTTCAATGAGTTGGAAAACCTGATTACCAACTTCATATGGAGCGGAAAGAAACTCAGAATTAGCAGAGACCTCCTGTAGAAGAAGGACAAAGTGGGAGGTTTTGCTCTACCTGATTTTAACATGTACTATTTAATCACAGTGGTCAAAGCAGTTTTGTAGAATGTACATAATGTATAATGTACATGATGTATAATATATATAATGTATAATGACAGATATTTAGACCAATGGAAAACAGTTGAAATCCCAGATAAAAACATTAGCATACAGAAAACTGGTTTTTGATAAGGGCCCCTAAAAATATCAAATGGAAATTGGGTGCACTTTTCTATAAGTGATGCTGGAAAAAATTATAACTATCTGTAGAAAAGTGAAGCAAGACTCTTACCTCACTGTCTGCACATGGATAAACTCAAGGTGGATCACAGACCTAAAGCTAAAACCCCAAGCTATTAAAAAGATAATTGGAAAAACTCTGAGAAACTTCGTGCAAGGAGTACTTAGGCTCTTGGAAATAGGGAAGGGTATAAATACAGAGGAGTCACAAATTGACAAATAGGATATACTAAAGATAAAAACAAACTGTGTACATAAAAAAAATCACTAAGAGTAATAAGAGATTTCACAGACTATGAAAACATCTTTAGCAATGACATATCAGAATAAGACTTTGTTACTAAAATCTTTAATACTTACAAGCTTGCAGGAAAAAGCTAACTGCCTACTAAAGAGGAGGACAAAGGACCTGAACAGAAGTTTCACAGGGGCAGAAACCCGAATGACTAAAAAACATACGAGAAAATGTTCCTGTTCTTCTCTTATAGCCTTATAAGAGAAATATGAATTAAAACAACTACTGGATACCACCTAACAACTTTAAAGATAGCCCAATTCAAAAAATCAGAAAGTGGTGGAGGGGCTCTGGGGCAACAGAAACTCTCCTTCACTGCCACTGAACATGCTGGTATGTGCAGTGATAATAAAAATCAATTTGGAGATATCTAAAACCAATGAAAATACAACCCAGCAAACCTCCCCCCCCCACCATGGGTCATATACATCTAATTATTTGGTGCTTCCTTCCCCCCATATCATGACTTCAATTCTATCTTACATATTGGATTAGACCAGAGCATGCACACCGCTACAGATAACTGCACACAGCATAGGGAATATAGGATAGATAATCCCAACTTTCCACCCAGGGTCAACCAGAGAGTAGAGATACAAAAGAATTAAGGGAGCATGGGGGGAAAAGGAGGAATTGATCACAAGGATCAATCTATAATCTCCTCTCAGGTGGACAAACAAACAGAAAAGTGGGTGAGGGGCGATGGAGGACAATGTAGGATATGAAAATAATAACCTATAATAATAATGAATAAGTTATCAAGGGTTTGTGAGAGAGGTGGGGGATGGAAGAAGAAGAAATGGGGAGTTGATATCAGGGGCTCAAGTGGGAAGAGAAGACTTTGAAAATGATAATGGCAACATATGTGCAAATGCATTTGACACACTGGATGAATGTATGGATTATAGTAAGAGCTGTACCAGTTGCTAATAAAAGTATTTAATAAAAATCGAGTATCAAGCTATTTTACAAAACTCAACCATTTCTATTAGACAGATACCAAAAGGAAATGGTTTTCATTCTCTTTTCCAAACTACTTAAATATTGCTTAGGGAATACTTTCATTTAAGTTAGTAAACACTTATTGGCCAATTTTTTGTGCCATGATGTCTTGTGTGTTACTGATTCTGGAAGCATACCATCATTTTTTTTCAAATACCAGCCTGGTGAACAGTTTCTATAGAGCTTCAAGACTAAGAACAGACTAGGAAGAAAGATTATGTAATTCATTTATGAGGGATTAACTACTGAAAAGCTTATTAGTAGCACTGGAAGATTGTATGATATACTGCCAGAAGTTTAATACGTTAGGCTGGAAGACACTCAAAATACAATCAGGCAGGAGCTGCCTTCTCAAAATAGAGTTGGCTTTAGTCACTTGGATACAGAATATTTGTGAAGCTTCAATTTGCATTTGGAACATAACTAAAATGAGAAGAAATAGCTGCTAATATAAATTAATAGTTGAAATGTGATATGTAGAAATAAGAATCTAGAAAAGTGGAAGTTATAAAAAGTAAACCAGAAGAAATATATGTAGATATCTTAGTTGACATTGGCCTGTTACTGGCCATTTTGTTTTGGAAAATAATTTCATTTACTATGCTAGGAATAGAAAAACTTAAGAGGAATAGTGTCATATTAATGATATAAAAATGCCATTTCAACATCTATATTGAAGTACAATATTTTTTAATAAAATAATATCAACACATCTACAAGGAATACCAATGAATACATCTATGATTTAAATGGATACATTAAAATTAATGATGAACAAATTAAAGAATTCCATCAATGTCTTTAGTCTTAAATCAATCAAACATGAGATCAAGATTTGTTGATAATTAGTAGCAATTGGACTGCGAAAGTTGATATCAAAAAGGAAGTTTGGGGAAGTAGTTGGAATATTTAGCAATGGTGATAGACACAAAGCTGGATCAACAACATCTTAGGTGCAAATATCTATTTTTGTACAAAAAAACCCCTCAATAGTGACAACATACATGGACCTCAAAAGATAGAATAAACAGTAATCACACTGACTACATCTGTGGGAAGAGACAATGTTGAAGCTTAATATAATTAGTCAAAATAACAAAATGGCCAACTGGAGAATAAACAATCAATAGCTCATATGCATATTCAGATTGAAATTGAAGAAAAAACTTAAAACAATAGACAAGACCCAAAATATGACCTTGAGTATCTCTCACCTACATTTAGAGACCACCTTAACAACAAATTTGATTAACCAAACACTAATGACTAAAGACCACACATAGTGTGGGTGCAAATCAAGAATATAGTACTTGAAGAAAGGAAAAGGTCATTTAAAAGACAAAACAGCAAGAAAATATAAAATGAAAGTTGGAAAAGGTTCTGAAACTTACTCTTGCATGTAGAGTACTTAAATACATTGGAAGAAATAATGAAGTGAAAGAGGTGGATGGAAAAAGAGTAAAAAGACAACTTGAGAAGAAAAAGTAAAATAGTATAATGTAATGTGAAAAGATCTTTAATTGAAAGAACAAATGGGAATAACTTGCTTGAAATCAGTGAAAATTATTTCAAGCCTCAAGTTGCAATATTTAAGGTTTCTAAAGGAAAAAAATTCAAAGCATTGGTGCTTCATGTTAAAGCATATCAACTGGTATTTTATCAATTCTTGGAGCTATGTCTTTTTGCTAATGTTGTCAGTTCAGTTTGGACTTCTTTCTTAAGCAGCATCAAATTCTTGATCACATGGTGCTTCTTGAGATGTTTTGATGTTGATGAATTGCTTTTTTTACAGAGACTGTGCAGTACTTTACATGCGTCTAACATTGTTTAATATTTTATTTATAATTATTTTAAGATTCTAGCTGGAGACTTTAAATTTTTCTTCAATTCATATAGTTTAAAATATGCTATGTTGAAGAGTAGCGCCTGACTCAATTCATGGTATTTTTATTCCTGTCATATGCATGTGTAAAATCGATAGTAAATAAGGAATCTATCTGTTTGAATTATGATGCTGGGAAAGAATATTGAAAGTACCACCATAACAATCTCTCTTGGAAAAGATACAAAGAGAATAGTTCCTAGAAGTGAGGGTGGTCACATATTTGGCCTTCTTAACAGGAGAGAACTGTTCCTGTAAAAACTCATCATGAAAAGAAGGGGAAACAAAAGAAGGAGAAGAAAGAAAAAGTAAGAAATTAAAAGACAAATGAGTTCATCCAAAATATGGACGGACAGTGACTGCAATGATGGGCTCCCACATAACAGCAATCATGGAGATGGTGTAGGACTGGGCAGTGTGACCTCTTTCAATCCATAGGGTTGCTGAGAGCTGGACTGACTGGAAGACATCTAAAAACAATTGAATGAGACAGGAACTGTAAAAGAAAATTGGAATGAATATGTGAAGTCTCTGTAAAAAACAAAATTGGTTGATGTTCAAGAGGTAGATTATAATCAAAATCCAATGATGTTGAAGGAAGGGATCAAAGCTGCAACTGAATGTATGCGTGAACAATAAGGATCCAGGAATGGATGGGATACCAATTGAACTATTTCAACAAAGCAGGACAGGGTCAGGATCATTCACTCATTTGTGTAAAGAAATTGGGAAGATAGTCCTTGATTTGTCATCCCAAAGAAAGATAAATCTGAATTTTAAATAATACCATTATCATCACACATAAGTAAAATTTTGTTGATGAGCATTCAAAGTCATAGCAGTATTTGACATGGAGTTGACAAAAATTCATGCTGGATTCAGAAGAAAATGTGGAAGGAGGGATTTCATTGTTGACCTCAGATGGAGTTTTGTTGAGAGTTATGAATACCAGAAAGATGTTTGGGCTTTATTTGCTACTATAGGCATTCAATGGTTTTGGATCATAAAAACAAAAAAAAAAAAACAAATTACGGGTAACGATCAGAAGAGTGACAATTCCAGAGACTTCACTGTGCCCATGAGCAACATGTACATAAACTAAAATGTAGTTATGTAAATAGAAAAAGGAAAAACTGGAAATAAGGAAAAGTGTGTGTCAGGGTTCATACTTCTAGCATATTTATGTAATCAGTTATGTTAAGCATATAATTTTTGAAGCTGGACTATGTGAAGAAGAATATGACAGGATTGCAGAAATATTTACATAATATTTAATAACCTATGCTATGCAGATGACACAATCCTATTTGCTGCAAATCAGGAGGACAGGATCCATTTATTGATGAAGAGCAAATGCCTCTAATATGAATTACAACTCTGTGTAAAGAAATCAAAATCCTCACAAGTAGACTAGTAGACCACATCATGGTAAATAGAGAAAAGATTGAAGCTGTCAAAGATTTCATTTTACCTTTATCCACAATAAGAGCTCTAGGTGTCAGTAGTCAAGATTTGTATTGGGTAAAAGTGTACAAAGCCTCTTTAAAGTGTTAAAGAGAAAAGATATCTGTGAGGATTATGCTGTACCTGAGGCAAGCCGTGGTATGTGAAAGTTCGATAATAAAGAAGATGGGTGATGATGCAGTTTGAATTATGGTGCTGGTTGAGTTATGAAAGCACTAAATGCAAAGATAGACAATACTCTGTGTTGAAGAAATCAGAGCATGAACTGTTTTTGAAAACCGGAATTGCAAGATTTTGTGCCTCCTACTTTCAAAAATGAATTGTGCTGGGTGGAGGGGAGCTTTTGTAGTATGCATTTTCTCCTCTATGTGAGTATCAAGCAAATGAATCTGAGTTAGTTTACCCAGTGGCATCGCCTGGGAAGGTTCTCTCTGGTCACAATGAATTGTTTCATGAAAACAGTTTGTCTGGAATCTCATTTCGTGATGGCTAATTTAAGAGAACAGCTTATGTGGCAGTCATGTGCTTATGTTAATTTTATGAATGAAATGTAGGGGTGGAGTCTAGCCTGTTAATCTGGGGATAGCCATTGAGTAGCCAATGAGGCCTCGTTTGGGCATGGCTTTCTCCTGAGACATCTGGGAAATCTTGCGATATTTCCCTTATGGAGATGAGAATCAATCTCCCCAGTTGTTAGGAGTTAGTCTCAGAGATGATGAATCATGGACAAGACAAAATGGTAGCATCTGAGGAGCCGGAGGAGAAGCCACAATGCTTTGCCCCGATGGAGCCAGACCTCTGAAGCTGGAGAGGCCATGTGCAGACCCCTGCCAGAGATGAGTTGCTTCTGCCACCACTGGATGCTGTTGATGGACCCTGAGCCCTAGAAGCGAGGAGCCATGTGGAGACCCCTGCCAGTGCCAGGACTCTGCAACCACTGGCCTGTGACTTTTTGAGTCAGAAGGAGACATTATAGACTGGTATCGGGCACACGGGCTAATATCAGACATATGACTTTGAACTGGACTGGGTTGGGATGCTTTCTCAGTGTTCCATTCCTTTTGTATATAAACCATTCTCTTATATCCATTTGCATGTCTGTAAAATTGCTCCTCTAGTCTACTTGGTCTAACACAGAATGTGTCTGTGAAATTTTGTTTCTTGGTCAGGAAAAGTGCTGTAGAAACTGTTGTGATGTTTAACAGTTTACAAGGACAGCCCTATGGGCAAAACTCAAGTGTATGAGTGGTTTCCTCTTTTAAAAGAGGTGAAACATCTATTGATGATAGAACTCATTCTGCACTTCCATCAACTTCTGAATGGTTGAGGTATCAACTTGTAGTGCAGTTGGAGTTTGTATCACCAGGTCACAGGTTTAATCAAGCTTCTTATTTAGAGGCACTGAAAAGATTGTGGAACAGTATGTGACAAATAAGGTCTGCTTTTTGGCTGATGGAGGACTGATTTTGCTACCAGGGCAATGCACTCGTTCATGCAGCAACCTCTGTGCCATAAAACAGCATACTTCTCTTGCCCCACCCAAGCAACTCACCTGACCTCTCTCTGTGCAACTTCTTTTTATTTCTGCAAATGCAGAGGGACATGAAAGGACAGCAATTTGATGACATAGAAGAGGGGAAGAAAAAAATGAAGGAGGTACTATCAGCCATCCAAACAGATACGTTTCAAAAGTGCTTCCAATAACAGATCTGACAAATGTGTTAAGTGTAATGGATAATACTTTGAAGGTGAGAACGTTGTTTTGTAAAAAACAAAACAAATGCATCGCTCTGGGGAGCAAAACAAGAAAGCAACAATGACAATATAAAGAAAGTCACTGACAAAAATGTAAAGATGGGTAAATAGTTCAAGGTCTGTTTGTTGGCCGTCACGAGTGTTTTCTAGTCAAGTCTGATGGGGTGGCACACTCTTTCCAAAGTTTATTTTTACTAGTTCCCAGGGATTTAATCACTTTGCTTTTACATCTTATGTATGTTCCTAACCTCATTGCCACAAATTCCTTTGCTTATACCATTATTCTCCAACTCATGAAGTTATAGCTCAGTTATTTAAATTGCTAAGAAGACAACACACATACTTGATATTTACTTTCATCTTGTACTACATATCCAATCCATTAAAAAATCCTGTTGGCTCTATATTCAAAATGTATTCAGAATCCAAACATTTCTTATCTCCTTTACACCAATACTCTCACTCTAGCTAATAGAAAACTTTTCAATAAGAATTGAGATGTAGACTTACCCAGATGTAGACTTAGGAATATTCAATGTTAATAAATAGTAATGCAGTGTGAAAATAATAATTGCTTTATTTAGTAATGATAGCAGAAAAATTACAATGACATGATAAAAATAAGATAGTGGGTGTCAGAGTAAGTCATTGAGATCTCCTTCAAAACTGCTGTATAATTAATTAATTGATGTAACTCTTCTTTTGTCCATCTTTGCTACTACTATGAAATGGTTGTATAGCAAATAATGTACTTTTGGCCTACTGAGGGGACTGGGTCGTGTGTTAGGCTGAGTTAACTAGAGAAACAAATTCAGTGACACTAATATGTGGGTAAGAGAGAGCTTTATATCAAAAAGTCATTATATATTAAGCAAAACTCCATGTCCAGTCTATATCAAATCTGTATGCTCCTTACTAGTCCATAAGTCTGTTACTAGTTCATACATCCCTCTTCAGACTCATGCAGCCACATGTAATGGAAAATCATGGTCTGGTGGTTGTAAAATCTTGTGGATCTAATAGTAGTGGAAGTAACATAGTGCTCTGGAAATTTGCATGGCTTGTAAACAAGAAAGTGGAGAGAGACAGAGAGACAGAGACATTTATCTTGGTCACATCTCTAAAGGAAGTTATTGAGTTGTGAACTGATTGACAGGCTAAACTCCACTCATATCTTCTTATAGGTGCCACATTGGCATACACACACACACACAATAAAAACCATCATAGATAGTTTTCTAGAAATGTAAATAATGTTTCTGGTATCCTTGTGTGAGTGGAATTATACAAGTAGGTATATGGAACTTTAACTTGAGTACTAGTTAGTTTTGCTATTCCCCTATGCTTAAATGAGTCACCCCAGAGAAGAACCCATTAAAATAGAAGAACCCAGAGAGGAGCACCTCCTTTGAACCCAGGGTCCCTGTGCTGTGAACCTCTTCAGTCCAGGACTAGAGAGCTATGGCACGGAAGTCTCTGAGAGATGGTGAGAAGCAAATAATGAAATAGAAGTAGCAGAGGCAGCAGAAAAGAGAGGCTGTCATGAGACATAATGGTAGGAAGTAGATTTGCCACTCCATGCTAAGGCTTACTGGTAGAATGGTGTGCCATTAGGCATTGAATAGGCAGAGTTAAAAGAGTTTTGTAACCTTTGCCTACGTAGGGCAGAAACAGACTGGAGAGAGATGTTCCCATGACCATGAATGAAAGGATATGTTCCTGATTATCCTGAGAAAACTTGAACCTGAGTTGTAAGTTGCTACTTACTTGCTGGGATGCTAACCACAAAACAACCAGCCATACTGCAGGAGAATGAGACTTTCTACTTCTGAGTTACCATCTCAGAAACTCACAGAAAAAGTTCTACCCTGTCCTATGGGGTCACCATGAGTCATAATCAACTCTATTGCAGTGAAGCTTTGCTCAAAATCTGCATAGTCATGAATATTATTTGAGTTCTGTATGGTCGTTGCAACACATGTTAAACCTAGTAGAGAAGTGGAGAGCGTCATGGGATGGAATGATTGATGCCAGAATTGGTTAATGAACTGGATCCTGGAGGCATACCTGAACTTGGAATCAACCTATGATGATCTTGATTCTTCTTACCACTTAAGGAGTTAGAGGATGTCAGAGACTAACCCCACAATATATTTCAAAGGGCTAAAGATCTTATTTCCTTAGCTGCTAGGAATGCTGGTAGCTGATAGCTAACTCTTAGCTAAATCTTTCTTCCAGAATTTTTCTTGATTGATGAAAATCTCGAAATTCAATGACCTGACCCCTCCTCTGGAGGAAAACTACAAGACAACTTGGTCAGAAGATTGTATACCTGTAACTCATGAGAGTTCTTCAACTGCAGACCTATCAGTGGAAGCTGATAAACCCTTTGTTGAATGCATAACAGTTCCATTATTTATTCTACTCAATCTTCCTTAACAACTTAACAGTCTTATTACTCCTAAATGCCTCTCAAATGAACGTCCTGCATTCAGCTCACTCTCCCAAGGTTAAGAAAAGGGATATATCTGATATTTAAGAAATGCTTTACTAGAAAGCAGGTGCTAGAAATTCATGTTCACAATATGCAAAAAAGGATATTGCCTACCTTCTAACATGTTGGTTCAATTCTGATTTATTAGAAATGCAGGAGTTCTAGAACAATATACTTGTATGCTCTTGAGAGCAGAAAAGAAAGATGTATCTGGCCTCAAGCCTTAAGATCAATGCATTAATTGCTTCAGACTGAGGCTGGAATCCTCATAGATCACAACCAGTCTGTGTTTATAAGACCACCATCCAGAGATGCGGCAAGCATCTGTAGGTCTTTAGGACTTTAACTACCTTCTTAGTTCCTTAAACAGGTGTTCATCTGTAGTTCCAGGAACTCAAAAAGAATAAAAGGTGGCTTATGGCCATATCATCTTGTAATTTTATCCCTTCTGATCTTGGATTAAGGCAGCATATGCATTGGAAGTTTAAAAGGAAACTGAGAATGATAACTAGTTCATCATTATCTGTCAAAATTTTAAAGGAATATCTATATTCTAATATTAAAAACATTTGTAAGGTAACTTACTCATTGTAAAAACGTTTTAATTCTCTAGAAAGTAGTTTCAGTCTCTACCCACCCCAACCCATTTAGTAAAACAAAAAATTCCATATCTGAACTTTCAGCATTGCTACTCCTTAACACGTATACAATTTTAGTTAGTTGTGCCCTTGATCTTAACTGACTCTATAAACATGGATTGTAATAAACCTCAGAAGCACTAGTTGTTAGGTTGACAGCATAGAAAACTGGGAGAAAAATCTTTTAGAAAGCATTCTATAATTATAAGGTGTCATGGATCATTAAGAAGTAGCAAAGATATTAAAATACTTATTATAAACCACTCTTCATCATATTGTTAAATATTTCTCAGGAAAGAAACTCTCCAAGTTTTTTTAGAAACCCAGA
The DNA here is from genome assembly GCA_004026705.1 of Nesogale talazaci. Lineage (NCBI taxonomy): Eukaryota > Metazoa > Chordata > Mammalia > Afrosoricida > Tenrecidae > Nesogale > Nesogale talazaci. The sequence continues at coordinate 355,756 of PVJH01000261.1, forward strand.
ATTTTATAGCCTACGTCATCCATCTTACATAAATCCCTTGGTAACAGTTGTAGTCTATTTCCTGTTTTTATATCTTTAATGCTCTCAGTGATCCATATTGTAGCCTATAATAAATTTTTTGCTGTCCTAACTGAGCAATTATTGAATCTGCTGTGTTCCTACATGCTTTTCTAATACCTCATCTTTGATGTTGAGGGCATAATATTTTGTCATTGAAATACAACTGTTTTAGTCACAGGTATTTTGTGTTATTTTTATAATCCCTGCCATGAAAATCATATATCAATGCTGTTTAAATGACTGCATTACTTCATTAGAATGGAGACACCTTAGGCATTATTTTCAACATTAAGGACATTCATCTCATAGTGATACTATATATGTGACACCTATTTCTTGCTTATCAACTATATTTTATCCAATGTTTCAATTTTAGGAAAAAAATTGGGGAAAAATTGTCAGGCAGCACCTCCAATTGTCTGAACCCACACAAAGTGATGGCCAGGTCCCAAATGACGTTTCCAGGCCACCCCTTCTGGCCTCAGAATGGCTTCTCCCAATTTTCTAAGTAATTCAGTCAGACCATGTAGGTTTCAGGGTGTCAGTGATAGGATGAAAAATTGAGAGTAGTTTGGGGAGCTTAGACCAAAGCCCATGGATGCCAGAAGTCTCCTGAGGGGAAGCAGAAGATGAGATGGCAGTAGGCTATTCAAGACTATGAGGTCAGGGGCAATGGAGAGTGAGAGGGGTCCCTGCCCAGGAAGAAAGAAGCAAGAATTCGATGTGATAGTTGGTGGAAAACTCTTGATCACTCTCATTACTACCTTCAGCATCCATAGGCTCCACTGTGATGAGCAAACTGTGGGGAGGAAAGGAGCCCTCCCAAGCCACATACCTCTCCAGACCAGCAAAGACAGGGCGCTGCTGCTCTTGATCTCACAGAATGCTGATTTTCCGTGATGATCAACTTGGTCTTTGGAACCTTAACATGCCAATAAGCAAGGAGTGGGTGCATATTATTTTCTTCTCAAAATGTTTAAGGCTTCATACCTACTTTGGAATAGCAAATATGAAGGAAATGTAAAATATTCCATGATATGTAAAAATACTTTATATAATAAGCATTTACTTCATTTCTGATTTTTAATTTAGTACTGCATCTTTTGCTTAAACTTGATTTGTCATCATTGTTATTGTGTGGAGATGAAAGAGATGCTCCTATATCATGCTTAGTTTTTCTCATCTTAATATTTACACAATTTGTAGGGAATGGCTGGCTAACAATTTCTGGATTAAGTTTTTATTTGCAGAGTTTTTCTCAGAGAGTAAGATTGAATCAGAGAGTTTCCTTGGTGAATAAGCTTACAGGGCTTATTCTACCCAAGCTCCCTCTTAGGTAATACATTATATTAATCAGTATACACTATGTGTCTGGTACCATGGAGCAATTTAGAGAAATTCTGCTCTCCCAGATAGATCTCTATTGACCCTGACATTTATGCGAGGTGGATGTCTCCTTTATTAGAGGATCAAGAATTGAATTTATCATCTTTTCTATTGAAAACTGCAAATGTTTAGACCAAGTTAGAATTAATAACCTTTTGCTGTGCACAACTAGAGGAAAATCTCTATTTAGGGCCCTTTTGGGTAATTTTAACTTTTCCAGAAATATTTCACAACAAAATCTAGGGACTGGTTTCTTCTAATAACAAGTCTAAAGCACGTGTGGCAAAGTCTCACCATTGTCAATTATAAGGAGCATTCTGCCTGTTTTTTTCTAAATATATTTGTTTTTTCCTATTACAGTCTGTGTTACTTTCAATATTAATCAACAGCACTATGATGCAGATTCTCCAATTCTTCTTTAGTTTTTCTTAATTAATGTCCAATATATGGATATGTAGTGACTGAAAATACCCTGGCTTGAGTCAATTGAACCTTACTTCTCAAAAAGATGTGTTTGCTTCTCAAAAAGAGTTCTTGTACAGCAGATTTATTTACTGCAGTGTGTTGTGTGATGTCTTTACTAGTGCTTCCATAAGCATTTTACTAACATGCATGTGATTTTATTGATTTTGATACATATATTTTGAATTTCTGAATTGGATTATCACCTTTTCTTTGGAATGGGTGATATATGCAGCCTTTCCAGTTGGTTGGCTCATTAGCTAGCTGTCTCCCAATTTCTGCGCATATATATATATGAATTTATATATATGCATATATAAAATAAAATTCCTAGAAAAATCTAATAAGATACTCACAAAAAGTGTTAAAAGCAATTATTTATGGAATGAGATGAGAGATTGAGTAGAGGTTGAAAGTTTTATTTGAAAGCTTTAAATGAAATAAAAACATTAATTTTTTATTAATATGATACAGATGTCAGAATAAGGCAAATTATTTTACTACCTAGAAAACAAGAAAGCAGTCACATCTTTGTATTCACCTGCCTCCTTCTGTGTGGTTATGTTGTGTGATAGTTTAAAGCCCAGGTCTGAACCAAGGTCTAGCATTCAGCTGCTGGAAACGATGACAGCCAAGAAAATCCTACAGATCTGGTTTATTCTGTGAGACATGCACTCACTGTGAGCAAGCAAAGATTTGTTTTATTTTATGTGGACATGTTATCTATGTGTTCATCTGGAAGACACAATCGTACTAATTTTTAATGCACCACCTCGTTTTCTTTGTTGTTAAGATATCCTTCCCATTGATTAATTTGTACCCCCCCCTCACACCTTTTCCATTGAGGTCAAAGAACTCTATTTCCATCTGGCTATTTTTGGAACTGTGGAATTAAGTTTTTAAAACTATTAAAGCATGGAAATTAAAATTCATCTTGAAGACATGGAGAAATGCTTACGTTGTCATTAAAGTTAGATGCCATCAAGTTGGCTCTGACTCACTGCGACATGCCACACAAGGAAACACGACCTTGTCCCACACTGTTCTCACAATTGTCCTGACGCCTGAGCACATGCATGGCGCCACAATATCAACCTATCTCCTAGAGGGGTGATGAATAAAAGGAATGGAAACTCTTACAGAAAAGAAAATCTCTCTGGATAATGTACCTTAAATTATGTTCAAACTATAACAAACAACAGCTTGGGAGCAGAAGTTATTGAACTGTTGAAGCCATCCATGAAAGCCATGCATAAAAGACTATGCATTTTTTATAGCATCAGGTGTGAACATTATGAGGTGGGGAACAGCTTCATTTAGAATTCACAATGTGCTGTTAAATAAACCAATAAAATTTTTATCTACTATCACTTCTTCACTACTTGCACTTTAACTTTGGGTCACATATTTTATTCTTCATAAAAAACTCTTTATATCTGAATCTGGAAACATTCTATGCTGATGGTAATATGTATCTGCAAATATTTCAGGAAATGATTGTATCAATTGTAGTTAACTTAGTCACTTTTTGAAGATTGTTAGTCACTTAAAGAAAACCAGGCAATGCATTTTTAAAGGCAAATTCAGTTACAGACATGCTAAGCTTTGGCCTCCGTTCTCCGTGATTTCTCTCTTTGGAATATTAGGAAAGAAACAGCTGGTTTTAGTTGTGTGATAATTATTCTGCTGACTCGATTCTGGTAAGTCTTTAAGAGAGGCGCAGCACAAGACGAAAAGGCAGAACCTTAGCATCTCCACTGACTGCTTGTGAGATCTGGTCAGGATCTATCAGGAGAATGTGTCTCAAAGGTTTTCATGTGATAAAGTGCCAGCACAATATTGCTATCTTTGTCCGCCCCACCCCAAATCACTCCAAAAAGTCAAATCTGACTCGTGTTGACCAGTTAGGACAGAGTAAAACTGCCCTTTGGGGTTTCTGAGGCTTTAAATCTTTATAGGAGTAGACAGTTTCATCTTTCTTCCTCAGAGTGATTGGTGGGTTTGAACCATTGAATTTCTGATTAGCATTTCAATGTATAAGCCACCAAAGATCCTTTGTGAACTTGGTTAAAAATGATAAGATGACTGAATGTTAAATGTACATAACAAAATAGTTAAATGAAACTAAGTACATTTAGTTATATTTATGGTTTTATACATATTTCTAAGTGTGTGTATATATATATGGGTATATATATATACATAACCCAGTCCTAGGATGCATAGTGCAAACTTGAGAAAGAATGTTTTTATATACTGTTTACATTTGAGAAAATCCTTGCATTTTTTTCTTCTATACTTTAAATATTAAATAATTAAAACATGAATCTGGTATTTATTTAATTTATAAAATAAGAAAACCTGGATGTGGTATCAAGGCATAGTTTGAGAATCTTACAGTCATGCTTAGATTTTGTGCCAACTTTGTAGCATCTGTTTGGAGGTAGAGCTAGAGTTCAGCCTATCGATTGTGTTACAGCCTTGAGGTGCCTTCTTGAGAGTGGAGCCATTTTACAAGACAGACACTGAGGGGAAAGTAGCTCTCTTGTTCTATGCCTTTCTGCTTGACTAGGTTTTTTTTTTTGTTTTTTTTTTGGCATCACTGCTTCAGTGGTGGAAGTAGGAGGCCCAGCCCCACTGCTGGAATTGAACCTCCGTCCCAGTGGGCCGCAGTCCCGCGCACAACCACTACGCCACCGGGGCTCAGCCCACTTGACTAGGTTTTATGTCTCATGCTGAAGCCAGGGCTCATGGACCCTGCTGAACCTAGGAGCTGTAGGTGCACTGTAGACTTTTGTCTCTGCAACTGACCACCCACTGGCCTGTGAGCTCCCAACTTCCCATTCCATCTTCCTGTTTCAACCACTGGCAGGTGCATGGAGAGTCTCCAGCTAATACTTGAGTCAAGGACTTGCAATGGACTAGATTGGACTTCTTTTATGATTTAAAATTCTTTCTTGATATAAAGTTTTTTCCCCTTATACATATATGGGTACCACTAATTTTGTTTCTTTAGAAAACTCAACCTAAAGACTTAAAAAAGGGCATTCAATCATTCATTCATTCAATCATTTTGTAAAAACAGCTTGGGGACTCATATCTGATTTCCACTTCCGTCTCTATTGCCACAAGGCAGAGGTTGTATATGCTTCCATTGTCAAGCATTCTTTACCAACTATTCCCCCACGACACTGTACTTCTATGCCGCAGTGCTATAATTCATTGCAATACCTACACAGGACTCATAGACAATATTCATGATGAAGGGGTTCTTGGAGAGGAACAAAAAGAATCCTGGTGGTATGTGTTGGATCGCCAACCAACTGTAGATGCACAGTAAAAAACTATCAGAATAGCTATGGGATAACGAAGAGGCTGTCTACTCTGTCTTAGAAAATCACAGGGTCAGTTCCACCTATTCATGAGTCCACATTGACTGGGTGGCAGTGAGTAGTAGGGGAGCAAAGAGAAAGAAAATAAATAAATAAAAGGAGGAACACATTCAGTGTATCTCACATGGAAATAACTCAAGAAAAAAATTCAAGCTTCAAGTGGAAATATTGATACCATGGGAAAATTTTTTGACTATTTCAGGAAGCATCAAAAGAAGATGGAAAGAATATGCCGAGTCACTGTGTCAAATAAACCTAGCCACCATTTCACAATTTCAAGAGGTAGCATCTGAATATGAACCAGTGGTGCTGATGGAAGAAGTTCAAAATAAGGCTCCAGCAATGGATGAAATACCAACTAAAATGTTTCTGCAAACTGACGAAGTATGAGAAGCAATCACTGAGGTCTTCCAGAAAATTTGAAAAACAATTTCTTGGTCCACTGATTGAAAAAAAAATCATACTTGTACTGTTCCAAAGAAAGGTGACCCAACAGAATGCTCCATTATAGAACTATATCACAAAGCATTTATAGCATATAAAGTAAAAAAAAAATTGAAAATCACTCAACAGTAGTTAGAGCTGTAGTTGACAGGGAGCTGCCAGAAGTTTGGGCTGGCTTCAGAAGCAGACATGGAACAAGGCATAGCATTGCTGATGTGAGATGGATCTTAACTCAGAGCTGTGGTTGCCAGAAATATGTTTATTTGTGTTCTAGTGACTACATGAAGACATTCGACTGTGAATGACAACAAACGAAGGATAGCCTTGAATAGCATGGGAATTCCAGAGCACTTCATTGTGATTAATGCAGAACTTGTAAATGGATCAAAAGGCAGTGGTACAAATCGAAAAAGGAATACTACATGGTTTGAAATAAAGACAGGTGTGCATCAGGGTTGAATCCTCTCATCATACTTATTTAATGTGTCTGCTGAACAAATCATAAGACATGATGAATGATATGAAGAAGAATGCAGCATCTGGATTGGAGGAAGGCTTACTAATAATCTGAGATATGCAGATGATACAACCTGGCTTGTTGAAAGTGAAGAGAACTTAAAGTACGTGCTGGTGATGGGTTATAATTTAATGTAAAAAAGACCAAAATTCTCACGACTAGACTATCATGATAAATGGAGTAAAGGTTGACATTGTCAAGGATTTTTGTCTCATTTGACTTTATAGTCAGTCCCCATGAAATCAGTAAGCAAGACATCAAGAGATTCATTGCCTCAGACATATCTGCTTCATAAGATTTCCTTAGTCTGTTGAAAAGCAGAGATGTTACTTTGATGCCCATGGTATGCCTCATCCAATTCATGGCATTTTCAATGGCTCTAGATGCATGTAAAAGTTGGACATTGAATAAGGAAGACTGAAGAAAAATCAGTACATTTGAACCATGGTGCTGGAGATGAATACTGAAAGTACCATAGACTGTTTGAACAAATCTTTCTTAGGAAAAATGTCACCATCATGGTCCTCAGCAGCAAGGTTGGTGAGACTTTGTGTCACTTTAGACGGTCTTCATGAGAGTCTGGCTATTCTCTAGAGAGCATCATGTTTGGCAGAGAGGCAGGAATAAAAGAAGGCCATTGTGGGCATTGTGGCTTACAATAATGGACACAAGCATAGAAACAATAGAAGCAACTGTGTGGGTGGTGCAGGACTGGGTAGTTGTGTTGTGCAAAGGGTTGCTATGGGTCAAAACCCACTACATGGCACCTAACAACAACTCACAACTAACAACAAGCTACCTTAAATCAAGTTCAGTAAACAGGATACTGTCCACGCTTTCAAAGCGATACCTCTTCTCAGGCAGTAGTCAAATCTCTCTTGGGCTTCAGCTCCAGAGCTGCATAACCCCATATCTTCTACTAACATGGGCCAGAAAGCCTGTGTAGCCTGCTCCTTCTCAGTTCCATAATCTTGATACCGGTCCTCTCTTTTGGCTTATGGTCTTCTCTGGTATTTTCCTGCCTCCTTTACTCTGTTGTATATTCTGCAGAGCCTCGGTCTCTGGTGCCTCTGTTCTGGGCCTCTGCTACTTCAGTCGGAGGTCTTAAAATGCTCCCCTTCTAAAGGCTTTGGGCTTTCTCTTTGTGCCAAAGATGGTTCTTACCTGTGGAAGGATGGTTTTGAGATGTGGCATTCAGCAGACTATACCTCAATGAAACAAAGGGTGTTACTGAGTTTAGACCCTTGGATCAATTATTTTTATCTGATATCTTACTTTTAACTCAGTCTTGTCTGTTAACATTACAGAGCACTCCCATCAAAATGGGATTATAGTCACAGGCAGAGAGTTGAGAATCATACTACATCACAAAAGGAATTATAGCTACAAGGGCCATATTAATTGAGTTCCTCTAATATTTCTTTCATCCATCCATGCATTCATTCATTCATCACTTCTGGGCTTCAAATTATATGTGTGTATGTATATGTATGTGTGTGTATAGATATATGTATATATATACACTGTACTGGATGCTCTCATTTAGACTTTTAAAATAAAACATATAAAAAACAAAATGATTTCTTGGTTCTATATGCAGCTTTAATTAAATTTATTCTACTTATCACTTCAAGCTAAAAATCCTAGTAGTGACTCATGTTTATTATTCCCTCATCTGATATACTGAATACATGAATTTCATTTTCAAAATGTATGAGTCTAACTTCTTCTCTGAGTCTATCTTCTTTCCTGAGAACTTAGCTTAACCCACTAGCATTTCCTGACTTGACGATTTCAGTAGCTTCCTAACAGATTTTCCAAGTCTCCTTCTGTGCTTCTCAAAAGGCTTCTCTTCACACAGACACTAGTGATCTTTTAAAAATATGCATCCTGTCATGTCTCTCCCTTTCTGATGTTCCCCATATCTTCCACTTTCCCTTAGACTATGAAATGCCAAGCTCCTTTTCTTTGTTTACTACATCTAGTTTGATGGAATGTGGACTTTCCGCTCCTCCCACCGTTTTTGTTTGGTTCTCTCATCTCCAGTGGCAGCAGCCTCCTTGTTATCACCTGCACACACCAAACTTATTACTTGTTACTGGGGCATGGTGCGATCTTATTGTACCATGATTTTTGGAAAACAAGTGTAGCATCTTTTGAGCTAGAGCTATAGAAACAATGAATACAGAGACTTCTCACAATCTAGTAGAAGAAGATAATTGCTGAATAAGTAATCAAAATTAATATTCTGAGCACCATAAGAACTCTCTGTTATGTGTTATAGGACTACAGTCAGGAGTGGTGGATTTTCTTTGGGAGAGGTTTGCTGAATTAGGTTTCAAAATATAATGTGGTAGGTGGAGGGGAGGGTGTGTTAGTTTGGATAGAATAGAGGAAAAAAATTCAAAGCCACGCATATGGATATAAGGAATGGGTTTATATTCAAGGGGAACAGGACATTGAGAAAACATCCCAGCCCAGTCCAGCTCAAAGTCACAAGTCTGATATTAACCCATATGCCCGAATTTTTTCCATAAAGTCTCCTTCTGACTCACGAAGTCACATGTCAGTGGCTACAGAGTCCCAGCACCGAAAGGGATCTCCCCATGACTCCTCGCTTCCAAGGCTCAGGGTCCATCAACAGCATCCCGTGGTGGCAGAAGCAACACATCAATGGAAGAGGCCTCCATGTGGCTGCCCCAGCCTCAGAGGTCCGGCTCCATCAGGGCAAAGTCGTGTGGTTTCTCCACCGACTACTCCAGCCTCCCAGACGCCGCCATTATGTGTTGCCTGTGATTAATCATCTCTGAAACTAACTCCCAACAACTGGGGAAGATAGCTTCTCATCTTCACGAGGGAAATATCTTGAGATGTCCCAGGAGTTTCAGGTGAAAGCCATGCCCACACAGAGGCCACATCGGCTACTCAATGGCTATCTTCAGATTTACAGGCCAGACTCCACCCCTACATTTCAATCATAAAATTAACATAAGCACATGACTGCCACAGAGGGCATTGAGGCAAGACCTATAGGTGCGGTGGTTCACAAAGGCACGAAACCACAATGGGTCTGAGAACACAATTTAAAACAATGATTAGAAACAGTACAGAAAAAAATATTTGGGGGATCAAGTAGTACAATCAAATAGAAGTACATTTCAATATTTTATATGTTTAGTACATGAGTACCAATTTTACCAAAATGCCTAATTGAGCAAATCATTTTGTTGTTGTTGTTGTTATGCAGCATTTACATTTTGTCTCTTAGGAATAGAGGATTGAGTTCTAGGCAAGTATGCCACCCTCAGAAACTTTCAAGTTTTATGTGGGAAACAGCAACAACCAAAACAGAAAAAGGCCCCCAAACTTACAAGTAAACAAATAATTACTCTGTATTTCAGGTGGTAATCAGTGTTAAGAGGAAAAATAAGAAAGTGGAGAGTGGAGTGAGTTACTATTTTATCTGTGTGGTCAGGGAAATCCTCGCTGCAAAGAAGAAAAACAGGAGTGAAATCACCAAAAGATGAAGGGAGAAACATTAACCTTTAGTGCAGAGCAACCTGAGCCCTTAAATCAGCCACGCAGAAGTTCCAAAGTGCAGGTCTGCTTGTGTTGCCTAAAGAAAAAGGCAGTCAGTGTGGCTGGGGCAGAGTGAGTGAGCAGAAGGGTAGTCAAATCTGAGATCAGAGACATTAGTTATATCCTACATGGATCACAGTACTTGAGATTGCAGTGAGAAAGAGATGGGTGTGATTGAGGAGTTTTGAACAGAGATGCCATTTAACTTTCCTTTAGACACAATGAATTCATGAAGTATAGAAAATGGACATAGAAAAGAAGTGTGTTGACTACTGAAGGAATCTAGGCAACTGATGACAGTGGCTTGACTTAGGGAGGGGAGGAGAAAGTGAGGCGACAGGAGTGGATGCTTATTTTATTTTGAAAGGAGACCCCTCAAGTGGACATCTTCACTGTCTGCCGGTAGGAAAGAATCAGAGATGGCTCCTGGTTCTTCGTTGTTGTTACTCCTGTTGGTTAGAATTCCTGGTGCTTGGATCATTGCACTATTTTTTTAAGTGAAGAGACAAGTTTGAAGGTGAAAAACTCTACTTTGGTTATAACAAATTTGTGATCTCTGCCAGATCTCTAATATATTTTAAGACTGGCCTCAATGAAGCTTTTTGATGGAGCTAAAATGGTTCAGGTTGCAAATGCAAAAAGAAATTATTTTAACATTTTAGTTTTGAGTTGAGCCAGCTAAACATTTATGATTATCCTAATTAATTTCATAAGAATGCATTTCAGACTAAGGTTGAGGATGTATTGGTGCATATAGGTGTATTGGAACACAGCAGACCGTTCTTTATACTTATGAAAGCACCTGCATGACTGAACAAGTCATTGGAAAGCTCAATGTTGAAGTTGGGAAGGTGTGATTAAAGGGAATCTCATGATTTCATGAGGTTGTACATAATGAATTGATGGATGACAGCTCCTGCTAAAACAGCAAATACTATGTATTTCACTAAACTGATGTTGGGCATTAAATTTATAATATAGACAGTGTTTTTCTTGTTTTTTTTTCCCCAACACAAGTTGAAAGAGAGGACATTCACCATTTTTTTTCTGCCACTTGAGCACTGAGACAATGCTTTTGAGAAGATTTTGATAAATTTTCTGATTGAAACAAGTACAATTCACAAAGAGAAAATTAATTTCACAGATGTTTAAGCTCAGAAACACCACGGCCATCAGGTCAATTCTATATCATCACAACCTCCTATAGACTATATATCTTAAAAGGAGAACAGATTCATTCCCTCCACCCCTCAGAGCAACTGGGAGGTTTGAGCCACTAACCTTAGCAAGAACAGGCTAGCATTTAAGTAACAGCGCCACCAGAGCTCCAGAGATGTCTAAGCCCATTCATTACACTTGAACTTTATCCATCTTTCGAAGACCATCCTAGCCAGACTTCCCAAGGAGAAATTTGGCATCCTTTTTTCAAGGTCTCCATATTCATTCACATATGTAAGGAAACTAGAAATGCGAGAAAGACACACTTACAAAGTAATATTATTGCTAGAAAATGTGAAAGACTGCAAAAACAGTAACTGATAGAAAACATTGTAAAAAGTGACTTTTGATGCATTTACGTGAAATCTTAAATTAGAAATAACATCCTCATAGAAAAATTTCCCTTACCAAATACATTTTCATCCAATCTGAGTTAATGTCTTCTAATTTATAAAGAAAGAAATTGAAGATAATTTCTGAAAAGAAGAGCATAATAGATATGACCTTCGAGTTTTGTCCCTTTCTGTTTAATGAATACAATTAATGTTCTGTAGGGGCAATTTATCTGATACTACTGTATTCATTATGTGAAATTGTCTCTAATTATTATTTTCAGGCAATTTGGCACAAATAGACCAAGTTCAAAATTTTAATCCTCAAGGAATCTACGATGTTTGATAAACAGAAAATTATAAATTTATGTATATAATTATGATGTCAAATCAGCAGCCAATTTGGTACTACTCGCGGAGTTAGTGCTACAGAGAAGCTAGAATACTGAGCTGGGATTCCTGAGATGTGCATTTCGCTCCCACCTGGCTCTCCTTTGTGAGGCACAGAAGGGCCCTCCTCCTCCATGCTAATGAGCCCCGCGGTCTTACTCTTCTAACTAGGAAGATTAGATTCCGTTTTGAACTCATTAGTTGAAAGGAGGCAATTCATTGTTGTAGTATAATACAACTGTGTTCAGAACTGGAAAAAAAGAAAGGGAAAATAACACATGATACAGATACGTTTTGGAAGTGATCAGTGCCATTAGTAACTCTAGCCACAACTGAACTTCCGCAGAAGGAAATAAAAGCACGGTTTGTCCCCCTGCTTCACACTTGCTTTCGTTCTTTTTCGCCCAAGTTGCAAGCGACTCACACTACTGACAAGGACAACAAGAAGTCGGATAAAATAGACCTTCTAGAAGACACCTTGAGGGCTTAATCCTGAAGTGGGTTCAGGCCATCAGAAAAGTCTTTTTATTGTAGGTCCTGGCCCTACACAAGCCCTCTCCCGTAGGGGCCTGTCTTACAAACAGTTATTCAAAAGAAACACAAGGAACTGACAGAACGGAGGGGAAAGAAGTGTTGCTAGGTTCAAGGGAGGTTATGTTGAGTTTTGAAAAAAATGCTGGTTTAAGAATTTCCTAACGCACTCTAGAATCTCAAAATGCTGTAATCAAAAGCAATTGCTAAAATTTACTTTGACATTTGTTTTACATTTTGCAGTCTTGCAGAAATCGCATCTGAAACTTTTTACCCTTTTTGGGTCGTTGTTGTTCTCAAAAACTATAAAAAAAATCTTCCAGGAATGACTACATTAAAGACATTTTGCCACACAGTCAGGAAGGCAGGAGGCATATACATATTTTGATCAAGTCAGTATGAAGTGTATTGGTCTAAAGTACTCTGAGACTGGGAAACATGCCTCCCTCATGATTGCTCACAAAGAATCTAAAAGAGGTGCATCCCACTAAGCAAACATCTCCGGCTGAATTCTGGGAGTGAGAGGTAGTCAAATAGAGTTCCCTTCTAGCACTCTCAATCCTATCTGCCAGTGTCACTGGAAATGGTGGCATTTTCCACAAATCTCCATCTGATACAATTTTGCTGTCACTTTGGAAGACATACTCCACTAATTACATTTAAATTATATTCATTTCTGCTCATATGGTGGTTAAAGAATCTGAAGATTTTATTGTTTTTCATCTCCAAGCTCCATTTGAAGGTTGGCAGGTATGTGTGTGTGTGTGTGTGTGTGTGAATTCTCAGATCTTAGATTGTAATTTAACACTTCATGTGAAATCATTTCACTGAAGTGATTGTTTTAGCTCCAAAACGATCCTGAGCTTGCCTCTGATCTCAAGAACATTTGTGAATGCCACACTGCACTTGCACATTTGTTTTATGTTTCTCCTTCTCCCTTTATCTCCTTCTTCCACACAACAAGACAATCCAAAGTGAGTGTCATTTAGGTGTCACCAAGTCTGCGAGACATGAAAAGCTCTGCCAGTTAACATAAAATCCCCGAGGTTTCATGGAATCACATTTCCCCACTGCAAAGAAAGTTGAGAAGAGGGGCAAGGTAGCTTTAGAGTGGGCGCTTGAATGAGGACACTTTGTCCATGAATGGAAACTCTACATTCTTTGTTATTTTAACAGGCTGTGTCTGTTCTCCTTGAAAGAAATTGTATGAGAGAAGATTGGATTAAGTAGTTTTTATTTTATTTCAAAGCACTTGTACACTTTTCCAAAGATCAATTTACTTAGCCAAGTAATAAACTCTTGTTTTACAATAATACTAGTGTATATTATATCACTCTAGCTTACTACAAAATACAGAATTAGAGTTGGGAAACAAAACATTTGTTTCTTTGGTGAATGAGGCATATATCGTTACCTATTCACCCTGCCAGATAGAACTCGAACCTTTTAAGCTATTAAAAAAAAAAAAGCAAACCACTAGTTAATCTGCTTTAAGAGAAAAAAAAATCTTTGCACCTATTCAGTCCCTTGTTTTCTTAAACACACACACCCACACATACACAGACACACACAGAAAGCAATCCAACAAAACACATCTTAGCCATTTGCAGTCAGAACAATCCTGTTCATACTCTCTTGGCATTTTTTACTTTTGAAATATTAAAAAGTGATTTTGCTTGTTTTTCAATTCTACTGTTCTTAATGTTTAAAGGATTGTGATTCCAAAGTGAGTGAATGAATTGAAACAAATACTTACTTGACTTGTTAGTTTTTGTCACACAGAGACTACCAGATGGAGATTTTTAAAATTATAGACAATATCTAGTTGCTATATAGTTTATTTTTCCTACCCTGAAGTACCCTAGATTATTATTCATGTTTTCCACAAAGACTTGCTCAGTTCACATTTTAGTCTATTTACATATTTATGATACTTTCCTTTGAAAAAGTCTTTCTCATTATGAAATTAACATTAATTTACATATAGCTATATGAAGACATGCTTTTATAAGTGCTGCTGAACTGATGGTTACTTTAATTTTATTTCCTTGCTACCAGATTGGCCACTTTCTTGGTCATTTACTCTGTTCTGTATCTTTCTCTAATGCTCAAGCTTGCTGCAAGAAAAGATCGTTAGCTATGTTAGTCCCGGTAGACTAGAAAAACAAAATTCATAGACACACATATGCTTATAAGGGAAAGATTTATAATTAAGAGCAACTGCACATCAGGAAAACATTCCATCCAGTCCAGTCCTAGGTCATTAGTCTGATATTAGACCATATATCCAATACCAATCTATAAGTCTTCTTCAGACTCATGAAGCACATGCAATGATGTCAGGACAATCACAGGCCAGTGGGTGCAGAGACTTGTGTATCCAGTTGCAGGAGGAGCTTTCTGGGGTCTCTCTGTGGATTCTCAAGTATCTCAGCGCTAGTAGAGGTCTCTGTGTGGTTTTTCTGCATTCAGAGGTCGGATTCCATCAGGGTAAGCCCTTGTGGTTTCTCCTCCACTATGTCTCACAGGGAGTCAGCCTTGTGTCTTGTCAGTAGAGTGTCTCTAAGGGACTGAGTCATAAGTCTCTCACCTCCAAGGAGGAAATATGGCCAGATTTCCCAGAATTCTCAGGAGAAAGCCATGCCCACATAGAGGTCTCATTGGCTATCTTCAGACTGACAAGCTAGACCCCACACTTACACTCCCAATCCTGAAATTCACACAAGATTGCATTACTGCGAAAGTAGAGCATTTGCATGTCTTTGAATAAGTTTAGCATTTTTTCCCAAAAGAGATCCATAAATTTCAAAGTGAGTAGTTTTTGCCGAATTCTGTTCTTTTATTTACACACTACCTCTGGATAGATTCATATTTTATTGTGGCCACTACTGCTTGGTCTACAAAACCAATGGAAAAGTTGTTGGTCTCACTATAAACACATATTAACCATTTGATTTCAATTACTATTAATGGCTTAAGTACATGTGCTTATTTCAGTCCAAAGTAGTATTTTCAGACATGCTACTGCAGGTGAATCAAATGATCTGGAGACATTGTTCTATTTTCTCTGCATGTAGCTGGCACTGTGATCTAGAAACATAACACCTGGTCTGAGTTCAAAGTAGAAAGAACCTGTCAACTATTCCTAAATAAAAAGAGTGAGATTTTAATGCAAAATTGTCTTATCACTCCAGGTTGTCCCCTTAAGTCTTTCAGAAATTTGGGAGTATATCAGGTTAATGCTGTTGAGGGATGCTTTCATTGTTGAAAGATTCTTGCATTTCCCTGCTTGGATCCTTTAAAAATGCAATTGTTCTCTTTACACCCCAAAGTGACATTGTGTATATTTTATTGTTTTTACTTGTAAAATTCAAAGGAAAACAGAGGGGGAAAAGCACCAGAGAGATACAATGCAGAAATACAGGTATAAGCACACTTATGCATATTATGTTGTTGTTGTTGTTGTTGGCAGGCACATGTACTGACCCTCAATGAAAAATAAATAATGTTGGGGAGGGCATGATCAATGAAATGATGACATAGTCTCCCTTTGGAATTATATTTATTATTTATTTTCTTTAACCCAGTCACTCCCAATATAGATATTGGGAAGAATTTGTAAGGATAGAGAAAGATAGAGAAGCAAGATGAGAGTGAAAAATAAGTAGTTAGAAAAGAGAAGAAGACCTACTCCCACCAGGGCAGTGATGCCACAAAAAAATGAGAGAGAGAGAGAAGAAGAAATCGTTAGAAGTCAGTTCCAAAAGAATAAACATATACACGCTTATAATACCTTATCAGCAAGTAAGTTGTGAATTAAAAACAAACAAAAACATATAATATATAAAACTTGGTTTACACATGATCATCTTAAGTATTTTTCCTACTATGAAGCAAAGTAGCATGATTGTGGGTTTAAATCTTAGCTCTAGCAGCTACAAGCTCCCTGATCTTTCCCACGTGATAAACTATTTTGAGAATCATTTCCTCAGTTGTCAAGGGAGGGTGGGACAACCTGGTAACATTGGCAAAGGGCACTCTTGGTGACACGCACGTTTGAAGCTGAACACACACAAACCCTGCATACAGGGACACAGAAATACATTCATTCATTGTTTCACATTAGAGCTATGTCATAATTTTGCAAGTGAAAAGCTGTTTGTGAGTTCTGTGTGGCCGTTTAATTAATTTTTCAAGCCCAGCAGAGAAGTAGATTGATGTGGGAGGGATGACTGGTATATAAATGGGTAAAGACTAGAAGGTAGACTCAGAGGATTAGCTAAGGCCTATTAGTAGTGGTGTTTACCTTTGTAGACTCAAATGGGGGCAGTTGTGTCTCCTATAGTATTTTTAATAAAGTGAAATACTAGCTTGCATTTTCTATTAGAAAGTTAGTAAAATCATACAATTAATGAGAAAATACAGGTCAAATTAATTCTTGCTTGGTCCCATGAAATTTATCTCCTTTGAATAAGGAGTACAAAATTTCTTCAAATATTTAAAAAACATGTATAATATATATGAATATTAATTTATTCATAATGGAACTGTGTAGCCCTTTTTATATATTGGCAGGATAAAGCTGTCAATTTACAGAAATAACTAAGTCTAAGAAATGTTTTTGGTTTCCTTGGCTCTTTCTTATTTCATTTAAATATTTGTTTTAATATTTGTTTGAGCTTCCCTTTGAAATTTTCGGTTCAGTTCTTTATCATTTCTTTCATTGCTTTAACTACTCTTTGAGAAAAAGCACATATCAGAGTCTCTTTTGGCATCTACTTTGGTCTTTTCATTCTTCCATGTCTTTTTAGTATTAGTTCTTCCCCCTTCTTCCTGAACGGTGAGGATATCCCACAGTTTGTCAGCTCTTCTGTCATTAGAGTTCAGTGCATCCAATCTGTTCTTGGGATGGTCTTGAAATTCAGGTAACATAAACTCAAGGTCATATTTTGACTATATGGACTTGTCTTTAATTTTTTTCAGCTTTATCCTGAGTTTGCCTACAAGCAGTTGATGGTCTGTCCAACAGTCAGACCCTGGCCCTGTTTTAGCTGCTGCTATTGATCTTCCCTATCTTGTCTTCCTTCAGATGCGGTCAATTTATTTCTTTGCTTTCCACCCTGAGAAGTCAATGTGCATGGTCACCTTTATGTTGCTCATAAAAGGTATTTGCTATGAACAAGTCATTCATTTTTCAAAATTCTCTCTTCTTCTATCATTATTTCCAACTCCATTTCTGTTACCAAGTCCATTTCCTCCAATTAGTCTTCCTTCCTTTTTGTTTCCAACTTTTGCATTCCAATCATTAATGATTAACAATGCTTCTGATTGCACACTCGATGGATTTCTGACTGAAGTTTTTGATAGATTATTTTCAATTTCTTCATCACTAGCTTTTGTGGTTGGTGTATAAATTTGAATAAGGGTTGTATTGATAGGAATTCCTCAAAGTCAGATGGATATAAACTCATAATGGACAATATTGTACTTCATGCCTGATTTTGCAATTTCTAGCAATGAATACATTGCCATTCCTCTTGATTGCGTTATTCCTAGAATAGTAGGCTGTAAAATTTTTTATTTGAAAGAGCCAG
Source organism: Nesogale talazaci (assembly GCA_004026705.1). Taxonomy (NCBI): domain Eukaryota; kingdom Metazoa; phylum Chordata; class Mammalia; order Afrosoricida; family Tenrecidae; genus Nesogale; species Nesogale talazaci. The sequence goes on from PVJH01000261.1 coordinate 373,661, forward strand.
TACCAGTTCATTTCATCTCACTACTGCATCAGATATTGATCATTATCATTGTTTCATTTTTAGTGACTTCAAAATTTCCTTTATTCATAGTTTGTGTATTCCAAGTTCTGATCAAAGCAAATTTTGGCAGATGGTTTTCTTCACCTTGAATCATACCCCATCAGCAAATGACTATCCCAAAGGTTCCACAAGCTGTACTGCACTCATCTCACCAGGGTAGACTCCACTTAGAGAAATCAATGCACTTCTCTCAGTGTCATTTTGACATGGGGCCCATAGGGCCCAACCTCAAACACTATCTCCAGCAATGTCCTTCTTTCATTCAGTAGGCCTGATGATGTCTTGAATCTATGCATAAGGTTTTCAGTGGCTTCTTCCTCTAAACTCAGGAGCTAAGTCTTGTCTGTTTTTAGGATGGAAGCTCCACTGCTAACTGTTCACTCTGTGTGACCCCATTGGCATATGAAATATCAGCAATAGCTTCAAACTTCACAGCAATACACAAGCCAACCCAGTAATAGACAAGTTATGCCATGATTAAGGGATTTATTAAAGAAGTTAATAGATTCAAACTGGGGGTCAGAAATATTCAAGATGTTATAAAGCTCTTTTAGTGCTGCTGCTTACAATTGCCCACATGGCATCTTACTCTGCCAGCCTGAGGACACTTGACTGTGGTTCCAGTGATCAGGAACCCTCTCTTCCCATTTTGGTGGAGAGGAACTCTCTCCTCTGAAAGTAAGCCTTCTGCCTGAAATACATCATCTTTACTAGCACTGTGGGGAGGCAAGCCTGCTGCTAGTCTCTTTATCTAACTCTTAGTTTTGATGCTACTACTCCTCTGCCTTTCCACTGGTGTCGCAGTGGTTTGTTCCTGAGGCAGGGAGGTTCAATACACAGATACACCAGGACCCAAAGATGCATGCTACTCTTGGCTCTTCATTCTTGACGGTAGCAAGATACTCACTCCTTCTTATGATATGGCTCATTTAAAACTCAGCAAGATGACAAAACAAATCAATTCCCACCTTTGATTTCCAAGTTTTTTTTGGGGGGGAGGGTGTTGTGGGCACTACCCAGTGCTGCTCCTGGGAGCTGCTGCTGGATTTGAACCATCAAGCCAGTGGGCCACAGTCCCACACCCAACTACCTACACAACCAGGGGGGCTTAGCCCTGATTTCCAAGTTTTTTACAATTGAAATTCACCCTGCTAGTAATCCTTCACAATTGAATCATATATCCTATCAGTATCTCCCCACATCTGCTCTTACCCAAACCCATCAGGAAAAATGTCATTTGATGACCTAATGTGACATCTTAAGTAATCCACTGAACTGTATATTTTAAGATCAAAGCATAATTTAAAATATTTTCCAGACAAACTTATATCTAGGGCCACATGAGAAACAACTAGAGGCCTAAAAGCCAAACCTAGGATGGCTATCTTGGTGAGAAAACCAAGAAATTAAAGCAGAATTTGAAACAGGGATCAATGCAAAAGAGACAAGACGCTTTGGCACTTTGGTAAAGACACGAGCAAATTTTACCTTGGCAGGAATGATTATTTGATCACTGAGATGGTTTCAAACTTCCAGCACAGGGGATAATAAGACACTGGCTCACTATTCCTTGCTGTGTTTTTGCTTTACAAGTTTTTGCAGCTAATGCAACTCTTTCATACACAGACAGACTCAAGGCAGAGTGTGTCTTCTTCCTTAACATGGTGTACAACAGTGTTCTGATTATCCAATTTATGGGCATGTCATTTTTAAAATGTATCTTTTTTCCAATCACACAAATTAGTGTATCTATTACTTTAGCATTCCCTTCTTCTCTCCACTATTCATTATTATCTTTATCCAATTTATTATATACTTATAATGTTTGTCACTAATAGACTCTTGTTATCCATCAGTACCATAAATTCCTTGAAAGTTTAAAAAAACAATTAATTGATTAAAACAACCTCTCAAATACTAAAAGCATAAAATGCTCTTTTCATTGCATTTTCATTTGTATCATATAAGTAAACTGGAGATTATTTAAAGTATAAAGATAATATGGACACACTACCCAATTTCATATAAGAAACTAGTGTATCTGAAGATGTTGATATCCATGGTGATTCTGGAACCAAGTGCCTGCAGATGCTGGGATACAACTGCATATAATTTATTTATAATCTTATTATATAGCTGAAGATCTAGGTATAAGGTAATGGCAAGGCACATATACCCCCGCCCCCACTAAATAATGAATTGTTATTGATAGATCAGGGCACAGCACATAAATATGATGTTCTAGTAGATATTACCTAGTGTGGGCCTCTTTTCTTTAATTATTAAAGCAAACAAAAATGTGTAATCTACTAACTCACCAAATTGTGTTTGTTTATTTAACCCAGGATGAAAGATTTTGCAACATTTACTATTTTAAACGGACTATGGTATAGCTATGGGATATATAGATAAATTAGGATTGAACCCAGTCAACCTCAATGGCCTATAGAAGTCAAAATTCAACAGGAATAATGAAGACATAGAAACAGCCATTATAATACATAGTGATGCATGCTTTGATAATGGTGGCTATAAAATCTGTCATCAATAGAAAGGAATAATTGATTTTTCTTGAGCAGAAATACCGAAGCCATACAATTAAACAGGATTGTAAAAGCCAAAAATAAGATTGCATGCTGAAATAGCAGGAAAAAAATTTGCTTTAATTAAAGAAAATAATTGCATAAATTTGCAAATATCATGTCATCTTATAGAACATTCCTGAGAATCTGCAGATTCAAACAGCAATTACATCTAGAAGTAGGATTGTATATACCAGTGAATAGCCACACAGGAAATATTCAGTCATTCAGCATAAAATATTTTTTTGGGAAAATCATTGATGTTACTTCAATGATAGAACATAGACAATCACCTGTTTTCTATCTACAGGATATGGACACAGATTTGAGGTTTCCAAGGGACATATTCCAAGAAAAAGATATGGTGATTTCCACCAGATAGTGTTTTTTAATAGCTATAATAATTTCATGAACTCAAAAGCTGTTTTAACACACATAGGTTTGGGCTCAGCCCCGGTGGCGTAGTGGTTGTGCGCGGGACTGCGGCCCACTGGGATGGAGGTTCGATTCCAGCTCCACGGAGCAAAGGCTGGGCCTCCTACTCCCACCACCTGAGAGCAGGGATCCCCCCCCCCAAAAAAAAGATACATAGGTTTAATTTTTTAAATCACTTCAGTTCTGTGCTAGAGCTGTAAAAAAGATGCATAAGAAATGTTCCTTCAGTTTATAAAACATTAACTAGTACTACCAATTATCTATATAATGTAGGTTTGTAGAATTAAATTTCAGAGAATGCTTGTTATGATTGCTACTCTATATCTTTTTGGAATGCTCCGTCCCATTGTAATGGCAGGATATTCTTTTACCCAAGGATGACAAAGCTGCTATCCTTATTGATCATAAAGTGCGCTCTTTCTACTCATTCTGTAATTTCCTTTCCAACTGGAATGTACCTTATAAAAAAAGAGAGAGATTCTTTACAAACAAAAACCATCAATAGAAATAGATAGCAAGAAAAGTACTCATTCTCATTTCTCTAGTATATTTTCCCCATTCCTATTTATCTGCATATTACTTGAGGGAAAAGCTCACACTTAATTCTGACAAGTCTTTGGCAAGCGGTATCCTTGTTTAGATATGAACTGCTCACACTAGCAGATTCTTCACTGTGGTAGACTGGTGACATTATGCCTATGGTTACATTAGCTTTTATTCTCTGTGTGTCTTCTCATCTTTAAATTTAAACTCATTAAGGATGTGTATTCTTGCTATAATCGAACTCCTCTGTTGGCGTACAACCATACAAATGGCTTTTAAACACAATTCTATCTAGTAGCTTTCAAGATAACATTTGCCAATTTTTCTTCATGGAAAAT
>PVJH01000262.1:0-59051 GCA_004026705.1 Nesogale talazaci
CATCTAGCATTATGCAACTAATTAATAAATATTTGTTGGTTGAATAAATCATCATAAGAAGAAATGAAGATGACTCACATAAAAGCTTCACAAACTCCTACACGATGATCTATTTCAAATATCCTAACAAAAAAGAGAGAAATCACATTTTTAGAGTATAATATTAGCACTGAAAATATTCACAAGATTCCAAGGTATGTTTCATTTTGGTGTTTGTTTGCCCTTTGCATAGGGATATCTAATTGTTTCAGCACTATTTGTCCAATATGCTTCTACTCTTTCTTGACTATATAGTCTTTTTTGTAAAAAATCATCTGTCTATATATGCATGGATTTATTGATGGACACTTGAGTAAAATTTTGCTGGAAGAATTCAAAAACAGTTGCAGCTGTCCTTTGAAAGAGAACTGCCTAAAGACTCTGGTGGTTACATGTGGGGCTGTGATCCGAAAGAGAACTGTCAGATAAGAGTCCACAACACAGGGAATCCAGATAAACCCCTCAGGGCCAACAATGAGTGGATACACTAAAAGGTTTATGAGATGGGGAGGAGAAAGGAATAATTGATCACAAGGAACAATCTATAACCCCCTCCCAGGGGGATGAACAATGGAAAAGTGAGTCAGGGGTGACAGAGGATAATATAAGATATGAGAATAATCACCTGTAAAGGTATCAAGGGTTCATGAGCGAGGATGGTGAGGAAGGGAGGAGGAAGAAATGGAAAGCTGGTATCAGGGGCTCAAGTGGGAAGAGAACGCTTTGAAAATGATGATGGCAGAATATGTGCAAATGTTCTTGACACAATAGATGGGCCTATAAATTGTGACATAAGATGTAACAGCCTGCAATAAAATTATTTAATAACTTTTTTAAGTGGGATAAAAATTAAAGGGAAGCGTCAAAAATTCAAGCTGGATTCAGAAAGGGATAGGGAATGAAGACATTGCTGCTGATGTCAGAGAGATCTTTGCTAAAAGCAGAGAATACCAGAAGGATCTTTCTGTATTTTATTAACCATACAAACACATTAGCCTGTGCAGATCATAATAGACTATGGATAGCATTATGAAAAAGGGAAATTCTAGTGACCTCAATCATATCCCTGTTGAAACTTTAAATAGAGACCAAGAGGCAGTAGTTGGAAATCAGGTGTGCATCATAACTTTTCACCATACTTATTCAACTTGCAAGCCAAATGCACACTCTGAGGAGGTAGACTATATAAAGAAGTATGTGGCATTGGGATCGGGCAATGTCCAAACATTTTCACAAGAGAATTTATAATAAATAGAGAAAGATGGCTGTTCTATTTTTATTTTCACTATTTTTTTTGGGGGGGGGGCATCATTGTCCTCTGGTGGTGGGAGTAGGAGGCCCAGCCTTTGCACCTGTGGAGCCACTGCTGGAATTGAACCTCTATCCCAGTGGGCTGCAGTTCTGCGCACAACCACTACGCTACTGGGGCTCAACCCCAAGATGGCTGTTTTAAAGGAATTAATTTTTTTTGTAGCCACTCTCAGCGCTGCTCTCAAAAACAAATAAAAAAATCAAATGATGTATTGTTTTATACAATTCTGCTGCAAACAATTTCTTTAAAGTGTAAAAAACAAAGATGCCACTTGAGAACTAAGATGTGCGTAGCCTACACCATAGTATTTTTAATTACCTTATATAAGTACAAGTTGTGCAATGAATTAGGAAGAATAAAAGTATCTTCTTTTTTATTTAATACAAGACTGTGTGTTAGTCCATATTGACTAGAGAAACAAATTCATGGAGACTCATATATGTATAAGAAAGAGGTTTATCTGGTACAGGAGGGAGATGGAAGGAAATAGAGGAAAGAGTGAGAAGGCAAAGGGCACTTGCAGAGGTCTAAACATAGGTATGTTTATACATAGATACAATTATCTATAATAAGGAGGGAATGAATTTAAGAACATATCTATAGGTCAAATACTAGGGTAGCAAGTGGACCTTGGGCCTTCACCCAGGTGCTCCCTCAATGTAAGAACACTTTGTTCTATGAATCTGGTATTCCACGAGGCTCACTGGCCCAACACGATCACAGAAGTAAAATGGGTGCATAAGCAAATATGGTGAAGAAAGCTGATGGTGCCTAGCTTTCAGTGGATATATTGTCTGGGGTCTTAAAAGCCTGAAGATAAACAATAGACCATTTACCTGAGAAGAGACCAAACCCACACAGAAGAAGCACAATAGCCAGCATGGCTACAAGGTGGTGAAAGGTCTAGGCAAAAGTCATCAAACGGGGGCGAAAAAAACACATATCACCATGTGCACATATCCCCAAGGTGCCCACTGAGGACATGTGGGAGCATGAACAAGAGTGGTGAAGAAAGCAGATGGTGCCCAACTATAAAAAGATATAGCATCTGGGATCTTAAAGCCTTGAGCATAAACAAGAAGTCATCTAGCTCAAGAGCAACAAAACCCACCATAAAAGAAGCTCACTTGCCTGTGCCATCATGAGGTGCTGAAACAATCAGGTATCAGGCATCAAGAACAAAAATCAAAATCAATGGACCAATTGACTCCCAATATTGCTGAAGACAAATGGATATAGAGGCAAACAGAGTAGAAAAAAGATGGTGCCCAGCTACCAAATGATTGAATGTCTGAAGTCTCAAAGACTTGAAAATAAATGAGTCGCCATTCAGCGCAGAAACAGCAAAGCCCACATGGAAGAAATACACCAGCATGTGTGATTAAGAGGGGCCGAAGGGAGCAGGTATTGAGCATCAAAGAACAAGAATCACATCATCATGAATGAGGGGGAGAGCATGGTGGGGACCTAAGGACCACTGGTGGGTAAGTGGACACCCCTTTACAGGGGAGTCACGGGGAGGCGACAACCCAGTCAAGGTGCAGCTGGGCAGCGATGATGCAAACAAGTTTCCTCTAGTTCCTGAAGCCTTCCTCCCCCCAATCATCATGGTCCCAACTCTACCTTAGAAATCCAGATGGACTGGAGAAGGTACACTAGTAGAGAGGAGAGCTGGAGATAGGGGGAAACTAAGAAGGGAATGCCCTTTCAGGCCACTGGTTCGACTGGAGCTGCTGGAGGGGTGGAGAGAAGGTGGGGTAGAGAGACAGAACCAACTGCAAGGATATACATGTAAGCTCTTATTTGAAGGACGGACATCAAAGGAGTGAGTTGGGGGAGAGGTTGGACAGTGTAAGACATGACAGAACTATAATAATTTATAAAGTATTGAGAGTTTATGGAGAAAGGAGAGCAGAGAAAGAGGGGAAGGGATGGAAAAGCCAATACCAAGGGCTCAAAGGAAAAGGCGGATGATTGGAGAATGATAACAGCAGTGGACATGTTAGGTGCTTTGCATAATATGTTTATTAATGTATTATAAAAACAATGTACTAGTCACCAGTAAAATGATTTTAATAAAAACATTTAAAAATATATAACATAAATCACAAAAAAAGAAAGAGGTTTATCAACAAGAGAATTGAATGTTGAGAAAACATCCCAGTTCAGTCCAGATCAAGTCCATAAGTCTGATATTAGCCCATATGTCCAATACCAATCCATATAGTACTCATCAGACTCATGAAACATGCAATAAAGTCAAATGCAGGAAGATTACAGGCCATGAGGTGGGAAGTCTTGTTGATCCAGTGGTATTGTATACCTCTCAGCACTGACAGGGGTCTTCACGTGACTTCTCCTGCTCGGGGCATTAGTGTAGATCCATGTGCCTTGTCAGCTGCAATGTCTCCCAGGGAGTGAGCAGAAAGTGTGTCTCCTGCCTCCAAGGAGGAAATATAGGACTTCCCAGAATCTTCAGAAGAAGGACATGCCCACATAGAGGCCTCATTGGCTATGATATGATTGACAGTCTAGACTAGATCCTTCACTCTTACTCCTCTCAAGTTCCAAATTGACATCAGATTATGTAACTACCACAGAACTGCTAAGTTGCAAACAATTCGAAGGTGCCTAGCAACAATGATGGGTTCTTTCTATTAAATTTATTACTAATTGAGAGTTAATGGATATATCAAACCATTACATAGTTCAATTCCATAAGGAATTACTACCACAATCAGCTTCCAAACATTCTTTTTCTTCCTGACCTCCTTGACATCATCTGCTTTTACCCTGCTACTACTTATTCTACTTGCTATCCCTATGGGTTCATCAATCCTGGTTTCATATACTAAAACACAAAGAAACATGTAGCACAACTTCGAGAGGGTCATTTTTTAATGCCATGACACCTCTGAGATAAACCCTAATATAAACAAACAAAAAGCAAAAATCAGGTCAAGCCCAGCATGCATTGGGCAGGGGGGATAAATTGACAAAGTTTTCACTGTTCAAGTCAGATTTATACCTCTGATATCTATATTCAACTCTCCAAAGCAGTCTGTTTAGTAATTACTATCCTCCAATCATCCCTCAGTTATAGATAGAGAAAGTCACAGGAGGCTTATTTCCTATGTAGTTTCCATAAGTAAATCTTGGGTTCTTATGGTCATCCATGGCCTTCTGCAAACTAAATTCTCATATTTCAGACTGTGATACTAATCCCTTCTTTGACTTCAGATTCTATGATTTACAATCTTTTGATTACTGATGGTGTGGTACTTCCATATGGACTTAGTTGATATCTCACTTAGATGGCTGCCTGTTTGGAGACCAGCCTTTAAGATCCAAGATGCTATTTTATTTGATAGCTGGGCACTATAACATTTTTTTTTGCCACATTTTGTGTTCCTTTCCTAAGGGCAAATATTAAGTAGGGTGATGGATTCTATTTTTCCCCTTTAGATTGATGCATTTTTTCTGAAGTTGATAGGATATTCTATTGATTACTAATTCTTGAAATCAGGTTGTTAGCCCTCCAATTTTTCTTTTTAAAAATATTCTTGAGTATTTTTGTTTGTTCTGAGGGCTCTAGTAAAGAACTACAAATTGGGCAGCTTAAAATGCAACCATTTATTCTTGGAAGGTGTGAAGATCAGAGATGTCTGAAGTTAAGGTGCCAGCAAAGTCATGCTCTTTCTAAAGGTTCTAGAGGAGAATTCTTTCTTTTTTTTTAATTTTAAAATGGGAGTTTAATAATTTTGTCTAATGTCTGCCTTAACAGAGAGGGAAGTCTACTATACTCTAGCCAGGGGAAGAATACTAAGGATGCCAATACAAGTCATCACAGTAGTTACATGAAGGAAGGTGCAATGCATTATATAGTTTGCATTCACACTGACCTGTTCTAAATAGCCAGTTTGCATATCTTTTTTTTCTTTTTTTTAATCATTTTATTGGGCACTCATGCATCGCTTTTCATCATATAGTTCAATACATAGTTACATATACTGTGCCAAGCACCCCCACTTGCCTGTCCTTGTCAACATTCTCCCAACATCTGCCTTTCCACTTGGGCCCTTGATATGAGGTCCCCTTCTTTCTCCCTCCAACCTTTCCCCCCTCCCTCCAGTCCTCATTACTCTGCAGTCATTATTGTTTTGTCATATCTTACACTGCCCAACATCTCCCCCTGACTACTCCTCCCTACATCTGTCTTCCAGATAGGAGACAGTCTGCAGATCCACATAGCTGGCTTCCTCTCTCCACCCCACCCTCCCTCCACCCATCCGGCAACTCCACTCCCACCACTGACCCCAAGGGATTTATCCACCCCGAGTTTCCTGCGCTTCCAGCTCCCATCTCCACCAGTGCTCCTCCTCCAGTCCAGCTGGAGCTGCAGGGCAGAGTTGGGACCGTAGTTTTTGGGAGAAGGAAACCTTCAGGAAATAGAGGAAAGTTTTATGCTTCATTGCTACCTCACTGCCCCTTGATGGTCCCATCTCCTCCCCATGACTCCCCTGTAAGGGGGTGTCCAGTTGCCCCCAAGTGGACTTTGGGTCCCCACCCTGCTCTCTCCCTCATTCTTACTGATTAAATCCTTGTTCTTTGATGTTTGATGGCTGCTCCTATTGACCCCTTGTGATCACACAGGTGGGTGAACTTCTTCTCTGTGGGCTTTGCTGTTTCTGCGCTGGATGGCCACTTGTTCACCTTCTAGCCTTTAAGGTCCCAGTTACTTTGTCATTTGTTGGCTGGGCGCCATCAGTTTCCTCAGCTCTGTCTGCTTCTGCACCCTTTTGTCTTCAGTGATCATGACAGGAGGGTGGGCACTTAACAATATGTTTTTTGTTCTTTGATGCCTGATAGACTGGTTCTTTCCACTCTTCATGGTCGCACAGACTGGTGTGCTTCTTCTATGGTTGGCCTTGTTGCACTGTTTCCTCATCCTCAAGCATTATGTCTTGCTGGCAGGGTACCATTAGCCATCGTCACCACTCTTTCTCCTGTCCCCACTTGTCCTCAGTGATCATCTCAGGAAAGTGCATACACAGTAGTATTGGTTTTTTTCCTCTTCGATGCCTGAGACCTGATCCTTTTGACCCTTCTCGGCCACACTGGCTGCTGTGCTTCTTCTGTGTGGACTTGGAGACTTCTCGGCTAGTTGGCTGTTTATCTTCAGGCTTTGAGCCCCCAGACTGTATGTCTTTTGATATCTGGGTGCCATTCATTTTCTTCACCACATTTGCTTATGCACCTGTTTGACTTCAGTGATCATATTGGGCTGGTGAGCATCGTGGCCAGATTCTTAGAACAAAGTGTTCTTGCATTGAAAGAGTGACTGGGTGGGGGCCCAAAGTCCAGCTGCTACCTTAGTACTAAGCCTATAACTATGTGTTCCTGAATTTATTCCCACTTTTTATTTATTTATATTATTTATTTATTTATTTATTTATTTATGGCATCACTGCCCTGGTGCGAGTAGAAAGTCCAGCCTTGCTCCTGGAGAGCTGCTGCTGGATTTGAGCCATCAACCCTGTGGGCTGCAGTCCCTCACACAACCACTGAACCACCAGGGCTCAGCCCCCACCTTTTCATAAATAATTATTTTTACATACATAGACACCTGCGTTTAGACCTCTACAAGTGCTCTTTGCCTTCTCATTCTTTTCTCTATTTCTTTCTGCCTTCCTCCTGTCCCTCTTTGTGGTCAGTCTTCATTTGAGTTTCATAACTTTCTCTCTGTTACATTACACTTACTTTGGCCCTGTGAGGCTTCCCCCACTCTCCTGAGGAGAATTATTTCTTATGTCTGTCAGCTTCTGGTGACCTCTGGCATTTCTTAGCTAGTGGTGCCATAACTCCAATCTCTTTCGCTATCTTTGCATGACCTTCTCATATCTGTGTTTCTGAGTGACTCTGTCCCATCCTCTTTTGTAAAGACACAGCCATAGGATTTAGGTTCTGCGCTAATCTAATTTGACCAACTGTTAACTAATTGCATCAGCAAAGACCTTATTTCTTTAAAAGGTTACATTCTGATGTTCCAGGAAGAAATGAACTTTTAGGGAGACACTGTTCAACTTACTACAAATATAGGGCTCTTTGCATTCCCATATGGACATTTGAATTGGCTTGTTAACTTACTAAAAAGCTTGGTAGGCTTTTGGAAGAGATTGTATCTAGTATATCGATATCTCTGGGGAGAATCGACATCTTAAAATTTTTTGAAGTCAGAAAAAGCAAAATGAAATGATCAAAGCAATCCGTCAAAGGCTAAGAGGGAACATAAAATGCAATTTAAATAGATTTTTCATTGTATAGGTATTATGAAGTAATCTAGAGATGGTCAAAAGTCTATGAGAGAATGTGTGTAAGCTATGTATGAATAACAAACCATGTTATGTAAGGGACCTGCATACATGCAGATTTTGGTATTGTGTTAGTCTGGTTAGACTAGAGGAACACATTTCAAAGATACACATATGGATATAAGGAATAGGTTTATATTCAAGAGGAACAGGACATTAAGAAAACATCCCAGCCCAGTCCAGCTCAAAGTCACAAGTCTGATATTAACCCATATGCCTGAAATCAGTCCATAAAGTCTCCTTCTGACTCACGAAGTCACAGGTCAGTGGGTGTAGAGTCGCGGCACCAACAGGGGTCTCCCCATGCCTCCTTGCTTCCAGGGCTCAGGGTCCATCCTGTGGTGGTAGAAGCAACTTGTTGCTGGCAGAGGCCTCCATGTGGCTGCCCCAGCCTCAGAGGTCTGGCTCCATCAGGGCAAAGCTATGTGGTCTCTCCGCTGGCTCCTCCAGCTTCTCGAATGCTGCCAGCTTGTCTTGTTCATGATTAATCGTCTCTGAGACTAACTCCCAACAACTGGGGAAGATAGCTTCTCATCTTCACGAGGGAAATATCGTGAGATTTCCCAGACATATCAGGAGAAAGCCATGCCCACACAGAGGCCTCATTGGCTACTCAATGGCTATCTCCAGATTAACAAGCAAGACTCCACCCCTACATCTCAATCATAAAAGTAACATAAGCACATGACTGCCACAGGTATCCAGGGGGAGGCTAGAGTTGGACTGAGTAGAGGGGCTCCTGGATAACGTCAACTGTAAACAATAAAGTTTTGTTTTATTTCAATGGTATCTGATAATTTTTCTTTGTGCAGATTGTCATTGCATTTAATAAGATTAGTATTCCACAGAAGTTCTAAAATGGGCTACTAACTACAAGGTCACCTGTTTTGAAAGCACCAGCCACTCTCGGGGCAGAGATGAGGCTTTCTCTTTCTGTAAAGAGTCCAAACTCTCAGAAAGGCAAAAGGGCAATTGTATTGGATCACTATGAGTTTGAATTAATTCAATTTCAGTAAGTTTGGTTGGGTTTATTCCATATATATTTATACTCTAAGAAAAGCTATGAAACAATATTACTCCCAAGTTGTTCATTACAAGCATATAGAAATACAATTTGTTTTGTATACTGGTATTATATGTAAAAAAAGGAGAGAGACACCATTCCACATTGATAGATAAGAAGCTTTTGAAATTAGCCCTTAAATCAAGGCATTCAATAGTAAAGACATTCAATAATATTGAACACTTTTGAAATGTAACACTTAATGTGCTAATCATTGATACTTTGGGGAAATTTCTTTGATGATTAGCTATTAAAATATATTGCACTATATCATTAAACCAGTGATATGAGTTAACAACTTATTGACTGAGAAAATATAGTAGAAATACAATTTGTATACCAAAAACTTCACATAACTACCAAATCATACATGAATGAATGAATGTATGATGGATGAATGTATGACTCCATCAATGAATACTTTGAAGGTCAAAACTATGTATAGAAAAATTTGAAGAGTGTTGATTAAATTACCTTACTGGAAACTAGAATTTTAGAGGGTTGTTCTAATCAATTTTTTTCATGTCTATTCACATTTTATGACTAGCTCCTTTGTCACAAGTTTTCTTCTTGTCTTACACTGAATGAAGAGGGTGTGCAGCCACTAAAGTAACTTCCTAAAAAAATAAATTTATTTATTTATATACTTAATATACATATATCCTTAAAAATAAATATATACTTAATATGTGTATATATTTTTATTTTATTTTTTAATGTGTGTATATTAATGTGTGTAAATATATATTATTCTTACGAGGCACATAAATACCTCTTAAATAGAAACAACAGCAGCAAACCTTTTGTAGTTGTCTTGGACAACCTAAAATATAAGCTACTTTGCAAATTTTGGATGTGACAGTGGTCTGAATATAAGATCACCTTGTTAATCATGAGTGTCTTCTGGATGATCCAGATTATTATACAGGTTTAGCTTTGTTCTTTAGAGTTTCGTGTTCATGCTTTCTACAAGTAAGTTCCCAAAGATGTTAGGAACCCAAGACTATGGGACTTTGTTGTTCAAAGCATATAAAATAACTGTTTGATACCTTGTGACAACTTTAGTCTGAGAAAAGGTCAAAATTTTGTCTACCAGCTCAGTAGTGATTCTCATAATGAAAAGACAAAAGGAGGGAAGAGTAACTGTTGACCTTGTAGTCAGTAGTTCAATATGTGACCTAATTGCTACTCCACCAAAGTCCCTACCATTCCTGTAGTTGCTGACTCATAGGACACATAAAGAACGGGGCAGACCTGTCTGTGAGTTTCCGAGGCTGCACCTGGGTACAGGAGGAGGAAACCCCATCTTTCTCTTGAACTCAATACCAGAGTTCCTTAGAGAGTCTGAGTCCTACAAGGGGAAGGAAGTCCTTCCATTGAAGGAAACCTCATGATCCCGTTTTCCTTATTCGAAGACTTTGAAACATTTCCTAATGCAAAACAGAATTAAAGTTTCTCTATGATAAAGAAGACTTAACATGAGATTTCAGTTATTTCTAAAGTCATTGTTTTGTTTTTTTTAAAGACCTCTCTGTCCTGTTTCTTAGAGGGCCTACACACGTAGGTCAATTGAACGTCTACTTTTTAGACCTTGTGTTAGTTAAAGAGGAATATGTTAATTACTTAATGTAAAAATAAACCAGGAGAACACGTTACCCTCACTGATTGCCTGGCTGTTTTCTGGTACTTACAGCTGAGAGGGAAATTAAATTATCATCACTGATTGGAAGTTCAATGCTTGTTTTTATTTGGGGAGCAATCTGGAAACGTAGATGCTATTAGGTAGAAGAGTATAATGTGATCTCCATTATGTGATTATAATGTGATCTGCCAACTTTAAAGGATGTAGCAATATTTCGAGAACCAAAAGTTTAACAGGCAATGCAAACCATATTGGTCCTATTTATTCTCAGAAAGAACAAGGAAGGGGCCACTTTAAAAATTTCATATGTGATTTGAAAAGATACAAACTTGTTCTAGAAAATGTGTAAACTAAAGGTGGAAAAAAAGACCACAAAATATTCCTGTAACCCTCAGACCCAAAGGTAAACATTGCTACTATGTTGATATAAACTTCACTATCTTTTTACAGCCTTGTCTCACTCACTATCTATTTTAGCTCCTTTATATTTGTAAAATTTATTTAAACAAATGTAATTTTAGTAGAAATTATATCCATAATCTTTAATAATTTTCTTTTTTCTTGTAATGCTGGATTTCTCCCATATCACTAAAATTTGGGCATTATAAATGATTTGTGAATTTTATTATAAATAAATAAAACATGCAGTTTGTCATAAATTGTACTTTAAATATGGTTTCACTGGTAATATTTTAAAGTCTGAACATTAATAAGATAATCGTACTAGATGATCTTACTGTAGTTTTTCCCCAGGTGCATATTATTTTCAAAGATCTCATTCAGTTGCTTGCTTTTTGGTCTACATTTAGACCACCTGAAAAGAAAATTAGGAATATTTATGTATTTAGTTGTTTATTTATGTAGGTGTCACCAGTGGGAGAATTATGCACTACACTAATTAAATTTGGAAAATAGATTTTGCTTTAAACGTTCTTAAATAAGCCCCTGGCTATTTCATCTCCCTTATTAGAATTTTCATGGGTGCATCTAATGGAAATAAAATGAGAAAACCTTCGGTTTCTTAAGTAATGTACAAAAATGGTTTTACAAAGCGCACAATGCAACATGAGTAATACTTATTTTTCTGATTTCACACAGTTGTTTTATGCCACAGAACTCAAACTATTTCCCAGTGTTATTTTGTTCAAATTCCATAATCCAAATGTTTTTTTCTATAGCTGAGAATGATGCTACTAATATTACATTACCAAGTTATTCAGATTAAATGCTGACTGATATGAAAACAGGAAAGAAGTTACATTATATGTAGTGGCTTACAAAGATAAATAAAAACGTTTATCTAAAGAAAACTACCCCCAGAGTTTAAAAACAATGGTGAGTAATATTTGCTACAGGTCAAAGCAAAGTTGGGGGTGTAGGAGTGAGAACACATGGAAATTAAGGAAAGTAATGAAAAATTAAAGTAAACAACATCTTTTATGTCTCTGTCGTTTTCATTTAGTTTTGTTTCACACATACTTTATTAAACAAAGTGATTATGATTAGTCTTGCTTTCAGCAATTGAACATCACACCTCATCTGACACAACACCGAAAAATCATTTTATGTTATTTGGCATAATAAACACAAACTTAAATTGTGACTTAAGTAGTTGACACATTTTCTTTTATGATATTTGCCAACCTGCATTTTTTAGTGGACCCTGCATAAGTCAATTTCATCTACATTCTTACTAGTGTAAGATACAAGTATAATTTATTTTAATCAATGTAGCCCTCAGCCATTTCAAATATCTTAAGGGAGAGGAATGGGAATCTCTCGAGAACATGGAAACTGAAAAGTGTGAATCACCTACATTTCTCATTTACCCATGCTAATTAAGACCAAGCTTTTGAAAGTTACCATCTGAAGGAAAATTAAGCCAATTAACCCACTGATGAAGATAATTTTCAATATTCTATCAGGAGGCAAAATTCTTTGCCAGCCCTTCTCATTCCTACTGTGGGGGTAATTTCCATCCTGTCTCAGCGTTGGGAACTTTAATGAGCGGTGTGCCAATTCTGGGGAGCCTAATTGCAACTTTTATTTAAATTCTGATTTTTCTGCCCCTCAGCTCGATTTCTGATTGGTTGGACCTGATTGCTTTCAGACCCAAGTAGATTTTATTTGTCGACCCATGGAAACAACCTGGATGATATACTCTGAGTTTAGAGGAGAATCCTCCTAAGATTTAGCCTTTTCATGTCAACTGAAGCATAAGAACCATTTGAGAGTTGTTAGAAAAGGGATTAATTTGAGAGCATTAATTACCAAATAATTATAGCCAATGCATGTTACTCATGAAACTATATTTCCAGATCTAAAGCGGTTTCTCTGATGAGAACATTTATTTCTAATCTGAGCATATCTGGCTTTATTTCATTTTATGGCTTTCCCCGACACATAGGGTAAGCAAGTATGAGAAGCATTAAAAAAAAAAAAAGACAACATTACAGTAAAAATGCCTTTGCTAATGGAAACTAAGCAAGCTACTCTGCCCAATTCTTTGTAAGCTATCTCCTTGTTAAAGCGGTTGAAAGAATTAAATCAGATAAATATATGTAGATTAAAAGTCCTAAGGTGTGTTAGACATTTAATGAGACACTCAATAATTATTTATCTCAATATTTTACCACTTTCCATAAGTCAAAAATGGTTGGCACAGAATTAAGATATGAAATTGTGATCTTATATCTCATCCTGTTTACACTTCTCAGTCACCAGCACAGTCAATCAAGATGTTTTGAGTATTTGGTCTTTTCCCAAGATCCTCCATGATGAGCAGACACGTCTGATCTACTTTCTAGCTCATTGTAAATTAGAAAAACGTTAGTCCCTTTCTTCTACGTGTTTGTTGTTTTAGGTGGCTTCAATTTGATTCTAGACTATGATCTTTTCTGGGAGCAGTTCGCCAGATTTTTCTTCTTCAAAGTTACTAGATGGATTTAACTTGCCAACCTCTCCAGTTAGCAACCCAATGCTTAACCATTATGTCAACAGAGCTACATTGTCCTCAATGAGGAATTGAAAATATTCATTTAATATTTTAATATATGCTAACACATATACACACACAAGTAATTTAGCTTTACTTTTACTCTGTCAAGCCCTGGTGGTGTAGTGGTTACCAGTTGGGTTGTTAAGCTTATCACTGGCAGTTTGAAGCCACCAGCAACTCTGTGGGAGAAAGACTGGGGTTTCTACTCCCGTAAACTTCCCAGTCTGGGAAACTAACAGGGAAATCGACAAAGAGTCAGCACTGACTCTGTGATAGTGAGTTTGGCTTGGTTTTTGGTTTTACTATGTTACACCTATTCAAGTAACCTTTACAAAAACTGTGTATCCTAATCAACATGATGGTCATGTTTCAGTGGAAGCAACTAGAATTAATCAATGCCATTTTAGAAAAATATTGGTGCCTATCATATACTTATCCTTGAGAAATGTACATGATGATGGTGTCTTCTTCTTCTTCAACTGAGTACAATCAAATCATACCACTACAGCCACCAGTGTAATTTCAGAAACAAAAGGACCTTTCTCATAAAACATGTCATGAACTTCTTTGTAAGTGAGTATTGAAAAGTTTTTTGAAAATCATTCGAGTTTTGCACTTACTAGTTTTCACAATACTTGGTATAAAAAATGACTGAAAATACAATACAGCTCAACTCAGTACATAAGAAAGAAGGCACCTAACCTGGTTATTCTTAGCATGGTAAAATCTATGTAAGCCAGAAGACTGCCATTTTTTAATGACAGCAATAATAAAGATCCCCCATCAAAGGTGGAAGACTTGTGAAAACAGGAAAAAAAAGACAGTCCCATTGTCTTGTGGGAGAGTCTCATTATGCAATTTTATTGCACAAGATATTATAAGCCAGGAAGCATCAAGTATCAAAGTCATTGTCTCAAACAAAACAAAACAAAACAAAAAGCAAAATTCACTGACATTGAGCCCATTATGATTCAGAGCAAATTTATAAGACTAGATAGAACTGCCCCTGTTGGTTTCTGAGACCATGACTCTTTATGGGAGCTGAAAGCTTCATCTGTCTCCCACAGAGGAGCTGTGGTGTCTAACGACTGACCTTGCAGTAAACAGCCCAACACTGACTATTAGCTATACAATTCCAGACGCTTCACTCAAGATTCTGCCTCTTATTGGGGATATGCCCCTCTTTGATCTCTTCTGTTTCTCCCCCAATGTTGTTGTTAGGTGCCATCAAGTCTGTTCCAGCTCACAGAGACCCAATGTACCACAGAATAAAGCACAGCCTGGTCCTGGCCCCTCCTCACAATTGTTCTCATGTTTGAGCCCATTGTTGCAGCAACCGTGTCAGTTCTTCTCACTGTCTCCTCTCTTTCACTGTCTTTCCAAGTGAAAGACTTTACCAAGCATGATGTCTTTTCCCAAGGACTAATGTGTCTTGATAACATGTTTAAAGCACATCAAACAAAGTCTCTCCATTTTTTTTTTTAGAATCCATTTTTGTTTTTAAGCAACTTTCTGGTTACACTATTTCCAGGACAGATTTATTTGTTCTCTTGGCAGTCCATGGCACTTTCCTTATTCTTTGCCAGCAACATAATTCTAATGCATCAAATCTTCAATGTCCAACTTTCCCATGAATAAGAGGTGTTCGAAGATACAGTGGCTTCAGTTGGATGCACCTTAGTCCCCAAAGTGACATCCTTGCTCTTTCCAGAAGTCTCGTGCAGCAGCTTTATCCAATGGAATGTGTCATTTGATCTCGACTGCTGCTTCCATGAGCACTGATTGTGGTTGCCAGTATGATGCCAGCTATCAAGGATTAGCTTCAGTCTTTTCTCTATTTGTCAGTCTGCCTGGTCTAGTCTTTTTGGTGTTGTGTACATGGAGTTGTAATCTACATTGAACGTCTCCCTTAATTAACTTTTGAAAAACACATTATTGTTTCCACAGTAAAGAAGACTACACCAGATCAACATGTTCTCATTTCCTAGACAATCTAGGAGACAAAAATTCCTTTTGACCACTATAGCCCACAAAACCTGCCAAGACGAGCTGCTATAAAACCTTCCTCCAATTACAGAAGAGATCACAAATACAGAAACATTTATATAAAGCCCTAATCTGAAAATCAGATCAAATAGAGAAACAATTGAGGCAAGAACTGCATTATAGAATAAAATTTCATGGTTTAAATGAGGATTGTTACTCGGATGCATTACCTTGTTGGTCCAATGGAGAAATGCAATGAATTAGACAAAACTAAATCAAACTATTGGGCTGTGTGAGTTCTGTCATAGTTTCCTGAGTCTAAAAAGAGAAAGAATTCTTTTTATTTCATTTAATGTTCTTCAGACGTTTCTGCACCAGTTCTTAAAGAAGGACATAATGCTTACTAATGCAGGAGGTCAGTGAAAAAGAGGGAGAGCCTCAATGACATGGTGATGCATTCATTGGAATGACTGACAGGATGGCCCGGGGAGTGGGGGCAAATGCTTCCTTCTGTCTAAATGGATTGTTGTGAGTCAGAACTGAGTCAATGGTACCTAATAACAACATCAATAAGCTTGTCCATGTGAGAGGCCAATTTATGTATTTTACTTATCAAAACCTTCATTTTGAATATACTTGTATGAATATGTGTGTATGTATACATCCACATATTATATATAATAAATAATAATTTTATATCTCTCCCTCTCTATTTATATAGATATGTCCTAACAATGAAAAAGTTGCCCTGCATAGGTTTGCTGAGGAGCACCCTTGAGACAAAGTGCTGCCAAGATTTCACGAAAGCAGACATGGGGTGAAGAAGAAGCTGATTTGCAAGTTGGTTGCAACTAGGTCTCAATGAGAAGCCCCAGTGGCAGAGTGGAGAGCAAGTGAGGCTGTGAATTTCATCATCAGCAATTCGAAACCCTCAGCCACTCTGTGGGACCAAGACTAGACTGTCTATACTTGTGGGGTGTTATCATCTTGGGACCCCCCTGGGGCAGTTCTAGTCTGTGTCAGAGTGTCACAACGAGTTTGAATCTACTCCATGACAGTGTCATTTCTTTGGGCGGCTTCACTAATCTTACCAGGAGCTCTTACTTATGAAGGGACTATGCCTTTGTATCCCTTCAGGGGTTAGTCTCTGTTCAGTCAACTTGTGGTGGTCGTTTGGGGCCTGACCCTTCCCTGCCTCCTTGGACCAGACATCTGACTGATGCAGCCCTCACTAACCTTGCAGCCCGCTCTGCGCATGATGTGCTCTGCACTCCATCAGGACCCGGAAATGCCTTTGACCTCCAATCCCCAGCACCAAACACCTCAGCTATGTACCCTGGGCTATATACGCACAGCCATTTTTTCACTGAGCACAATTCCCTCTGCCCCAGACCTCATGGAAATACTCCCCCAATAAAATCTTGTTTTTGTTATAATTTGGTCCTCATTCCTCTCCGGTGGTACTCAATCACCTTACAGTCTCATAAAGTCTCCATGAGAGGAGATGTAACTTTAGCAGCTGTGAGCCACCTACCATTCTAATCTTTCTCATTCCCAGCAGGATGAGAGGAGAGAGGAGAACATTCGTTTTGAAGTGGAGACCTGAGTACCGCATCCCCAATAAAGCTAAATTTTGTGAGGACTAGAAGGAAGGAGGCTAGTAGATCATTTTATGCCTAGGTAGTTCTTACTTGGAATCGATGAGAAGCACTGGAAAGACAATAAAAGATTGGTTCAAGAATCTGGTTGCTAATTGAAAGTCATTGGTTCAAATCCATCTACCACTTCATGGGACAAAGATGTGGTAGTCTATCCTCTAGGATCGCTATGAGTCAGAATTGACTTTATGAATGTGGGTGTTTGGGTTTTCGGTCTCCTATAATGACTATATATTGTAATCTATAACTAGGTTATAACCCCTATGAAAGGTTGTTTGGATAAATAAGAGAGAAAATAAATGATTTCATAGCCTAGGGTGGACAGAAAAACTGAGTGAGAGTGACTGTTAGGTTGGGAAGGGTCTGATGCATACGGTGCTGGAGGAAGATTAGGCTGTCTTCTCCCATAGAGATTTAAAGTCTTCGAAAGCAAAGAGTCAGCTCTACCCCACTCTCTAGAGTTGCTAAGACTGAATATACTGTGTGTGTGTGTGTGTGTGTGTGTGTAGAAAGAGAGAGAGGCAGACAGATAGACAGACAGAAAGACTAGGGCTGGGAGAAGACAAGGAAGTAGATTGTCCATCAGTGTTCCCGCTGGACACTGATAAATATTTTCCAACATGGGAAATATTTACATTGAGGATCCAAGAGAAAGAGCTAGATCTCAGCAGAGGTAAGTATAGGAGATGTGGGCCAGAGGGTCAATACCCCATTGCCTACTCAAATGAAGAATAAAAGATGCAATAGGTTTGGGGGGTTCAGTTTGGCCTGTCAATCAGGTCACAGCTAGATGACCTCTTTTGGAGATGTGTAACCAAGATAAATGACTCTAGGAGGTGGTCTGCCCAAATGGCTGTCTGAATTAACTGCCCAACCTTTACAAATGTATTATGCTCCCTGTGGGCAGAGGGAGCCCTGGACTTGGTGGACTGTGCTGCTGTGCTGTCCCACCTTGCTGTGTCTGCTGCCTGCCAGCCGACTCTGCTCTCTCGCCACCTCTGCTCCAGATGCCTCACATCACTCCCTTGTGATCTGCTTCACTGCACTGAGCTCCTAGCCTCCGCTGTGCCTCAATGTCTCATCTTCCTACTGTCTGCTTCCTCAGTCTTGGATATGAGACCAGCGTGAGTTGGAAGGACCATTAATATATTAACTGTCCCGAGAAAGCGAGTAGCACTGAGCTCTTTGTACTGCTGTGTGGACTTACTTGCTGTTGTATTCCTTTTTTCTATATAAACCTACACACATATATATATATATATATATATTGTTTTGTTTTGTTTTGGGGGGGCATATATATATATATATATATGATCATAAGTGTCCTGTTTTGTTTCTCTAGAGAACCCTGCCTAACACAATATGTAAGCATTGTGCCACTGAGAGAAAGAATAAAGGGAAAGGAGAAATCTAAAACTAGCACATGGTGAACTCGGAATAGTGCATCCGCAAAAGTGATTGAGTTTACTTGAAATTGTCTAGATTAAGTTTTTCAACATTTGGTGGAGTGGAGCTGAAACAAACGTTAAATTAGTTTTAGGAATAAACTTGCATACATTATACATGATTTAATGAATGATATCCATTTTTTAAAAAACATAAAGCAAGTTTACCTGACTGATATCTTGAGTCTAGGCTTTTCAGACTCAGTGAAGATAGCAAAGGAATGATACATTCTGAATGATTAAAAAAAGAGGAAAAGAAAATCACTTTCAACTCCTAGTGGCCGTGTGTTAAAAAAAACCACTCAGAGGATTTTCTTGACAATCATCTTTATGGGAGCAGATCCACAGGCCTGTTCTTCATGGTTCTTATGGATAGGTTCTGATTGTCAACCTTTAAGCTCTTAGTCAAGGACCGCTGACCTGTAGGGATCTTCCTAGCTCAGGAAAGGAAATGCATATGCCATTCTACACAATCACTGGAGACTGTCTGACACAGAGTAAAGAAAAGTATTCTAAGGCTAGATCTGGTTCAATAGAAATGAATTAAGTCAATTAGTGATGTCGTAAGTGTTGAGGAGGCAATGATAATCTCCTTTCTAAGTGCTTTTCTATGTCTAACTTATTTACTGACTCTGCTTCTCAAAAACAGAGCTCTTGAACAATGACACACGCCAATATAAATTCCCAGGGCCAGTGATAGAATCCAATAGCTTTTGGTTGCTTTTACCACCAGAAGAAAATCACCTGGGCAACATCAAACATTGCAACTAAAAACACTGAAGCTTTGACCTTTGACTCCACCCAGGAAATTTCTTATTAATCCCATCTAATTCAAAGGGGATGCTTTCAGTGATACATGTATGTATCTATCTCCTGAGGTGGCATAAAATGGTGGTAAAGTTGGGAGTACTGTGTACCATACAGAGACAGATGGCAGTTCTATTTAAAACAGTCCTGAGATAATCTGGCTGGCTTAAATGAAAAACAGAAAACATCAAACAAAAAACCTGGCCAAGGTACCAGAATATTTGCCACACTTTCTATTATATTTGAATTGTTTGGATGACAATAGAAGAAGAAACACAATGTAAAAGATCATAACTTTTACCATCCACCAATGAGTAATGTAGTGCTAAGACACAGCATATTTACAGTAAAAAGAAGAGTCCAGATTTGTCCCAATTAACCTTGTAACTAGCTGTACTCCAGCGCTTATTAATGACAGTAATGAGATGCAGACAAGACAATGCATTAAACATCATTGGCATATAAATTAAATTCACATACAGTTTAAAAGGAATAGATACCTTTATGTACTGGACACGAAGGGAAATTATTAAGAAGCTATTTCATAAGAAAAAGCTAATTAGAAGGAAAATTCAATACTTTTTCTAGTGCTCATCTCCATCAGTGTTGGAAACAAGTTTGACCACGCACTAAGAAATTGTTTCCATTGAAATTGCTATGCAAGGTATGAAATTAATTTTATGATTATCCCAATGGAAGTTAGAGTAGCTACAAATACTTATATGCCCATTATCATTTCCCTCTATATTGGCCTACATTTTAATTTGCTTAGGTTTCTATCTAAAGCTTATGAATAATTTACAATAGATCTTCTGCTGTTCTTGTAGTAAAATAGTGATAGATAAAAGCGAGAGATAACCATTTTGCCATGCACAGGATTCAAACCCCACAGTGAAAGATGCAAAATTTATTCTAGGGGGAATAAATTTGGGGGAAGGGGCGAGATCATTTGAAGCAATCTGTAATTAAATGGTCACTCAATGTTTAACATTTAACAGCACAACCCAGGTTAAGTCCATTTGGTAATTACCTGGTAGGATTCTAGGCAGGAATGGGGTGTTCTAAGATTATGCGTTAGAGGATTGTGGCCCACAGAGCACCTAAAATTGTCAGGACGGAAGACAGTAGACATTTGATTAGGACATTGATCTCTCCTAACAGTTATTAACAAACATTGCCACCTTGAAAGCCTAAAAACAAAACAGGGTTGTCCCAATTGTCACAGGCTAATAAATGCTGCTCCCAACCAGCCCCACCTCCAGAGTTAACTAAAATCCAAATCCGGTCTTTTAACAATAGCAGCCTCAGAAAAGGAGGAGGAGCCCCTCCCACTCACCTATGTAATAAACATCAAACAAGCAGGTTGGCATTGACATTATGTACAATGGTGTCAAAGCCACCATCAGAAATCAATCAATGACATTTCTCTTTTGTGATTATTATTATTCACAGTGACAGAAAAAACCAAAGAGGAAAGGCAAGCTGCTAAACAACACAAAAAAAACGAAATTAGTAACAGCAGACCCATTGCCAAGGGCAAGATGTGCTTGACAGAGAAGGGATGATGACAGATGAGTCCTCATTTCCAGCCTAAATTTTGTCTAGAAAATGAATTTGTAATATCTTAAATATTATCAGTCACGCTTCACTCACCTTTGTTCTATAGAATAGAAGGGGGCTGTGTCTGCAGAAGTCAACAGAGGTGTAATTTCCTGCATTTTTCTCTTGCGGGGAATCCTCTCCCCATATTACAATTGACAGCAATTGTCACAGTTTGTCTTCCCCTCTCTAATTCTGTTCATCTTCTCCCTATCCTCATGGTTGCCTTCCTTTGCTTCTGCTGGAAAGTTCTATTTGTCTAGTTTCTGTCACCTACCATGACCATGACTTTTTTTTTTAATTGCTGGCTTTAAATATATACTTGTAACCAAAATCATGTGTAATTTAAAATTTTCTTTCCCTGAAAAGGAAAGATTTATTTTCATAGACTTGAATGAAAGTGATTTTTGTTTCCAATACTAAAAGTTGTCAGGGTTCATCTGGAACAATGTCCTTGTTAATCAATGTGAAAAACCCAGAAAGGGTACAGGGCTTAGCCAAGGTCACAATAAGAATCTAACATTGGCTTCGTCTCAGAGTTCAGCAAACAATTTTTTGATATACTTTGCATTCTGATTTTTATTCTCTCCAAGCCTCATGGGAAACCCAGGTATTAGTTATCACCACTTTGTAGATAAGGAAGTGAAGACTCAGAGAAGATAATTAATTCACCCAAGGTCACAAAGTAAATGACAGCCTTGCTGACTGCAAGTATAGTCGCCCTCCCCGGGGACCCTCTTCAATTGTGATACTGTAGTAGGTAAGTTATTTATAAAAAAAATATGTGCATTCCCACTTTCATATTTCACATAGAAACTGCTCCGTTCATTTTCAATAATTTTTCTCAAATCCCAAAATAGGAATCTTTACTTTATTTGGATTATTATTACATTTAGAAGCTTTGCAAATCTAATGAGAAATGAGCCAGAGGCTCTTCTCCATACTTATGTCCTGGCGTGAGCTAAAATGACCCCGAGATCATAGGTTTTTACATGCTACAGACAGGAGTGAGTCCGTTTGGTACTTGTCAAATGTGACTCCTCAAAGCCTTTACAAATTGCCTGTTGAACAAGAGTCTGGACCTTTTCAGAGAGTTCTGAAGAGAACAAAATTATCTAAGACAAATATAGGACAGATGTGTATTTAAAAATCACTCTAGTATTCTATTTATGAAGTTCTTTGCTACAAAAGCCTAGAGTCTCTCATTCTCCCACAGATCCCCCAACATTTTCTTTGTCGATGAGCTTCAGAACACTTTTCTATAGAGGACTAGCTGGAAAACAATGCCAAGCTTTGAAGGTACACTATGTTTAGACAGACTGTGAAGGTAACAAAAGGTACAATTAACAGAAGGGCCTATAAACTAATAATGGCAGAGCTATTTATTATTGAATCATCCTCCTCTAATTTTAGAAACCAAAGAACCTTCATTCCCCATTGTCCATATTTTAATTAATGCCTATTATTTTCCCTAAATAGTGCCCTCTTTTGATATGCTATTTATACATGCAATTTCTGAAAATACACAGAATATGCCTGGCAAGCAGAATCTCCAGAAAATGTTTTGTAAGGAATATTTGGGTCTCTTTTGTCTCAGGAATGTCTCGAGGACAATTTTTTTTCTTATGTCCTCTTGGGGATTCCAGCTTTCAGTTTTCTGTAATTTTCATATATTTGATGTGGTGTTTTGATTGTGCTGCGTACATTTCTGCTGAGACAATTAATTTGGCTTCCATATGAGAGGTTTCAACGTGAGTGCTCATTTCCTTCTTCAAGTTCTTTGCCTATTGGCTTTGCACCAGTCGGTTTGTGCTATCGCAGAGAGGGTAGAAAGCTTCTTTCCACAGGACTGCTTGGACTGTGACACTAAACCAGGTCTGCCACTGCAGCGGTGACTGAGTTGCGACAGTCAGGTGTGCAGAGGTGAACCACTGATGGGTGGGTTTGAACCTCCAAATTTTGTTAGCAGTTGAGGCCTTAATCATTTGCACCATCCAGGCACCTTCGGGAACAGCGCAGCTTAAATGACCCTTGCAAGGACAAGAGTTTGAGCATGAGCTAACGTAAGGCTACAGAGGAGGCTGCTAAAGATGGCTGAGAGGCAGCTTCTTTTATAGATACCTCAAATTACATGCTTAAAGAACTTTTGCTTCAAAGCTTCCAAATATTTAATATCTCCTCTATTTGTTTGAAATTTAGATTCTTACCTACCCCACTTTTCTTAAGAAAATTTCGTTGTAAAGAGCAATATTGGAATTGCATAAAAGAATAGCAGATTCTATGACTTAAAAACAACAACCAGAATACTGAGAAACTAAAGATGCTGTCATTCTCAAAGTCTGCATACTGGCTTCAATTTCAACATGGAATTTCTTGTATTTGGTCAATCTCAGTATGCACACACACAAACACACATTCTGATAAAAAGGGCATGTTATGTGGGGATAAGTTAAGAGAAGCTTTATTCAGAACATTGATTTAACTTGCTGATTTCATTCGATTCATCACCAATTGCCTGAATTCCAGCTCTATAAATGATGCTGCTTGGAAAAACACAAACCTACAACTTACATTCTACTGAATTTTTGCAATGCCACAGCAGGGGTAGCACTGTGACAACAAGGTAGGAAAAGGGAATATCTTGAATATTCTGTTGATCTGGGCTGCTAAAGGCCTAATCAAATTGCAGGGAAAAAATTAGGCACTCCTTCCCCTTTTTTCCTTTTAAATAACAATTGTGTTATCAGTAACCATTTACACAAAAGTAACTACACAGCTATTCCTTGACAGTAGTTTCATTCTTTACAGGGAGTAAACATTCTCCTTATTCTGATCCTGGTGGTTTTGTGTCCATTGCTCAAGTCTTCCTGACTCCATACATTCTGAGGTGTGTTGTAAAGTATTGTTGATTGTTTGGTCTCGTTCCGATGGTTTTTTAAAGGATCACAGTACTTATGAGTATTCATTGTTCTTTAGGACCAATTTGTTATTTAGCCACACAGTGTCCTCAGGAGTTAGTTTTGGTTCAAGACTTGAATGGTTTCCATGGATAATGAGCTCAGGAAGTCCTCGAGTCTCAATCAGTCCAATAGGTCTGGCTTTTTAAAAAACCATTTAATTGGGGGCTCTTACAACACCTATCACAATCCATACATACAAACATGTCAAGCACACAATTTTTTTGGTAGAAATTCATTCTTCATTTTTTTCTCTCATTTTATTATGTTCCATAAGGAGCCCTCGTAACATTGTGAGTGACATATTGAGCTTCTAAATGCAAAGTCAGCAGTTGAAACTCACTTGTAGCTTCTCAGAAGGAAGAAGAATCCATTCCTGTAAAGATTTCCAGGCTCAGAAATCCACGGGTCCAGTTCTAATCTGTTCTCTAGGGTCTGTGTGATTCTGCATCAACCTTAAGAGTGAGTTTGATTTGAGGAATCAGGTCTAACTACTTCACCCATGGTGAGAATGGTCAGAAGTGAAGCCAGGCACTATCTAGTTCTTTTGGCTTCAGGGTGGCTGAGTCAGGGTTTGTGTAAACTACTTGTCTTGATGTATCTTACTTTTTAGCAAACATTTCTGCCTTCTTTCTTTTTCTATAAGCAAAGCATCTACTTAGTAAAGTGACAAGTCTATATATTAAATGTTCTTTTGACATTTTGTGTACAAAACTTTCCCCAGAGTTTAAAGAAAATTAAGCACCAAGGCACATGACTTTGCTATGTGCTTTAAAAATGAGATAATTAAACATTACATCAAACAGATCATGTACAAAAACTAACTAGTAGAATGTTACAGAAAGGTTGTAACTTTCACTTGTTTGACCGCAGATGGACACACAGGATAACGTGGATTGGATCCAACACTACCACATATACAAAGAATTCTGGCTGGTAAATTTGAGAGACAAATCCATAAAGGGTAATATGTCCTTTCATACTCAATTCATGAAGTTTACCAGCTTTTAAATTTCATCAATGCTGAATTAGTCCTTAGCTTCCCCTTATTAAAATGAAGGAAATTGAAAGGCATAGTGAATAAAATGAGTTGTGAGATCATTAAATTGTCTTCAAATCTAGGAGGCAATGTCTTTTCTGTTCCCAAACATTTAAAACACTTTCAGATAAATTCCCTTATTCCACATTTTCCATCTTCTACAATCGAGAATATTATCATTTTCATCATTATGTATGGATTTTAATATCCAGTTAACAGGAAAAGAGCCCCAACCTTAAAATGTCAAGTAAAAACAAGGAAAATCATTGTTGATGCCTTTATCATGAAGGGACATGTTGTTGAATGTTTTTCATCTGAACAATGTTGTCATTGCCAGAGGAAAACTCTAAAGAGCCTTCAGAGATGCTATTATAGTCCTAGGTGTGTTAGGTTGGCTTCTCTAGCTTGTATGTGCTATGTGTAGAAAGAAGTGGCTTACACAATTTTATAAATAGTAAATCCAGTCTGGTTCAAGTCGGGATTCTCAACAGGAAGCAGCATAAGGAAGCAGAGGCAACAGA
Source organism: Nesogale talazaci (assembly GCA_004026705.1). Classification (NCBI taxonomy): domain Eukaryota; kingdom Metazoa; phylum Chordata; class Mammalia; order Afrosoricida; family Tenrecidae; genus Nesogale; species Nesogale talazaci. Next base: position 25,438 of record PVJH01000262.1, read on the forward strand.
GGCACAGGCTGGTGGATGCGGTGGCCTGACATCAGCGGTAGTCTGCGGGGTGTCTAAAATTGGCAGGTGATGCAACAGGTGGTAAACCAGATGCAAGATCCAGCTCCCTCAGAAAGCTATTCTGCTTCCCTGTGTGTCTCCCTCATACAAAAAAGCTTATGAGAACAGGAACTTAACCCTTCCCCACCCATAGGAGAGTCTGGTTGACAGAATCTTGAATCATCACACTTAGAGGTATTAAATACTATTTTAGATCACCACAAAATAAAATTAACATCCCAAAATGTGAATCACATTCAGTTTTTCGCTTCTCAACACACACAGGCAATATGTTTATGTTATATCATAATCTATTAGAATCCTGATGGTGTAATGGGTTTTGAGGTGGACTGCTAAATGTCAGGTCAGCAGTTTGAACACACCAGCCACTCTGTAGTAAAAAGATGCTGCTTTCTACTGATAACGAATTACAGTCCAAGAAAACCACACTGGTAGGGCCACCTTGTTCTACAGATTGCTATGAACCAAAATTGATAGTCAATTACATGTTCAACGGCATTATAAAAAATGTTGTTGAATTGGGAAAGGAAACAAATTGTGATAGAAGATACAAAGAATGTGTTATTGGAAAAATAACATTGATAGACTGGTTCAACAAAAGATGGCTACAAGTCTTAAATTTGTAAAACACAAAACAAAAAATCTGTAGTGTCTTTAAAGTGCTATAAAGTTATATACAACAAAATGAGATACAGTTAGCAATATCTGTACAAGAAAAGGTAAAACATCATTTTAAATGAATCCTACATTTCAATAAATTTCCTTTTCTTATGCAAATATTTCCTCAATGTTCCCTTCACCATCAACTTAAATGTGCTTCATTTACATCAGCTTTCCAGCCTTTATTTTTGTTTTTGGAGACAAATCAATGACAGTTTGCTTGAGATTTAAAATCCAGTTATGGGAGGGGGAATTGTGAGAGATCAAATAGTGCTCAAATTACTCGTGGCTTTTTATTTGTACCAGAGAATGATACAGTGTTCTAATCCTCAAGATGTCTGTAACCTGATAATTCGTTACATGAGAAACACCAATAAATATAAGGCAGAAAATGAATAATGTAAATTGCACCTGCATTTCAAATAAAATAAACAATATTTCTTGGTTAAGTCATTCATGGGCCTCACTCTTTCAAAGAGGAATCCTAAATTTCATAACTACTTTATATTTCTGTTTATGACAGTAGAGAGAGGGTTACATTACAATTTTCATCTTGATGAATGTTTTTTAGCTATAGTCACATCAATTTAAGTGTTGTAGCACATTATAAAATTGTGGAGCTAGAATTTCATCATCGTTTCATAATACCTATCAGTAAAGTCTAAATTCTAAGAAATTGTATAGTAAAGAAATCTACATACCCTTAATTAATCCTGTGTTTTTCTAATTTGTTTGTTCCGAAAGGCTCTCTGCAAATCTTTTCAAGTATCTCCTGGAAATCGTGTTCTAAATGTATCTTACTATAGTTCTTGATGTCTTATTTATTGTCTTGTTTATTTTTTAATCTTCTACAGGATTTGAGAAATTAAAGCATAATCAGGAGACTGTTGAATAGCAGACAAAGGATCAGATCCAAGGGCTGTGTCATTATCCTTTCTGTTGTCAGAGAACATATAGACTCTGACTTACTAGGTCATTGAGTTCAAGTTGGTGGAAGAAAGATTGTGGGAGAGATTTCTCAAGCAGGTGACCCATAAGGAAGTCATACGTCAATATGCACACCCCCAAATAAACTCAATGCGCATGGAGTCCATTCTGACCCAGAGGAACCTGAGAGGACAGGTTCCATAGGAACCCATAGGAATTTCAAGGTTGTGAATCTTCATGGAAGCAGATTGCCACTTCTTTGTCCTTCAAAGTGGCCGGTGAGTTCAAACTCCCAGTCTTTTGCTTTGCAGTCTGACACTGAAGCAGCAGGCCACCACTGCTCCTTATTACACACACGCAACATCTGCATGAGGCAAATGGCAACATAACCAACCCTTCAAAATTTAGACAGCAGAGAGTTCAAGGAAAGACATGTTTTCAGTTCAGTTCCTGAGGCCTGAATATCCAAAAACAAGGTCCTAAAAGACATTAATGACATAAGATTTTTAAAGAAAATGTTTTGTTAGTCTCACACTCTGTGTTGCTTTCTTTTTCTATTCCCATAGCATTCAATTTTTATAACCAATGAATACATAAATTGACATAGAAGTACATTTTAGGCTGAGCCCTGGTGGTGTAGTGGTTGAGTGTGGAACTGTGGCCCACGGGCTTGGCAGTTCAAATCCAGCAGCAGCTCTCCAGGAGCAAGGCTGGGTAGCTATCATGACGAGCAGAGGGCAGTGATGCCAAGAAAAAGTACATTTTAAAAATACTGGGTTATGATTTATAAAAAATATTGGTACAGGCTGCCACTGAATTAATACCAACCCATAGAGATCATCCGCAGGGTGTCCAAAGATGCAATTATTTACAGGAACACCTCATCTTTCTCCTGTAGAGTACTTGCTGGATTTGAGCCACTAACCTTGTGGCCAGCAGTGCAACAATGTCACTGGCAGTTCCACCAGGACTCCTTAATGGAGTATAGATAATCAGCAGGTAGGCACCCTGGAATCTTTGATTTTGGGTACCTTGATTTGATGTTAATTTGAAATGGGTTAGCCCTTATTTTACCAAAGAGATGACTAAATGCCACAGAGGTTAGATGACGTAGACAGATCATGGGGTTACTTAAGGGCAGTCTTGAGCCCAGAATGTACATCTGCATTTTCCATGAAAGTATTTAAATACATTCAAAATTTACAACTATTTGTTTAATTATCTTCTCGCCAGAATTGGCTCTGATGAGGTTTATATCAACTATTATCTTATTTCTCCATATTTAAAATGCTTTTTTAAATTCACAGCTATTTTTTGATAGATGATTTTCTCAATTGGATTATGCTGTCTTGAATTTTCTTTTCTTTATTCTGCTTGCAATGCCTTTAACTTCTTAGGTCTTTGGGCTTATGGTTCTCCTAAGTGTTGAATAGATATTTGCCATTATCTTTTCAAATACACAAGTAGCTCCAGTGCTGTTGTTTGGTAAGTGCTGGACTGCTAGTCACAAGGCCAACTTCCAACACTAATTACTCAGCAAGACTGAGTTGAGGTGTTCTGCTCCCATATAATGTACAGCCTCAGCAACTCAATATCATGCTGCCAGAAGTCAGAGTCAAGTCGTTGACAGTGGGTTTTCAAACACACATGCCATGGTAAGTAAAAACAATTATTGCTATAAAATAATAGGAACCTTTATTAAACAAAAGAATAAAATGTAAAGTTATTGTTTCATGATATATTCTACCTTCTAGGTCTATACATTCTGAAAGTGGTGTCTTCTTTGCTCCAGCCCTTCCTTGAATGATTTTGCATTCTAATACCCATCACAGGACTATGAAAGCTTTGGCATCTTGAGGATCTCAAATCATGTTCCTTTCAAATATCTTTTGAGTTTTAGGAAGAAAACTGAAGTCTGAAGGAGCAAGGTCAGGGGTCTACTGTGTATGGGTGTGAGAGGACCAGCCCCTGACACATCATCATGGGTCTGGTAGGCACAATTGTACAGTGATAATAAGCAAGGATTATAGTAAAGTCATAGAAAATATAAGAGGTAGAAGAAAGATTGAAAAAATGGAGTCAGACACTTTTCATGGTAGCATGCTCACCTCAGCTCCACTTGGTGGTCCACATGGAGAGACCAGGACCAGAAGGAGGAGAGCAGCTGGGGACTAGGGGAGAAGACCTTTTGGAGAGCTCCTTTATTGCTAAGCAAGGCTTATATCTATTTGGTGGGCATGATTACAGGTAACCCCACATCACAGGAAGGGGTTGCACTATCAGCAATGAGTGGGATGATCTTGGGATACACACACATTAGGAAGAAGAGGGATAGGACAATATGTGATAAGATGGGCACATCATATATTCAAGGAGGCAGTCTAATTTTGGATGTCACTGAGCAGGTTTGACTTGTTCTCTGGATCTCCATAGAGACCATTAACAGTAGGGTGTGAATCCCACCTACAGTGAGCAGCCTAATGTTTGAAAGCCTTCAGGGAGAGAAATAATCTAACAGGAGTGGGCCCCACCAGACAGTAGTCTGAAAGGCTGAATGTATCTTTTCTCTCACCATGTAACCTCTAATGTATGGGAAATCTTTGGGAGAATCAGAGCTGGGGAGTAGTTTTATTATAATCCCATAAATAGGGTAAAGTTTCTCTCTCTCTTTTTACTGTTAGGTACATTTATTACAACATGAAGGGGATGGTTCTTGAATCAACCAATGGTTAAAAAATATGTATAATTCATTACACTCCTTATTTTTGTTTTGTTTGGTGTTTTTGTTTGTTTTTAATCATTTTATTGAGGGCTCATATGACTTTTATCACAATCCATCCATCCATTATGTCATTTATATTTGTACATTTGTTGCCATTATCATTTTCAAACATTTTCTTTCTACTTGAACCCTTCATCAGTTCCTCATTTTTCCCTCCCTCTCCTACAAACCCTGTTAATTTATAAAATATTATTACTTTTTCATGTCTTACACTGACTATTATCTCCCTTCACCCACTTTTCAGTTGTGCGTCCCCCTGGGAGAGGGTTATATGTAGATCCTTGTGATTGGTTCCCCTTTCCTCCCCCACCTTCTGGGGTAAGGTTTCTCAATGAAACTCTCATAGGACAACTTTACTACCCTCAAAAAATGAACAGGCGCATTTCATTTCCCTAATGGACAGTGATTCTTTGCACAAAGTCCCCGGCCTTTGTCTCACTGATGCAGTCTTTAGCTTCTTAGCACTCTTTCCCAGTCACACCCCATGATCCTCCTGTGTTCTTTGCGAAAATTCACCCAAAATAATCACCATTACTTGCTGAGCTTGTTGTTCTGTCTTGAATGCAACAGGCCCAGTAGGTTGCTTCAAAAGTGAATGTTCTGTTTGAACCTTTTCTGTGTAAGACATCCGACGATGACTAAACCAAAGCCAACCAAAAAACCAAGCTCACTGCCACTGAGTTGGTTCCGATTCTTGTTACCCTGTAGATGAGACTAGAACTGCCTGTGTGGGCTTCTGAGAGGAAATCTTGAAATGAGTAGAAAGACTCCCTGGTTACGCTCCTTTGGAGAACAAAAACTGAACACACTTTTCTTATCAAGTATCTGCATTTACAACCAAAGGAATAGATCTACTATTTGACCATCTTGCACATTCACAACACACATTTGGGAGAAGTAAGAGCAACACTGCCTTGAAGGTTAAGGTGATGTGTCAGCTTGGATGGGGAAGATAATCAGTGCTTAGCCAGTTAGAAATGAAGTAACTTGACAGTTATTGAATTGACAGAGTCACACACTCCACTCTGTGATTTTTTTATTTTGTTTTTGCTTTTTTTGTTGTTGTTGTTGTTTTTTTTGGGGGGGCATCAATCACTGCCCTCTGGTGGGAGTGGAAGGTGCAGCCTTGCTCCTGGAGATTTGCTGCTAGATTTGAACCACCAAGCCAGTGGGCCTCAGCCCCATTCTGTGATTTGTTATGGCCATCCTCCACTTTCACATCACACTGATTTTCACATAATGACCTGTTCTGGGGAAACTAAACATGCCTATTAGTTTCGAACTGTAGATGATTATTCCGCCTGCGTTAGTGATAGGAAGGAATGTGCTTAAAGACGAGTCTCCATCTTGTTCTCTGCTTGGCTCCGGAGACCCTAACTTCCTGTGTCTTAGGCTCTTGGTTGGGTTCCTCATGAGACAATAATGAAGATTCATTATTTTTAGATATTTTCTTTTTCTGTGGGTAGTTTACATTCTACAGGCATATCTTCAATTTTCTGACTTTTTCCTTGCATTGTCTAATTTGCTATAATACCTATCAAATGCATTTCAGTTATGTATTTTCACCTTCAGAAGTTCCCTTTGGTTGTGTTTTATTTTAGAACCTCCTTTCTTCTTATTGCTTTCATGCCTCTCTTTAAATCATTCTACATAGTCATAATGATCTCCACGACCTATTATCTCCAACTGATTTCTCTTCTAATCATGAGTTGCTTCTGTTACTAGTTTATGCCAGTATCTTACTTTCAATTGGATACTAAGTTTTTTAATATTATGAAATATCTTATTATTATTTCTTTTAAAAGTATTAATATTTTCCCCTAGCAAACATTTAGGCTTCTTTCTTCAAATTTGCTTTATATTGTGATTGGGGAAGATGAGAATTGTATTTAATCTATAGCTTCTTTAGATTGCACTAGGGTGGCTCCCTTCTTTGGTATTGAGCATGCTAGTTGATGGAAAAGTGACTGTCTTCTACCCCTGTGGGAGCTCTGGGGCTTATTCAGCTTCAAGTCATCAAGTAACTAGTCTTCTGTGGGAGTTTGTTCCTTCCTGACCTCCTGGACACATGGACATGAACAGGCTAAGACCGAGCCAAAGACTCAAGGTGACTCATTTGCAGATTGCTGACATACTTTCTTTGTATAGTTCCCTTTTCTATAGTTCTCTCCCTGGAAAGTTCCAGCTGCTTTAGGTGTTAGGCTCTGCTAAGGTTGTCTGCTTTTCACTGTGGTCTGGAAAATGCCTCCAGGCAGAAACCGAGGAAAATTTTGGGATTTGCTCTTTTGTTTCCTTCTGGTGATTAGAGTCTCCTTGTGCTGCATTTTATCCATTGTCATATCTTAAGCTTTTCTCATATTCTGGTTGTTTATGACAGGAGCACAAATCTGGTACTATAACTTCAACCTGAAGAAGCAAGACATACTTAATATGAAAACATCTACATATATTCAAGCTATTCACAATGCTTAGTATGGTTTTCAGGTTTATATTTGAATCCCAAGAAGACTAATTATATCAAGTCAAAGTAGTTGCTTCCCATCTGGTCTTCTGTGTCTACTGGGTATCTCTGAATCTTGACAAGATCAAAATTGCCATATGGAAGGATATCTACATGAGTTCAGGTCAATATAAGGTCCGTTCATGTCTGGGTTAAACTTGATGCACAGCATTCCTCGTTCTCAAAGTCAGGGGTAATGAAGTGTTCCTTGATTGTATGACCTTAAATAGCAACTAACCCCCCAAAATGTTTATAAGAAAATATTTATAGTAATGATAACATTAGCCAGAAAATGTTTTCAATGGCAAAATTAACAGGAGATTGATGATAATTTAGCTTAACATGTAATAGCAACAAAAAGTTTTAATCAACCAGATTATTAAGATAGAACCAATATAATTCAAAATCTGATTCATTCAATATAATCAATATTTTGAATATTGATAAAAAGAAACACCTTAGACTACTTCTAGACAGAGAAGGTATAAATCCTTTATTAAGAGCTGAAAATGTCATCTGGATTTTATTAGAAGTAAAATTTCAAAGAAACTATATCATTTTGTGCCCAAAGCCATCTTTGTCTTCTGTAAAGATGTTTTTTCTAAAAACCATACATACATAGATATATCTATGAAGGAGTACCCCAACACCAAAAAAAAAACAACAACCCCAGAATATTTTTTCTGTCTCAAAGCCCTGAATTTCATTTATTAAAAGAAAGTACTTTTCACCTTCAAAGTACTCTCAATTACACTTAATACCTTTGTCAAATATGAAATTCCATTCTTGGAAACATTTTCAAACTCATCTGCTTGGTTGGTTGACAGCACCTCCCTCTTTTTTCCTCCACCTCTTTTAGTTGCCAAACTACTGCCCTTTCATTTCCATCTTCATCCATGGAAACGAAAAGGAGTCAGTCACATGGAATGAGGTCAAGTGAGTATGTGCATGGGGCAAGAAAGGCTTGCTGTCTTTTTGCCAAAAACACATTGAGATGACTATGTGATTAGGTGCATTGTTGTGGTGGCAAAACCAGACTCCTGTTTTCCAGAAGTCAGGTCTTTTTTTGTTGCATATTGTTATGCAATGTATTCAGAACCTATAAATAGAAGGCTTGATTAGCATTCTGATGTGGTGGAATGAACTCCATATGCCCTATCCCCCTCTCATCAATAGACAAATGAGAATAATCTTGATCTTTGATTTCACTTGATGATCTTTTTGGGGGGTGAGGTGGCAATGCTGTCTTCCTCTCACTTGATTGATATTTGCTTTCAGTGTCATAAGAATAGCACCATGTCTTGTCACCAGAAATGACTTTGGAATAAAACTCTGGGGTGCTTCAGAGATGTTCTTTTGAAGCATGTCATGTTTCCACTCAATACTCTTTTCCTGGTTAGTCAGAAGGTGAGGCACAAATTTCTCAGTGAATCTTCTCATTCTCAGATCTTCCCAAATCTGAATGGGCAGCAGTTCAAAACCACCAGTAAGTATCTCCTCAGGAGAAAGACTTGATTTCCTACTCCCATAACCAGTTATAGTCACAGGAACATAAGGTGGGTAGTTATGTGTCCTCATTGATTTGGTGGTAAAGACGGTTTTTTGTCACAACTTCTCAATTCTGCCTTTATAGTGCCATTACAAGCAATTAGTATATTAATAAGCACAGGTAAATTCCAATAAATCTTATTTACAAGGGAATAGTGAGTCAAATTCCACCCTAAATCATAGTTTGCTAATCCCTACAGTGTAAGATAATCAAAAATCTTAAAGCCAGCTGATTCTATTATTTAGGGTCAGCTTTGAAGCACTAATTCTGGGAGCATGCATATTCTCTTCTTCCCATGCCACAGGGTGCTAGTATCAGGCACACACTGCTTTCTTTATAGACCCACCTAGATTCTTTTCTATTCTTTTTAAATCAATTTTGAATTTCACAAATAATTCTATAGAATAATTACATCAACTACACCACTTCTTCTGCACCTCTGTAAATAAACATTCTAAAGTAGCAAAACTGAAATGGTTACTTATGAACTGTGTGCCTGTAATCATAAAGTAGAAATCTTGGCTACAACTAGGCTGATTAAGGAAAATTTTGCATCATAAACATGGTTTATACTTTTGAAATACATCCTGCTAAGTAATTATATACTATACTAATTTTGTTCAAGTATTTTGTTAAGTCTTTCATATAAATATAACAAATTAACTTATGTAGGATGAACTTCATAAAACACCATAGCATCCCCATTGGGTTGTGATATTTTAACTAAGAGAGTGTCTTAGCTGTTTTGTGCTGCAAAAACAGAAACACCACAAGGAAATGGATTTAACAAATAGAGATTTATTCTTTCTGGAGTAGGAGGTTAGAAGTCTTCAATGAACTCTAGGGGGATGTTTCTATGTTGTTTCTGGGGGAAGATTTTGTTTCCTCTCAGCATCTGTGAACTTGTGACAAAGGTGTGACTTGAGAAAGGTGAGAAATAAATAGATTGAGACTAGAGTCACATCCTTTTGAAAGGTCCACTAGAAGCCTGCCTCATAAACATACAAATGCAAGAATGTGTAAAAAATAGGATCAGGATCCTCGGTTACACAGTGGGTTAGCCATTGGGCTGCTAACACAAGGGCAATTGCTCAAACCTCCCAAGTGCTCCACAGGAGAAAGATGTCTATTTTCTTTAAGTTGTCTGTTTTCTTTAAGAGCTACAGACTTTGAAATTCGATGTAGGCTTGTAATCAGTCAGAATATGAGGCTAGGCAGTCTAGTGGGTTATGTGTTGGTCTGCTAACCTCAAGCTCGGCAGATCAAAATCACCAGAAACATGAGACTTTCAACTCCTGTCTAATTTGCAGTGCCATAAATTGTAAGGCCAGTTTTACTCTGTCCTATAGGGTCACTGAACAAAGTCATTAAGACATTTTCAAATGTCATATGTATGTGAATGTTGCACATTGACTAAGAAAGAAAAAAAGAAGAGCTGATGCTGCGAATTGTGGTGCTGGCCAAGAATATCCTAAGTACCATGGACTGCCAAAAGAAGCAACCAATCTGTGTTGGAAGATGTATGACCACAATGCACCTTAGAGGCAAAGACATGAAGACTTTGTCTCACATGTGTCGGGCATCTTGTCAGGAAAGAGGACTCCCTAGAGAATGATACCATGCTTGGTAAAATAGAGGGTGAATGAAGCAGAGGAAGACTCTCAGCAAGATGAACTGACACGGTGACTGCAACAGTGAGCTCAAGAATGGGACCAATTGTGAGGATGATGTAAAACCCACTAGTGGCAGCCGTCTTCCACAAAAATCACAACCTTAGTAGGCTAAGGGGCCCTTTTACTCTGTTTTGTAGGGTCATTATGAGTCAGAACCAACTAGACCTAAATACGTTTTTTTTTTTTAATTTAAAATATACAATGAAGGATAATTAGATCATATCACCAATGGAGGACAACTGCACAATAATAGAAATCATGATCTTCGCAAGGACATATGATAGTAAATAAATAGTATTAGGATTCTAGTTCACGCATGCACAGGTTTATTACAAATGTCAACAACAATAGCATGTTTAAAGACATCGCTCCATTCAAGGAATGACTGTAGATAAATTCTTACAGTAAGATGAGGAGAACTTCAAAAATTCATGGAAAAATTCCATTATTTTAAAATTTCATGAAGGTTCTGTGAACCTCTTAAATACTTGGCTTGCTCTTATTAAGAGGTGCTGTCAAAATTAAGGTCCCATCCAAACAGTGATTTCTGAAGGGATATGCTGGGCCAGTAAGTTTCAAACCAAGATCAGCTCAGAAGGTTATGGTAATTGATATTTTGGGATTCCCAAAGGGGTGCTCTGCAGAAGCACAGGTGGCATAGTGAATCATATCTGAAGTGATAATTGCAAGATCAGTTTTTCAAAACCGGCAGCCACTCCACAGGAGAAAAAGGAGGTTTTATGCAGTCTTGAAAATTGATAGGGCAGTTCTATGCTGCCCTTCAGGGTCACTGTGGGTCAGATCATTTCTATGGTAATGAGTTTGTGTGAGAAAGGACTCATCCTGAAAGATTTTTCTCTAAGGGCACAGCACAGAATGATCATGAGGTATTAGTCAGTAGAAGTTGTAATAAAATTGAAAACTTTGTGCTAAGTTTCTCTCCATTGCTACCGTGTACCTACACATTTTTCAAGGGTAGCCAAGACTGTACCACAGAAATTTTATTGGGAAACCTTCCGCCAGCAGCTCCACAGACCTGATCTTGTCCTTGAGACTTATTTTCCTTCACCAAACTCAAAGAACATTTAAAAGGAACTGCATTTGAGTTCTTCATGGATGCCAAAACTGCTGTTTTGATGTGGTGGAAATCAGAGTTCAGAGTTCTTCACGGAGGGATTAGAAAGATGAAACCATCACCTCCAGAAGGAAAGAGACTTAGTTGAAGGACTTGTCAATAAACAATAGCATCACATTTTGATATTTCTATTTAATAACATTTCTATGATTTCCTAGTAGCACTTTTTGACTTAGCCTCATCTCTCGAGGGACATAATCCAATCCATGGCAGAGAATACAGATGGGTATAAAAAGTCCCAAACTATACTTTGCATATGAGTGGTCACTCTAGTGTTAATTCCTTTACTGGCACATTTCAAACATGGGAAAATAATACCAATCAACTCAACAAATTCAACTTATGGAATGGAATGTATATTTTCAGGTGGTGTTTCAGAAAGAAACATGTGCTTCATTATTCCTCAAACCTAGTTATATTGCTTTGCTCCAGAATGAATAATTGAAGTTGTAAAGAAACCAAGACTCTGCGAACATCCTCACATTTCCCCAAAAAACATTTTATGTATATGTCTATTTTAACTCTGCAGAATAGATTTGAGACCAGAGATAATACTGAGAGATGAGGATGCAGTAAAGTGGGATTTCAGAAGATGGTACAGGTCTCACTTTTACATAACCTAGAAAAATGGAGTTGAGTAATTATATGCAGAATTTTAGTAAGTATTAAAGCCATACTAAAGAAATATGATTCAGAAAAGAGGGCAAGACATTCTTTAGTGAAAGTTTATAAAAATAAACTTTAGTATAAAGAAAACCTTTCCAAATGTTTGCTCATGACTTTTTTTAAAAGAGCAAAATATAATATTTAATAATCTCTTTCATATGGCAAAATTTCACTAGCTCTTGCCCCAGGCAAAAGGGAGGTTTTTGCCAACAAACTGACATTGAGCATTCCAAAAGGAAACCTAAGTTTAAAAGGTATATTTCTTTTAGTGAGAAGTGAATCCTAAGACTAAATCTTAGCCACATTTTAATAATGTTTTTGAATTTCAAAAAGTGGAAATAAATAATAAAGAGAATTCTAGAAAAACAGGGACACATAAAATAATTAGAATTGAGAATTAGCTATTTTTTCCTTGAGAAATAAACAGGCTTATACTTCTATTTCCATTATTGTATTAGTTTGAAAGAACAATAAACAATGAACTGATGACTACATTATTTTATCCAAATTTCTAAAGCTTGTCTTCCATTTTTCTATCCAAAGAAAATAAGTCAGATGAAATTTTTAATACTTTGCTTATTTTGTTGTTGTTGAAGATATATACAGGGGGACATACACCAACTCAACAATTTCTGCATGTACCATTTAGTGACACTGAAGACTTTCTTCAGTTTATGCAACCATTCTCACTCTTCTTTCCTGAGTTGTTCCTCCCTCATTAAATGGAATTCATGGACTTTCAGGTCACTGCCTAATCTTTTGCATAGTAAAAATGTAAAATCTTAAAATAGCTCAAAGCTCGACAGCCATTTTTTAAAACTCAGAACTCGAAAAGGCAAACCTGCTGCCAGCGAGCCGATTCCTACTCGCAGCAAGCTGATGGACAGGGTAGAACTGCCCCTGTGGGTTTTTGAGACTGTAATCTTTTTTGGAAGTAGAAAGTCTCATTTTCTCCCAGGAGCAGCTGGTGGTTGAACTACTGTCCTCTTGATTGGTAGTTCAATGTGTAACCACTCATTTTTTAAGACTTCTGGGGGGATATTTTTGGCTTAATATTTACAGATTATCTCAGATCAGGGGAGTAGTTTCCAAAGTTCAATCAACTTTCATTCTTTCAGGAAGTTGGAGTCCCTGCGATGTTTATTTGTGTTCTGTATCCCCCCCACCCTAATCAAGAAGTCTCTTCCACAGAATCTTTCATCAAAATGCTCCATAATGATTGCCAGGCACTATCCAGTTCTTTTAACCTCATTAAAAAAGAGGCATTCATGGAGGCATTTACTCACACATTTCATATTCTCCTATTCTCAACTTTCCTTTTTCTGCTGTGCACCAACGGACACTTTATAAACTTATACTGAAAAATACTACAGACTCTTTTATGGAAGACTCTACATTGAAAAGAATTTTGGGAGTATACAGAACCTCCTAGTGACCAAACAGTTCCATATGCTGACTAATGTAGAAACTGAATTGTAACTTTTCACATTGACTTTCTAATCTTGGATTTTAAAGCAATACTCAAGCCTATCCAAGAAGACATCTTGTTAATTTGAACTTCACTAATTTGCAATAAGTGATAGATCATATATTAACACTCCGGTCCATGGGAATAAATATCTATTATATAAATTACCAATGAGAGTAAGAAAATAACTTGGCTTTAAGAATGAAGAAAGAGTGGTACCAAAAAGTATGAAAACTAATAGAATGGTTTAAATTATTGGTGTGACATATTTTGATATTAATCCCTAACTATACATTACTGTCTGGAGAAAGATGAAGCTATCGGCTCCCATAAAAATTTATAACCCCAGAAACCCTATGTAAGGTCACGATGAGTAGGCAGTGGGTTTATACATTATTACAGAATGACTATTATATTCTCATTTCAGATTTTTAATGACAACTGCCTTTACTTTTTCTAACCTTAGGCTAGTATTTCTAAATCATTGCTTCCCTGTCCCAAACTAAAAATTCTTATCACATCTGTGCACAGTTACCAGAATTGTGTACTTCATTTTAAAGTCAACCTGTTTTCCCTTGATTGTGTTTAAAAAGAAAACAAGAAAATCAAGGGTTTGCTTTTCCAGTTACGTTATTCATATTAAAATGAAAACAGTATTATTAAAGCAAAACAACAAAAATTTGGTCATTATTATCATTACAAAATGTACCTCACTAATAGAAGTATTATCCAACATTAGAAATGCATGCTTCACATTTATGAAGAATATAAATATTCATAAAAGAATGCTTTTAAATGTAAACAGTTTACTAAAATAATTTCATTAGGAGTACTTATTAAGAATTCCTTTTAATCATATTAACTTCTAGTTGGGATATGACACATGAGCAGTCTAAGTAGAGAAAACTTTATCAGATGCTCTCATACTTTCTTTTTGTTTTCCTTTTTGTAAAATATTTTATTGAGGGCTCTTACATCTTTTGCAACAATCCACACATCCATTGTATCAAGCATGTTTGTACAGATGTTGCCATCATTATTTTCTAGACATTTAGTTTGTTTGAGGCCTCTTCCCCCCTCCTCCCTCCTTCACACCCTCATGGCTCCATGATAAATTATAATTTTTTATTATTATTTTCGTATCTTACATTGACCGCTGTCTTCCTCCCTCCTTGGTTTCTATTGCTTGTCTGCACTCTCCAGTCTTCCCTTTCCCCCCACCTTCCCCCTACACTCCTGGAATCACTACTCTCATTGCTGTTCCTGGATTGCACATACATTCTTAACAGACTTCCGACTTGCATGCAATTTATTCATATGATAAAAACAAAAACAATCCACTAGTGTCCTTGAATTGCTCCTGACTTGGGTGAGGAATACAAATGCACTCCACAGGATTTTCAAGGACTATGTTTTTCAGAAGTAGATGGCCAGACATTTCTTTCAAGGAACCTCTGGGTAGATTTGAACTACTAATCACTTGGTTGATAGCTGGACAATTACTTGTTGAGCCATCTGGGGACAATCAAGTGATTGTCCTGATGAATATGATACTTGGGCCACCTACTTGATTCAAATGAAGTAATTCAGTCCCAGAGAATTTCAATAATTAATTGATGAATATATAACGGTAATTTTCCTAGTAGCCTACCCTATTCTGAAAACATCCCTAAACACTAAAATCAGTAAGACTGGTGTTGTGCAATATGAATGGGCTTGTCAATTAGCAAAGGGATAAAAAAGAAAAGAAGTGGGGTTCTGCTGACTCCAAGAAAGTTACTTCTACATTTATTTCCATGGTAAACTTCTCCACGTCCCAAAACCACAAGATACATATATTCTCCTTCAGATGCTTCCAGCTCTAAAACACAATGCTTCTGAGTCTAAGACCTTAATTTTCATAAGATCACAAAATCATGTGTTAAGATGTATTACTTGTTAGCCCAAGTTCTTCCCCATCCTACTTGTGTGTATGCAAGTTCTAGTTTCATGAAGGAATATGTCACATTTTATCACATACTCATAATTTTGGAAGGAGGTAAAGTGGGTATCAAAAGTCATGTGGCTGACATACAGCTGTATAATCCCAACAATTATCTATATATGTGTGCCTCAGAAGAATGCCCATCATTTACACTTTCTACTGAACACTCCCTAGTTTGTTGATGGAGCAAAAAAATCAAATTTGAAGAAATGAGGAAACAATTTTCAATACATTTTTAGGATTACAGAAATTATGAACAGTAGCTTCAGGTCAGGGAATCTTGGTGGCACCATGGGTTAAGTGCATGGCTGCTAACCAAAGATTCATGTTTTGAGTCTGCCAACAACTCTGCAAGAGAAAGATGAGGCTGTGCAGAGCCATAAGAGTTACGTCTTTGGAAGCCCTGTGGAGCACTTCTAGCCTGTAGAGTTACAAGTCACAACTGACTTGACAGCAGTGGTTTGGATTTGGAACTTCAGATTATGAAAACTGGGTAGACTAGAGAAAGAAATTCATAAACACACATATGTATATAAGGGAGAGACTTATAAACAAGAGGAATGGAACATTGAGAAAGCATCTCAATCCAGTCCAGTCCAAGCCCACAAGTCTGATATTAGCCCAGATGTCTGATATCAATCTAGAAAGTCTTCTTCATGAAACACACACAATGACACCAAATGCAGAACAATCACAAGCCAGATGGACAGACTGCCTTTGGATCCAGTGGCAGTGTAAACATCTCAGCACTGGCAGGGGTCTCCAGTGACACCTACAGTTCCAAGGGCATGAGGCCTATCAGCGTAGTGCTGTGTGTCTTGTCAGTATATCATCTCCAAGGGAGTGTCTCCTGCTTCCAAGAAGGAAGTACCATATTTCCCAGAATTCTCAGGAGAAGGTCATGTCCACACAGAGGACTTGGCTATTTCCACATTGACAGGCAAGACTCACAGGCTAGACTCCAACCCTACATTCTTAATCCTCAAATTGACACCAGATTAGGTGACTGCCACAAATATGTTCTCTTGATAAGAAATAATATTTTAGAATTATCCCTTTCCTACTTAAAATGGTCAAAGAAATCGTTTTATTAAGGTTAACAAAGACATTCTATTGAGGAGGAAACTAGAATAAGATTGTTTTGGTTTATTTTATTTGAAAATTAAATAAATTGTGTTGAAATTTTGCAAACTTTGTTTTCAAATCTTCTAATTTGAGAGAACAACTCAGAGATTTATAAATTATGGAAACAGCTAGCAATAAATGATAAGATAAGATTTATAAAATAATTTTAACATTTTGGGCAACAGATCTTAAGATCTTGCTTTATCCAAGAAAAAAATACAGGAAACCTCACTCAAATGAAATCAGTAAAACATGTACAGACACTATTCTGAGTTGCAAATACCGAAAACCATTCAGCAGTTTGGATAAGTTTGTAACTGTTCCTTCAATATCTGTTCTATTGTTTTTGCAAAAAAATGTTTCTACAAGAAACTCAGATATAATTATGCAGATAGATTTGTTTCCAGAATTTCCACTTACAAACACTGGTTACTTTTGATTATCGCTACCAAAAATTGTTTTGATAATTCTAGTCTACATAATTCAAGAGGCAAAGATGAGGTCTAACTATTAGAAATATAGTTAGGATATTGTAGATATTTGCTAAAATCATGTTGGGAAATCTGAGAACAATTCTAATTAATGCATCCATTCTACATTGCACAAGATAAACATGTGCAAAATAAAGACTGTGCAATTCTATTTTGTGTGATATGCTGGAAAATGAGACCCAAACTGATGGGATGGGTAATGTGGGCTCTGATCCCTTTGTTGAATGTGTAAACTGGCATTATCATTCCCAAAGAGATTTGGTCTTATACATTAAACGTTATCCCCCCAATTTTCCATGCATTTTTATTTTCTACCTTCACTCACAATAACATCCAAATTTCATCTTAACTGTAAGGTCTGTAGATACAAATGTATCCAACCCTTTTATATGCTGCTTCTTGGAATGGTCCTGATGATCATCTAAGGAAAGCCATCCTCTTACCTGGCTTAATCTTCAATATATTCTCCAGCTACTTCATTTAATCTCAATCCCAGACTTTGACTTCTCCATGGTTTCTGGAATTCTGCTGTTTTTGTTTTGTTTGTTTTTGCAGAGAATGTATCTGACCTTTACAGCAAGGCCACTACCTAGAGCTTCTTATGAGCACTGTCATTCCTGAGGCTGCTACCCATTTCCTACTTTTCTAGTACCCCCTTGTACTTTGGGTGGCATCTTTAAAAACTATAGTTGAACCTAAAAGCAAGCAACTTTTTCTACCCTGTTTTCTAATTTGTTTGTAGTATACTCTTCCATCTCAAGAAAGTCAATAATCTTCTGATTTCTTCTTTACCTACTGCTGCTGTTAAAAGCTAACAACTTTTGGTGCACTCATTTTCCTTAGTTTTGGAGAAAGTCAAATAGGCACACATACACATTGTTAATTGAAAAGTGGAGACCATTTGCATTTCCAACAATTGTGGAAAAAAAATTTTCCATCAATTTTCCAACAAAATAAATTTGAACTTATTTTGGGCAACAAATCTTAAAATCTTGCTTTATCCAAGAAAAAAAATACAAGAATGGTTAATAGATAATGGCACCTCCCCTTGAGTAAATGTTCACCAAACATTAAAAAATTGTGTTTCTCCAGAATATGGTAGAATGTATGAAGATTCTTCTAGCAGTAAGCTGAATGGGAGGCACAAAGTAATCATACATAGAACCAAAAGATATCAACAGGACGCACCTGTGAGTAGTTGTTTACAGGATTCATCAGATTGCCACCTGCTGCTATAACATGAGCCATCTGAGAAGACAACGCCAAACCAAAATTCACTGCCATCTAGCCAATTCTAAGTCAGAACAACCTCGTAGGATTTGCCAACGAGAGTTTCTGAGACTGTAACTCTTTATGGGAACAGAAAGCCTTGTCTTTCTTCTGCTGATTATCTGGTAGGTTTTAATTCCTCACCTTGTAGTTAGCAGCCAATAGGCAGCCTATTAAATCAACTTGATGGCACACAGGAATAACTCCCAAGTGTATATATTTTAGTCTAGATGTCTTTCTAGAACCATAAATGTATATATCCAATGTCCCCCTGAAACTTTAATTTGCAGCTGAGCCCCGGTGGCATAGTGGTTGTGCGCGGGACTGCGGCCCACTGGGTTGGAGGTTCAAATCCAGCAGCAAGGCTGGGCCTCCTACTCCCACCACCAGAGGGCAGTGATGCTCCAAAAACCCAAAAACAAAAAAAAAGAAAAAGAACTTTAATTTGCATATATGTTAGTATTTCACAGCTACTATATAATAAGCCTAAGGTATACTGGTTCTGGTTTACTTGCTGTCACATCCAAAGAATAGTGTGAGAGCAATGCTGGATCCATGGTAGTGTCCCATTAAATATTTGCCAAATAAAAAAGTATGTGAAAGATTACTCAAGTGCCTGTGAGTTCCTGTGATATTCAACAAATTCGCATGCCTGAGGATTAGTAAAGGATTTGATTACTTTCTTGAGTGCCTTCTAATTATTGTTTCAGTTACTGAATGCTATCTGGAAATCATTTCCAAAATAATCCCACAGACTCAGGGGAACAGCAAAATCCATTGATGTAATATAGTTCCCAAATATTTGTAGACATTCAACTTTGGTGACGAATGAAAGCGTGAGTGGCCATCTAAGGTGCAACTACTGGCCTCTCCCCATCTGAAGGAAGAGAGTGAGGACATCCAAAGATAGATGAAAATCATTCATTCATTGGTGTGATGCACCCCCCTGAACGTCAGTGTCCACAACCGTGAGACTAGGAGAACTAAATGGTGATTGGCCATGTTACCAATTGTTGTGAAAGGCATCACATCAGAAGGTCCTGGGTAGAGGGGAAGAAAAATGAGGAACAAAATTCAAACTTATAAATAAGACCAAGCTTACTGGTTGGGTAAAGACTAGTGGATCCCTTGAGACTATAACCTTTAGTAACCCTTCAGGTCCGGCAATGAACTCACCCCCATGGGTCAGCTTTCAGTCAGAGAATAGACAGGCCTAGCAAGGAAACAGTGATACTAGGAAGGTACACACATCATAGAATAATTGACTATTTAAAATAAAAAGGGCAAAGTTCAGAAGAATTAGGAAGGAAGTGGGAATTGACATAGGAAGCAGTCATTTTAAATAAAATTCATATAAAATATTGACTCAAAACTGTAAGTCTTAATCCAATTAACAATAAATAAATTGGGAACAAAGACAATTCTTACAGTGGTAGTTACATAAGTTCATGTTAACTTGATAGAGGTGGGGTCTGGTCTGATAATCCCTCTTGTAGCTGTAGCTGTCTTATGAGTATTCTGGATACTCTCTATCGCTGCTATACATTCCTATTGGCAAGATAGATGGAGCCATGCTGATGGCAGCCAGAGCCCTGGAGATGAGTTACACTGCCATTGGATCCACAGGACTTTTCACCCAATGGCCTGTGATCTTCCTGCATTTGGCATTATTGTATGTTCTGCGTGAGTCTGAAGAGAAAATCAGGGGCTAATATTGGGCTTATGGGCTAATATTAAACTTATGGATTTGATCTGGACTGGGATGCTTTATTAATACATAATTACTTCTTGATATAAAGTTCTCTCCTATATACCTATATCTCTGGATTTGTTTCTCTAGTCAGCCTGGACTAACACATTTACATTGGCATTGGTACTATGGGCAGCATTAAATCAGTTCTGTATCAAAACTATGTAAAACAGAACCACACACTGTTGCCTCTGTGATATCCTCAGCATTGGGGTTAAGTTTGAGCCCATTGTCACAGTCACTGTGTCTATCCTTACAGCATATACAAAGCTGTTTCATCCTTTTTAATGTTACTTCTGTTTTTAACAGTCTATGAATCAGCCATGGGAGATATTTGCTCCTGTCAAAACTAGAGAAAATAATAATAGCCATCATTTACTGTATACTTATTGTGTGCCAGGCACTATGCCCAGGGCATTGCATGCATAATCATGTATCACTCTCCATGTTAGATCCTATTTTCTTGGCAATCATAGTTGAAAAGAGAGGAAATTAGCTTGGGTAAGTTCAGTATCTTCATGAGTTAGGTACTTTGTGAGCTGAGGGTTATAATTATTAGAGACATTTACAGATGAGAAGGCAGATGTAGTGAGGTGAAGTTACACCCGGTGTGTCAAAGGAGGAGGCAGATGAGTCAAGGTTCAGGTTCAGGTCATCTGGCTTCTACTCATGCCTTTAACCACCATCCTCTGCCAGCTCTTAGTGAAGAATCTACTTCAATGGCCAAGGAAACAGCAGTGAAGAAATTCAGTGATGTATGACACAAGGAAACTATACAGTAAAGAACATTTTTAAAGTTCTAAGAGGTAAATAGTTACTTTGATCACTATAGTGGCCATGGTATTTCAATTGCTCATGCACCTATGCCAGCCAGAGAAGTGAAAAGAATTGCACTTGATTTATGGGGTTATATTGCCAAGCAATGTTGACTATACCACAACAAACATATCAGTCTCAGAAGAAATACCACTGGAATGCTCCTTATAAATCGACACTGATGAGACATGCCTTGTTTATTTTGAGTACATCATCAAGAAAGGCCAACTATTATTAAAGGATACCAAGTTTCATAAAGTAGAGGATCAGTGAAATATCCCCAGTGTGCTAGTCTGGGTAGACTAGAGAAACAAATTCATAGACATGCATATGGATATAAGGAAAGGGTTTATATACAAGATGAATGGGACATTAAGAAAGCATCCCAGGCCAGTCCAGTTCAAAGTCATAAGTCCAATATTAGCCCATATGCCCGATATTAGTCTATAAAGTCTCCTTCCAACTCACGAAGTCACGGGAGGTCAGTGGGTGCAGAGTCTCAGCACTGGCAGGGGTCTCCCCAGGGCTCCTCGCTTCCAGAGCTAAGGGTCCATCAACAGCATCCAGTGGTGGTAGAAGCAACTCAGCGCTGACAGGGATCTCCACATAGCTTCTCCAGCTTCAGAGGTCTATTTCCATCAGAGTAAGGCCGTTTGGCTTCTCTGTATCCTTCTGCTTCTTGGATGCTGCCATCTTATCTTGTCTATAGTTTGTTGTCTCTGAGACTAACTCCCAACAACTGTGGAGTGAGTTTCTCATCTTTTCAAGGAAAATATCGCAAGATCTCCCAGATGTATCAGGAGAAAGTCATGCCCATACAGAGACCTCATTGGGTATTCAATGGCTACCTCCAGATTAACAGGCTAGACTCCAGCCCTACATCTCAATCATGAAATTACTATAAGCACATGACCGCTACACCCAGTGAGATAAATTGACACAATATCCTCAACAATGAAGTCAAACAAAGAAGCAATCATGGAGATAGGGCAGGATTGGCAATGTCTTCCATATATAAAATTGCCATAA
Organism: Nesogale talazaci; assembly: GCA_004026705.1. NCBI lineage: Eukaryota > Metazoa > Chordata > Mammalia > Afrosoricida > Tenrecidae > Nesogale > Nesogale talazaci. Next base: position 47,322 of record PVJH01000262.1, read on the forward strand.
GTCAATTAAATCTGAGGGATAGACCAATGAGTGAGGTTCCTGACTGACACAAAATTTAAGGAGCATCCAATCACATAGTAGTCTGCCAATAAAATTTTAATTCAATACTCAAATGAACAAGCATTGCAATAAATCCCTAAGAAACAAAACAAAGCATCAAACTCATAAACATGACTAACCGTTTTTCATCATCAGTGTGAGAGTGAAGTTTTGTGCCAACTTGAGTGGACCAGGATTCTCACTAGTTTGATATTTGAAACTCCACCCCCTCCCCACCATGATTTGATCTAACATAATATAATTAATTCCACATTGGGATCTGTTGGGAACAGCAAAGCAGTTTGGGGAAGATTAGAGTGAAGTGCTCTCTGCCTGAATGATGCTTCCTCAGGGAGGTAGTCTACTTCATATGAAAGAGAATGCTGTGGGAAAGCCAGATCCCTTTTTCCCTGGTTTGCGTCCTGCATGTGACTCATCAGTCTCTGGTTCTTGAACTTGAAACTAAGGTCCTCCATATTTACTGCTGACTCTGGGAGACATCAGAGCCTGCCACCTGTCCTGCCAGCCTTGGATATCTGACTAACCAATCTTAGATTCATCTGTGGTCTTCTTTCTTCATTCTCTACTTCCTGTTTTATTGGCCTTAGCAGTACATGATTCAGAAGCAGCCTCCCGTTTATGATCTGACCCATGATCTTGACCTGGACTGGACTTAGTCACTTCCACAAGATATGAGTCACCTTCTTTTTATAACATTTTTGGTGGGCATCACTGCCCTCTGGTGGGAGTAGGAGGCCCAGCCTTGCTCCTGGAGAACTGCTGCTGGATTTGAACCACCAACCCTGTGGGCCGCAGTCCTGCACACAACCACTATGCCACGGGGGCTCAGTCCATGAGTCACCTTCTTTATAAAAATTCCTTCTATCCTTTCTGTCTTGCTCTCTCTTTTTTATTGTCCCCCACACACCATATATCTCTCTGTGTGTATGTATAAAACTGGTTTTGCTTCACTAGAGAAGGCAGCTTAACACTTGTCAGTTTTCATCCAAATAAAATAACGAAACAACCTCAACTGTTGCATGACCCAACATGCTTAAAATCTAGTTGATCTCTCTCAAATGATAAGAAATTATCATCTTTCTTATACATAGGGATATTTATGATAATCTAAAAATGACATAGCACTGGATCTCTTCTAACATCAAGAGGAGGACAGAGAATCATGATCAATCTAAGGTTGCTTACTATTAGGTAGAAGTCGGACATATATCTACTCTCCAACTATTTTATCAATTCTGACAAGCCTACCATGGCACCCTCTATTACTCTGCTGGTTCCATTCATTTGTTGTGACGGGCACACAGAGTTCACTGGCTATACTCACTGTTATGGGATTTATTAGGGCAGAAAGAGATTATGAATTAGAACCAGGATAAAGTTGGAAGTATTAGGAATAATTCAGGGTACTGTCCTTAAATCAAGACAACTTCCCTGTCTGCTGCCCCTGGTCTCTATTCAGGCCTGGCCTGTTTCATTAGACTTTCCTTTCAGTCTTAGCTTCCAGTACTCCTGCTTTAGCCTACCCTCTGCCCCATTTGGGCAGGTATTACAGTTCTTTGACTCCACTGACTAAGTGCCCAGAGGTGCTCCTGTCTCTTCTTCACTTCCTTCCCTCTAATTTTTTTTTTACACAACAACCAAATCAAATCCCAGCCCCTGTCATTGAGTGAATTATGACTCATAGCAAACCTATCTAGGGGATGTGAGGATGCAAATCTTTTTAAGGAGTGGGTAGTTTCATCTTTTCACCATGGAGGGCCTAGTCGGCTTGAGCTGCAAACTTGTATTTTATCAACTCTACATGTCACCTGGACCACCACCAGGACTAGGCACAACCAGGGAATTCCCCTTTATAAACTGGAGCTGACAGTGTTATCATGCATGTACTGACACAGCTTCTGCTGTCGGCACCTGCTGAACTACGCCAATAACTCCTGGCGCCAACAGCCAGGGGCCATTCTAAGCCTCTTGGGGAAGACCTTGGGACCATGGACTGCATCATTAGACTCACTGCCCAGTTCCTATGTTTATTCATGCTATCTAACTGTTTCACCTGGAGAACTATAAGAATCAGAAGGAAAGGAGGCCTCTCTCTCTCTCTCTCTCTCTCTCTCTCTCCTGGTATGAAGGTTTCTCCAGACCATCTAATCCTGTCACATACTGGTTCATCACCGTGCTACAGTGATCTTTTCTGTCACTGTGGCCCAGTTACATCTTGGGACCACATATATTGGCTTATAAATCTGGAAGAGGGGCAGGGGACCCAACTTGTATCAGTAAAATCTATATATAAACACATCAACAAGCAAAAATTGGGCTATATCAATTACCTATTTAAAATGTTTGACTAAGGGCTGAGCCCCGGTGGTGTAGTGGTTATGCATGGGACTGCGGCCCACTGGGGCAGAGGTTCAATTCCAGCAATGGGGCTGGGCCTCCTACTCCCACCACCGGAGAGCAGTGATGCCCTCCCCCAAAAAATGTTTGACTGAGTCTACATATGAAGGGCCCTGGTGATGTTGCAGATTAAGCTTTCTGTGGCCAACTGCAAGGTTCTATCTGCTGCTCTGAAGGAAAAAGATGAGGTTTTCTATTCTAGTAAAGATCTATCATCTCAGAAACACTTTAAAGGGTTACTAAAAATCACAATCGGCTTGATAGCAGTGAGTTTGAATTGAGATTCCACAGATGTGGAACACATCTGACTCCATAGCAAATCCTACATTGTATGGCCACTCCCTGCCTCTCTGAGACTAGCCTTTGCCTCTGAGCTGCATGCCCTCTGTTGCCATTAGAACAATTAGGCTTGTCATTCCCAGACCTTTTTCCTGTGGCCACCTCTGCTCTTGGTTCACTCCTTCTGACCCTTGAGCCCTCAGTGGATTTCTCATCTCTAGGGAAAAGGATTGCATTATTTGTCATAGCTCATGGTGTTAGAAGTTCTTTGCCCACGCTACTTGCTACAAGTATTTTACACTATTTATTGTAGTTACAGGGCCCTGAGTTGGGCAAGCACCTGTAATCAGCTGTTGTCTCTTGGGTGAACTTACCAAGAGCACTGCACCAGCAAGGCCCAGTGATTGGCTTGCATAAAGATATAGCCAAGAAAAGCATGTGGACCAGTCGTCCTATCACATTGTGAATCGTCGTCACAAGTTGCAATCCACCCGATGGCAATGGGCTCTAATTGCTTTATTTATTTTGTCATTCCATCTTCTAGAAAACAAGCTCAACCGCTGTCTCCCTAAGCTCCAGCACTGCTTGTATCATGTAGCTGCTAGTTGTCAAATCACGTCTCCATTCCTGGCAACCCAGTGCACCATGGCATAAGATGCTGTCTGATCCTGAGCCATCCGCATGACTGGTAGCATATTAGAGCCTTCTGACCCAAAGGTTTTTCTCTTGTCAATTTCCACAAGTAGATTGTTTTCACATATCATAAAAACTCAAAAAAATCCTGTTGAAAGAATAAACAAATGATGGAGGTTTGATAAAAAGACAGTTAAAGCAGCCACCGTTAGATGCTATTGAGTGCTAGGCATAGCACAAGGCACTTTATCCACATTACTCCGTGTTAATGTCTGAATGTTTATGTTAGAAAACAGAGGCTCATGAGGTTCTGTGAATTTGCCTAAAGTCAACAGCATTGCAAGTTGAGCTCTGTGCTGTGTATTAAAGACTGTTGTATCAGGTTTTTTTTTAAAACTCCAGGATACATGTAATAATGTGTAAAATGAACATTAAAAAACATGCTTCCTTGTACTCAATATCCTTATTTTGCTTTTTAAATGTATCCTTTATTTATTTCCCTATTTGTAATATATCTCCCCTTTAGAGTCATACTTCATAAATGTCAAAGCTCTCTCTTTATAAATAAATATTATATTATCAGTATCAAAAAAACATGAACAATATTTCACAGTGGAGGTGACACAGTACAGAAAAATGTACTACAATAATACACACATTCAAGTTAAGTCCCAAACACTTCAACTATTCTCTGTTCCAAGCCTATTGCTGTTTGAAACACCATTCCTTAGAAAGATACAGCATTTGCCTTGTCTTTTATAAGCAATGTCTTCAAAGGAGATCCCAACACATGAAGAATTATCTTTTTGAAGGGATTATAAAAAGAAAACAAAACTTTTCCCTTACTCCATTCTGTAATTTTTCTACTAGTTGAGTATTCAAGTTGCTAAATATTATATCTACCTAGTATAGTAATGTCATCACCTCTCCTATTTCAAAAGAAGGATTAAGTACCTGGTCCAAATCATCCCAAGTTTCATCTCCTTTCAGTCCTGGTGGGGAAACAGTTAAGCATTTGGCTGTGACCCCAAAGCTTGGTGGTGGTCTGCTTCTGGAGAAAGTGCTGGTCGTTGTCCTCAGGTTGGTTATGACTCACACTGGCCACCTGCCCAAGAGGTTTGTTCTGCTCCACCTCACAGCTGTCGCCATGTCCGAGCCCGTCACTGCAGCCACTTTCATGGGGCAGCTCCACATCTACTACATTGGGTTGCTATGAGACAGAACAGCAGCAACAGCAAATCCCAGAACTTTTCCAAATGCTTAGCTAGAGTCACAACAGGTGATAGAGTCAACGATCTAGCACAGGTCAGACTGGTGCCAGAGTTCTCACGAGAGGTGAGACTCACTTCTAGCACTTGGTAGCATGGCTCTGCAGGGCTAGATTTGGGCTAAACCAGTCATTCTAAAGCAGGAAGGGACAGGTGTGAGCCTTCTCAATGAGCCTAGTAGCTATCCCTGAGCCGACAGGGCAGAGAGTTGCCTATGAGTGACACCTTCTCTGAAAGACGACCTCTGAACAGGATTGAGTTGCAGGGGCTTTGGAGCCAGGGAGACTAGACTAGTGCCTCCTGCAACTTCCTCTCCTAGTCACCATGGCCAATTTGCACAACATCTCTGAGCTTCAACTTCTTGGAGATAAAACAGTATCCAAATCTCTGAGTGGGGCAAGCAGTTAAGTGCTAACTCTAAATCAGAAAGTTGTCTGTTCAAATCTACTCAAAGGTACCTTGGGAAAGTTCTCATGATTTTCTACTGGAAGATCACAGCAATAAAAACTGTACAGTGCACTTCGACCCTGCATATGAACTTACAATGAATCTGAATTGATGCCATGTCAACTGGTTTGGCTTTTTTGGTTTGTCAAATAGTATCTATCCCTTAAGGTGGTAGGTGAGACTTGAATGAAATAAAGCATGGAAGGGACTTCATATAGCATTTGGTGCTGAGCAAGTGTCTGAATTTCAGAGGATTATGAATAAGATCTTGAATATTTTCAATCCTAAAAATATTTAACTTTTCAGAAAAAAATAAAGAAGTTTCTTAAGAGATCAGGCATTGGTCTAGAGTTTATCTTGGAAGCAATGCACCCTCCTGCTCCTCTCTCTGGACAGAGTAAGTCTGGCTTTTCTGAGCATATGGATTCACCATACATGAAGATAAGTTGTTGTTGGGCTCTTCTGATGGGATAGATGCTTTTCCATGTTAAGTATTGATGAATAAATCTTGTCATTATTGTTGTATAATGCTCTTCAGATGTGAAAAGATATTAGTTTTATATCAAATTTGTCTAATTTCTTCCTACAGGTATTTTCAATAACAGAGTAGTTTCCATATATAGCAAGGGGGAGGCTAAATAGCTTACTCTTTATATAGTGGAATACATTTTAGTTTAGTTTAGTTTAGTTTAGCTTGACTAAAATAAAACTTAAGACACTCCAAACTAACAAGAATTTTGTAGAGAAAATGTATTTACTTATAAGATTAAATATTAATCAAAATGTTAACTTCATCCGCTGACAATTAAAACATTGATTATGAAAAACAAAGAATTATGTGCATAAAACTATTTAGATAACAGAAGACTGCCTTCCAATCACCAGGAGATTTTCCCTATGAACCCTACAGGGATAAACAAACCAAAGCACACTTAAAATGCAGTATTGACATTAAATGTTGTAGAAACTAAATGTTGATAACACCAGGAATTGAGATACCAGAAAACAAGTGCCAACATGAAATGAAACTAAAAATGTACTCAAAATAATAGTCTTTGTCCTGAAGTGACATAACTCTATATAATGTATCAAGGATTATATACGCCAGTCCCCAATTTTTTCTTGGTGTCTTGATTTTTAGGCCTGTGCCTGGGGTTATTTGGGGCACTGATTCAGAATATTGAAATGGATAGACCACATCACCATAGTTTCTTAGATATGGTGTTCCAGCATATGTTGAGTCATTAAGTTGTCATGTATTTTAAATATGAGAAGAATTCATATCCACAATTCACAGGATAAGACAAAAGAGGAACGATATATTTGAAAAAGAATTAGGTATTAAGGGAATTTCAAGGGGAGTTGGATGAAAAAGAACTAGTCAACATCCCACCATCTTGGGAAATTGCACATGAGCAAGAACCAATGGTGCTGAAGGAAAAATCACCGAACACACTAGCCAAAAACAAGGCTCCGAGACTTGACAGAATACCTATAAAAGGTTTATAAAATGTTTCAATAACTGATGAAACACAGGAAGTGCTTACTCATTTATGAAAGGAAATTTGGTACCTGGCCAAATGATAGGAGGAGATCAATATTCATTACCATTCCCACAACAGAATGCTCAAATTACAGAATAATATCATTTATAGCACATGCAAGTAAAATTTTGCTTAAAATCATCCAACAATGGCTGCAGCAGCATATTGACAGAGAGCTGCCTGAGGTTCAAGCTTGATTCAGATGAGGATGTGGAAATTGGGAATTTATTGCTGATATCAGATGGGTTGTGGATCAAAGTCCAGCATATCAGAAGAATATTTATGTGTGCTTCATTGACGATGCAAAGGCATTCACCTGTGTGGATCATAACAAACAATGGATAACCTCAAGAAGAATAAGAATTCTTCAGAATTCTCTAGAAAGCTTCATTGTGCCCATTCAGAAATTGTATATGAATCAAGAAACTGTTGCATAAGCAGAACAAGGGCATACTACATAGTTTATAAGTAGTAAAGGTCTGCTGCATGGTTATATTCTCTTACCATACTTATTCAATCTGCATGCTGGATCAGTCATCATAGATATTTAATCACCAGAGAAACTGGATCATAAGAAGAGAGCAACATCAGGATGGGTGGAAGACCTATTAGCAATCTAAGATATGCAGATGACATAACCTTGCTTGCTAAAAGTGAGAGGGATTTTAAGCACTTGCTCACAAGGATCAAGGATTTCAGTCTTCAATATGGATTATGACTCATTGTGAAAAAGACCAAAATTCCACAAGTAGATCAAATTTGTTAAGAATTTTGTCTTGCTCAAATCCACAACCAATACACAGGGAAGCAGCAGTCAAGAGACCACAAGAGATGTTGCATTAAATCTGCACTAGAAGACCTCTTTAAGAGATTGAAAAAAATGGATGTTACTTTGAGGACTAAGGTGTGCCTTACCCAAGCCATGGTATCATCTCCTATGGCTATGAAAGTTGGACATTGAATAAGGAAGACTGAAGAAAAATCACTGCATTTGTATTGTGCTGCTGCTGAATAATATTGAAAATACAATGGACTGCTAAAAGGATAAGGCTATATATTTTGTATGATATCCCTTATTCAATGTCCAACTTTCTCATGCATATAATGCAATGGAGAATACCTTGGCTTGAATCAGGTTTAGTCCTGAAAATAACATCCTTGCTCTTAAATTTCTAAAGAAATCTTGTACAGCAGATTTGCCTAATGCAGTAGGTACTTTGATCTCTCGATGGCTGCTTTCATTGCTTTCATGGTTATTGGTTGCTGCTTGTGACTGCAGGAGGAAAGTCAAATCAGTAAGTATGTAAGCATCTCAGCACTGACAGGGATCTCCACGTGACTGTTCCAGCACCCAGGGCTCCATCAGGGTAGGTCCATGTGGCTTCTCCTCAGGGATGTTTTGCAGAAAGTGAGCCTTGCCAGCTGAAGCCAGTAACTAGCTAAGGCAGCTGCAACCTGCTCTGACCATCAGAGAGCAAGAGACCTGAAAACTAGAAAGCTGAGACTCACCGAGTCATTTATTTCTCCATCCTTCAATTAACCCCACATGCCAGATTGGCACAATAAACCTTAATTATCTCAGTCTTCTTTTCATCTTCTCTTGATGCTTCCTGTACCATTTAGCCTTAAAGAATTTTCAAAATTTCAATTTGGAACTTTATTTATTTCTTGAGTTTTTTTCAGTTTTAGATATGCTGTGTGTGCTCTTCCCTTTTGTTTTTCAAATTCTAGGTCTTTACACACTTATTCATAATACTGGCCTTGTCTTCTTGAGCTCATCTTTGAAATTTGCTATTCAATCCTTAAGGTTTGAAACTTAAGGTTTCTTCCATTTGTTTTAGCTATTCTGCACTTACTAGAAAATTCCATTGTTTTCTCTAATATCCACCTTGACAGTTTTTCTTTCCTGTATTTTTCGTGACAATTAGCTTTCTTCATGAATGACAGACTTGATGTCCTCACACAGCTCATCAGGTCTTCTGTCATTTGTTTTCAATGCAGCAAATCTGTCCTGGAGGTGTTCTGGAAATTCAGATGGGGTCAATTCAAGGTTATTTTTGAGCTTTTGTAGATTTGTTTTAATATTGTTCAGCTTTATCCTGAACTTACTTCTGAGCAATTAATGGTTGTCCTACAGTCAGTGCCTGGCCTGGTTTTAACTGCTGATATTGACCTTCTCCATTTTGTCTTCCCACAGATGTACTCAATTTGATTTCTGTGTACTTCATCTCTAGAAGTCTATAGTTACTTTTTTGTTGTTGTTGAAAAATGGTACTTGCTATGAAAGTCACTGGTTTCACAATGTCCTATCATGTGATCTCTAGCTTCATTTTTTTAATTAAGTCCGTATTTTGGAGGGGCATCACTGCCCTCTGGTGAGAGTAGGAGGCCCAGCCTTGCTCCTGGAGAGCTGCTGCTGGATTTGATCTGCCAGCCCAGTGGGCCACAGTCCCACACACAACCACTATGCCACTGGGTCTCAGCCAAGTCCAAATTTTTAAACTACTGTTCCTTCCTCTTTATTTCCAAATTTTTATTCTAGTCACCAACAGTTATTAATACATCTTGATTACATGTTTGATCAATTTCAGGTGGAAGCCATTAGTAGAATTCTTCTATTTTTTTCATCACTAGTTTTTGTGATTGTTGCATAAACCTGAGAATTGGTTGTATTGATTGGACTTACTGGAAGGTAGATAAAATCTGATCACAGATAGTATTGTACTTCATCATAGCTTTAGCAAGATTCTTTCTGACAATGAATGCCATGCCATTCCTCTTGATTGTGTTATTCCTAACATAGTAAATCATATAATTTTCTGATTCAAAATGATTAATTTAGCTCACGAATGCTTCAGGTGTTCCATATTATTTTGACCACCTCCAATTTTCTTATATTCATACTTCACACATTCCAAGTTTGTTCCCCATCAGCATATGAAGAGCCTGAAGATTGTACTCCCACAGGCTTTACCCAACTGAAGTCACCATCACTCACTCCTCTCCAAGTCTTCAGTCACACATCAGTACTGTGGGCCATGAGGTGTTCATCTGGCAGGAGGTAGTCCAACAATGTTTGTTTTGCTTAGGTTTCATTATTTTTAAATTCTTCAAAGCTATCCATTAGGTTTTCACTGACATCTTCCTCCAAATTGGGGAGCTCAGTCCTTTATTTTAGTTCTTAGTCTGGACACTAAACAGCTGAAACCTGTTCACTTGGGGATGGGACTTTCCTGGCATTTGAAATACTAGTGACATACTAGTGAACTTCCAGCATCACAGCACACAAGCTAACAAAATACAATAAACTGACAGACAAGTGGTGGGTGAGCAACTTACAAACCTGAAAAATGAGACACATCAAATATCCAGAAAACTTCATATTATGAAAGCAATATATTGTTTCAAAGATTTGACAAGTTCAATACACTGTCTTTCACCCATAAAGGGCAATTCTATCAAACACTGTGTTTTGCAGGGTGATACAGGGTGTCTTTGCTGGTGTAAGGTTAAAAAAATTTGAGCTAAATGTGGTGGTATAGCAATGGTGGGTAGTAAAATGCAGTCATGTCTTGTTCACTGAATGTTAAACCTACATGTTTTGGATAATAGAAGGGACATTTTGTTCTCCAAGCAGGAAAGTAATCACAGAGCTGAGTAGTAGAAGGTGGTAGAAGTGTTGTAACTAGTTTGGGAGGCAACACTAGGAGATTTCTTCTTATATGAGTGATGGGGTGTGTTAGCCTGGATTAACTAGGAAACAAATCCAGTGACACTAAAATGACTGTGTAAGAAAAAGCTTTATATTAAGAAGTAATTATATACATAAAAAAGCACAGTCTAATTCAAAAGTCCATAAATCTGATACTAGTCCATAAACTCCTCTTCAGACCCAGGAACCACAAACAATGATGAAGAATGCAGGAAATTCACAGGGTTTTGGGTGCAGTCATTTCCCGTGTTGTTGAAAATATGACAGGGCTCTGGAAACTCTCAAGGTGGCCAGCCAACAGGAAGGTGAAGGCAGAGAGAGACAGAGACAGAGAGAGACAGAGAGAGCATTTCCCTGGCCTTATTTATGAAAAAATCACCCACAAGGAGAGACCATTAGGTATGGGAATCCCACAACTAGGCTGTCACCCGATTCACGGGTTGAATACACTTTTCTCTATCTTCAAATTCATATAAAAATATTTTATTATCACAAGGTACAATCTGGCTTGGTACATTTTACATCATATTAACAATTTGGACGAACAAATAAGCATTCTCCACACATTTAAAATTGAGAAGACTTTTAATTTTTTTTTTAAAAAATGGGCAAGGAGAATAAAGAATACCATATGGCATATGTTCCATACTTCACAAACTAAACCTGATAGAGGGGCCCTGGTTATATTTGAATCGTCAGGTCAAATGAAGTCAGAAACAAGTCTAAGACTTGAGGCACCAAAATCTATATTATAAATGTGCTATATATATTTACTCTTAAAAGTTGAGGCTTTGAGTTCAAAATACTCTAATTATGATTTCCACACATACATACATTGTGTCAAGTAAGCATTTGTTGCATATCAGTCTCAAAACATTTTCTTTCTGCATGAGCCCTTGGTATCAGCTCCTCATTTTCCCCTCCCTTCCCCACCTCCCTCACAAATCCTTGATAATTTATAAGTAGTATTATTTTTCCATGTCTTATACTATCCAATGTCTCCCTTCATCCACTTTTCTGTTGTTTGTCCCCCAGGGAGGAGGTTATCGGTAGATCATGTGGTCAGTTCCTCCTTTTTCCCCCACCTTCTCCTTACCCTCCTGGTATCACTACTCTCATTATTGACCCCTATAGGATTTTATATGTCCAGAATTCCCTGTGTTTCCAGTTCTTATCTGTACCAGTGTACATCCTCTGGTCTAGCCTGATTTGTAAGGTATCATGGGATCATGATAGTGGGGGCAGGATGCCTTAAAGAACAAGAGGAAAGTTGCATGTTTCATTGGTGCTTTACTGCAAACTGATACACTCATCTCATCCTCATGACCCTTCTGTAAGGAGATTGCCAGCTGCCTACAGATGGGCTTTGAGCCTCCACTCTGGACTCCCC